>JAPMOQ010028858.1:126725-234225 GCA_026543055.1 Argiope trifasciata | reverse complement strand
AGCGGTAGCTTCTGTGAGTAAAGACCCCTGAGCACCCTAAGTTTGACTTTTTGGTCATATGATGTCACACACACTCGTTTATACAACCCCCTTTTACAGGGGTGAGGGGCGACATTTCCATACACGTCACAGAACACAGAGGGAAGAGTAACCATCCTCGATCCAAGACTCGAACCCAGGACGCCCAGATCACGGGGAAGACACGTTATACCTAGACCAGAACGCCGACTATATCAATGTCCTTTGTTAAAATAAAAATGCAAATATTTTCAAAAATGAGTATTTTGTATATAGCTTCGAAATAGAGAAATTGAAGTAAGGGCGGGCCCCTTGCCTATGTCCGTAAGGATACAAATTTTAAAGAATTCTTAGAATCTTTTAAGAATTGTTCCTCAGAATCAAATGTACAATCAAACTTTGACAGATCTGAATAAAAATTTGAAAGGATCCACAATGTCCATGTTAAAACAATGTACCAATTCCGTGTGCCAGGTTTATCGTGTTTCCGATTTAGCGTTGGTACAGCTTGGACCGACAAATTTCTTTTGTACGACTTTCATCCAGAATGATACACAGATAAGTAATTTTGAAATCATGTATCAAATTTCACTTTATTGTGTTTCTGAATCTAGTGGAAAAAATGTCACATAAATAATTTAAAAAAAACATCGGATTCGGTGAAGTAAAAATTTAGTTACTGAATGACAAAAGAAATTTCGCTACGTCAGTGATAAAGCAAAATATAAATTATCTAATTTCGGCGCAATGAATGCAAATTTGTTTGCTTGATTTTTTTTTACTGTACATATTGTAACACTAATAATTTTTTAAAAAATTCGGCAGTAACAAATTGTTGATTTAAACGTACTCCTCCTATATTACGAATTAACAGTGGCTCCGTCAACGCTTTAAAATCACAGGGTTAAAAGTTTCTTTTACTTCCAAGATATATATAAGTGTAGATTCAATTTTTTTAAATTATATTCACAAATTTTCATTGAAAAAATAACTGAATTTCAATAGTTTTTTATTATTCAAAATTTATAGCATTAGAACACTGACAGAATATTTCGATTCGAATAAAGTAACATTTTGAAGAAATATGAGAATTATTTGCAACCATTATAAGAAAATGAACTGATAACTAAGCTGTAATTTATTTTCTAAATCACATCAATAAAAAGATGTTTGATAGAATTACTATGCACCAGAAATAGGAACATAAATTTTCCACTTTAGAATCAAATAAGAATAGATTTAAAAAAAGAATCTCCGCAGATAAAAGTGTGAGCAGTTCCATTTCCTTTCGTCTTCACTATCATTTCACGATCATTTTCGTCATTCAAGAATCATTCATCAACATTCAAGTATCATTTGCAATAAAATTGTAAAATAGCCATTGTGCAAAAAATTTCTGAAATTTATAGTCAAAATGCTAGTTTAGAATTAACAAATAATAACATGTGATTTAATCTTTGTTTATCGAATTAGTAACAAAAACATTTTTTTTATGCGAGTACATTTAACATTCTCAGTTTCAAAATCGTTCTACTTTTTGAATTACATATAAACTTTTAAGGATAACTATTGAAGATTTAAAATCTTAACGTATCTATCAAGTGAGAGAAAAAAATAGAAGCAAAAAAATGCTCAGTTCATCTACTGAATTTTAATTCCAAAACTTCGAAAGATACGAATAATTAATTTTAATATTTGAATCACACAAATAATAATTAATCAGACTGAATCCCCAAAAACGTTCCAAAATATATAAAAGAAACGACAATATTATCATAAATTAATCAGTCATGCGTATCTTTCAAAATTTAAAAGATAATGCCTCTTTTACTAGCTTTAAAGTTTTAAAAAAAAAAAAAAAAAACTGCGACGCTACCAACCATGCAATCAACAAGCGAACATCCGTATAATCAAGTTAGTCTAAGCAACACTTATCGCAACTCAACTCCTTATTTAGCAGTTTCTACTGGTTTGTTCGGACTCCGAATCTTCGTGTTGTGCCAGGAATAGTTATGGGTAGATTACATAAACGTGAATCAAAATGAAATGCTAAAGATAAGAAAATTGTCACTGTTCCCTACTGAATGTCAATAAATGGAAACCGGTTAAAATTTATTTCAATAAGGAATGCTCTAAATGATATGATTATGGTAGGATTATGGGTTAATATCTCAGGGATCACAATATCTACTCATGTTTTATCTAGGAGGCACTGGTTAGTTTAGCGTTACTACATCTCAATTTCTACAACGACACATTTTTACAATTCCCTACTGTTTTTGAACTTGTGGTAGATGACAGTTGATATTAATACAGTTTTTTTTTTTTTTTTCAAATATTAATTCAATGAATAAATGTAATTCATTTTTATATTTTAAATAGAGTTTCAGCACTTTATGATGAAAACTGAAATCAACAGGCAATAGCTCCACTGGTAAAATGCAAGGATTTCAGTACTTTTCCACTTGAAGTTGAAGAACGCGAGTTCAATTCTTGCGAAAATCAATCATTTTTTATACTTAATAATCTTTTAGTAATTATTTAATAAAAAGTAATTAAAATTAAATTTTTCTTTGTAGACCAAAGTTGGAATTGAATTTTACTTGTTCGAGGGCAATTTCTTATATTCAAATTAGCCAAATTAATCGCTTTGTCATAATAAACTAACAATTGCTGTGTTAAAATTCTTTGACAGTAGCCATCCCTCATAATTTATTCAATTTCCATACGACATTCCACAGGAAAACTCCCGATAATTAATTCTACTTCACCATCTATATCAATTCTGTAGTCCCTTCACCATCTATATTAATCCTGTAGCCTCAATTTTTTTATATATACTTATCGTGGTAATCGTGGGATGGAAAAAGTTACAGATTTAGAGAATTACTCCCACGTGATAATGAACAAATTTTATATTAATTTTTTTGATATAATGCACATCGCTTTGAATGATAGCAATTAATGCCATCAATCGTTTCATATAATCAAAATCCTCTAGTCTCAAACCAACGTATTCAATTGTACACAAAAATATTCTTTTAGTATGAGAATACTACATTACCTTAATCATCTGACAAAGTATGATCACTACATCACTTAAATCAATTATCATAATCAAATCAGAAGATTTGAAACAAAGAATTAACTGATCCTTTATTTTCAATTAGCATTAACGATTACAGCACCTGGAATTTCTAGCAAGGACACTTCTAGTCATTTTTCCAATGGGACGACGTTTACATTGTCTATACAGTGTAAAAAAGCTAAAATTCTGTTCGAAGACTCGCGTTTTCAAAATATATTTTTTTTATTCAATACAAAACTGAAATAAGCCAAATGGATCGGTCTATTTTAGTTCTCAGTCGCACTGATTGAAATGGGAAAAGGAAACAAGAAGAAATCATATACATTAAAAATCTATATTTTCTCCTTAATATAAGATGTGCAAACGCAATTTTTACAAAGAAATATTACATTGCACAATTAAAATAATTTCTAATGAAAATATAAACATAAATACTGTTTTATCGAATATAATTTGTTCATTATAATTCGAAGTTGACGTTATTTTCTCAGAATATAGCAAAGAATATGCACAGCTATTGCTGTTATCACCTTTCAAGTTTCGATAAAAGAGCTGTTTTGGAATTATTTAAAAATCAGTCAAATAATTTAGATGAAGATCCACATTCTCCGTAAAACTTTTCTCACCACTTTACCAAGGCACAGTTAGATCATAAGCATATATGGAATACAAAAATATTCCTCCAATCAAAAAGACCAGATTCTACCACTAGCTTTGAGGTCTTGGATCGGCTGGTATGCCTTTGTTGTTGTTGTTACTTATGGCACTTTATAAGCCCATTGACAGAAAGCTGTCAGTGATTTAAGAAATTAGCGTACCTTGTTTTTCAAATAGCGCCAACTAGGGCCAAGAGTATGACTTAGCTACTTCCTGTTTCACATTCGCTAGCACAACCTTTTTTACGGGGGGGGGTCACATTCACACTACTAACAGATAGAACACAAAAAAGCAACCATACCTGAACAGGGAAGCCGAGATCACGGGGAAGACACGCTACCCCTATGCCAGGACGCCGGCACATACCAACTTTTATCAAAGGAAAAGAATGAATAACACAAGTCTTAAAGAAATAATGTTTTTTTCTTAATATAGATTCTTTCAAAGTATGTAAATAAGCATTGGCATGGCTATTATCAAAGTTAATTAATTAAAATTATGTTTATTTTCAATTATTTTATTTTTCTCGTTCAAAAAAATTAAATAAGAACAAGTTAAAGAATTACCTTAAGTTTTGTTTTGAAAAATAACATACTTACGTAATTTTATTAAGATTATGATTGGTGATCCCAAAAGGTAAACTTTTCAATTATATATCAGAAAAGCACTACAAAAAATTAATATACTATAATTTATTAGTCCAGATTATATATTAAATATTTATATTACAAAAAATTTAGCATCTTTTTAATTTCCAAACGAAATAAATCACTGTTATCAACTTAAATCGTCTGCATAAAATCAATCAACACATTTAGGCTTGTGTTTGAATTGAAAAGTATGTAACTCATTATATACTAAATTGTAATCTATCATCAATATGGTAATCATAATTCAAAAAAAAAAATTGTCAGAAATAAAACAAACATTCATAAATCTTTTCGAAACATACGAATAGGAAACAACTTCATAACTGCATTTTATTTTTTTATTTCTGTAAAAAAATGATAAATGTTCTTAACTTAGGTCAAATACTATTAATCACACTTTTTCACAAGCAATCACAAAGAAAAAAACAAGTTAATCAGATTTTTCACGTTCCATCTTCAATTGTATTACTGAACAGACTGTTTAAAATTTCAAATATACATAAATTTACAGAAAAAATATTTTTATTATTTATTGTTATATTAATTTACACAGGCCATCAGATAATCACTTTCGATTAATTTTAAGTATACCTTTTACATGTAAAACAATAGCAAAAAAATCCCAAATAAAAAATACAAACAAATGAAAAATCATAACAGAAAACTTTACATATAGAAGTGAAAATTCATGAAATGCAAACGACTTTTTTCCCCCACAGTTTAGTTAGCGAAGAAAAAATTAGACAACACATGTTTTCATCGAAGGGACGATTTCTCGCCTTTAGTGATTTTTCATTGCTTTTATAGGCAAGATTTCTAAGAATTTTCAAACGCGAATATTCCTTCACACAAATATTCTTACTTTAAAAAAAATCACAGTACAAATATTAATTTTTTTTTAAAAAAAGAACCTTTTAACCTTTTTATTTTATTCAATAAATTTTGAGCCATCACTTTTTTAAGCTTTATTTATTTAGTTTTAGAAAGTGAAGTTTAGTTCTAAACTTTAATTTTAGTTCTTTGGCTTTTGCAATTACCGCGTTCACCTGCAATCGAATAAAAGGATTACAAAATATAAATAAAAATAATAATGCAAAGAGATTTCGTTCAAAACATGACAGAAATTTAGAAAATTGGTACTTCGTCCGTTTACCTTAAAAGAGTTTTAAGATTACTTCTTTAATAATTTGAAGTAAGTTTCAAACGTGTTAATATACAACTTTTAAAGATTATAGCTTTTGTACTTCATATACGAAATAGAAAGAAAAAATTCAGTTTAACACGAGCATTGATCTATTCCCAACTAAATTTATCAGGATTACTTGAAAAGATAAAACCATCTTCCCACTAGAAAAATTGATTATTCATAGATAAAATACACAGCAAATATACTTTGGCGTGAGTGAATGCAATAAAAAAAAAACATTCTTCAACTGGTCACTGACATTTGAAACGTAAGGCACTGAATCTAGATATTCACTAGCAGCTGTTTTGCATAACTTTTTACGTCGTATTCTTTCTTTGAAACGATACACAGAGGAAATGGAAATATGTCACAGGTAATGCTATGAAAATAATATTAAAACTCATTCAACATAAAAAAAAATTCAAATCTTTAATTTCAAAGCATTCTTTGAGAAGAAATATTTAAACATAAATAAAAATTATGCACTAAAATTCTAAATTTAGATTCATTAAAATTTATTTAACATAGGAAAAGAATTCACATTAGTTTCAAAATAAATATTTTTAGAAGAGAAATTTTAAATACAAATTTTTAATAATTAGCGTCTTTTTTATGTATAAGAAATATACAAAAAAATTGCATCATAAAATTTTAAATTTTGATGAATTTTCCAGTTTTAAACCTAACAGAATCTTACGGAGAGGGTCGATTTTCTAAAAACATGATAACTCAAAGAAGAATGGTGAACGAAATCTAGGCGGTGAAATTTCAAAAGCAATTTGCACACTAAAATTGTATTTTTCTAAAGCATTTTGAGCCAAATTTGTCGCCAATTGATCACTCATCCGCATTTGAATGCAATGGTACAAAGTGAAATTTGGTATATCTTTTATCATCAAAATTATAGATCTGGAACAAATATTTAATCATCAGTAGGTAGAATATGTACTCCTTTATCTACTTCATACTATAAAAATCAAAAATGCGTAATAATACATAATTAAACAAGAAAGTGGGAAGAAAAATACCCCAACCACTTTTTAATGTAATGCAAGGAAAAGGATCAAAATAAAAATACCAAGGGAAAAAAAAAAAAGAATGATTTAGAATTGAGAAGGAAGAAAAATCACAAATTTATTCCATGGAAATTCACAAAAATACTTTTTAAATTGATAATTTAATTTCTTACTCATAACACAATATATTCCCAACTATTATTCCATGTTTTGAAAATACATGTGCAATAAAAAACATAGGAAAGTAACCTTAGCGTTCTGAAACACAGTAATTAGAAGTAGATTCACACTGTTTTACTAAAAAAATCTCAGAATTTTTAAATACATATATATAAGAAACTGAATCTAGAACAGTATAAGAAAGGGAAAGAAAAAATCAGACAATGAACAATACCATTGATTTATTATTATATTTTTAAAAAGAATATCGATACAAAAAAAATTAATAAATATTCTGGAATTTCCCGCTGGATGCTATCCGAACAGCTACAAGCAGAATAAAGAACGAAATAAAAACTGGAAACGTGCGTCCGTCCTTTCGTCACAAAGCGAACAAGAAAAACACGGAACAGCAGGCGAATTCTCGGAGGCAGAAAATGTCGATGGAATAATGAATTCGACTGAACCCTATTAATGTGAGCAGGTCTGTGACATATTTCATTCGGCCACCGAATCTCGAACAATGCGTGTTCGTTAATAAACAATATAGACAGGAAGAGATAGATATGAACTTGTCGATACGCATCCTATGACCTTCAGACTCCTAGAGAGAGAAGAATCCAGAAGGTAGAATAATTAAATTTTACTGGCTTCTTTAAATAGTTCCAGAACAGGCATAAGGAGCGAGCGTTATTGTTTGAGATTATCTTGTGAGATGTTATAACCAGACATTTAACATAACCCGATTACATAATATAATCAAATAGCAACGTAGTGTTCTAATCATAACTATCATTTATCAATGAGGCAAACGATTCTGTGATGGAGGAAGAAAAAAAGAAAATATAGTATAAATTTTACAATTATTCAGAACAAAACGATTTGATACAACCATTATCTAATGTCATTTAAAAAAGGGGGGGCGGGGTATTACAAAAAAAAATAAATAAATAAACGATTCAGAACAGTTAAATTGGTAAAAAACGTTTTTTGAAAATGAGCAATAAGATTAGGAGACCATTAAAAATATCAAAAGTTCAAAAATAGTGGTAGTCTTCCAAACAATTATGTAAAAATAACTAGCCACAAAGTAGAAAATTGCTTCTACTAAAATACCTAACAGGACATTTTTTTACTATGAAATAAGGAATCAAATTAGAGGAAATATATTTAAAAACATTAGGTTACATAAATTCAGAAATTTTGCTTTTTATTCTATAGTTATTTTTTGGACCAAAATTTTCAGCAATTTTTTCTTACATTCTGTTAAGTACACAAAAACTTTCAAAGCATGTAATAAGCAAGATGTAAACCTTTATTAATTTATTCACAATTGTGTAAAAATACCTTATCAACTCAAACAAAATTAAACATTATTTTCATAAAAACACATTATTCTCCAATCAATCAACTATCAAAAAAAATTTTTTTTATTTTAGCTTCTCAAAGATTTTTCTGTTGGATAACGTCAATCAGTAAAAAGGCAGTGAAATAAATATTTAAATGATGCACATCAGAGAAAAGTAAATTTTAAGAGTGGGGCGATGCATTGCATATAATGGTAATAGTGTTGTCTACTTATAAATTATTTACACTGAAATGTTAAAGACTTATTATTGGTTTATATTTTAGTAAACTTCAAACACTCAAATCAATGGTATGATATTGTGAAAACCATTGGTCGATTCATAACAAATGAACAATTCTCTTTTCGAGATCTTCATGTAACCCAGCCTACTGTGAAAATTAATACATATATAACAATTTTTGATGCAGTGGTCTTTTCAGAAAAACTATTCCAAACACGAAAAACGCGACAAAACCTTTTGTTATCTTCCAGACAAAAAACAACCATATGAATAGCATCCCTGACAAGAGGGAAGCTGATTAATTACCAAGACCAGAAATGAAAACAAATTTTAGGTTTATAAGTTTTATTCTACATTTAGACATATTATAAACAAAAACTGTAGTAGGAAAGTTTAAAGATTGTTTAAAATACAGCTCTATTTAAAAACTGAGTTAGCGAAATTGCATCCTGAAACAAAACTTATCTGCTAGCAAATAAAAATTACGAAAAACCATTAAAAAGAGTTTTAAACATTCTTCAAAAAGGAAAAATCTTGAAATAAAACTGAATTTTTTTATGGACTATCAACTGTCTTTTTCCTCTTACTTTAATCAATAAAAAAAATTAATATTTTCAAGATAAATGTCCTATATAGGTATATGTTTAAAAAAAAGCCGAGATTTTAACATTGTAAAAATGGGAATAAAAACTATACAAATGACCGAACTCGTGACTTTTCAGTCTAGAAGTTGGGAATGCCAATAAAGATTGAGATAGTAAAAAAATTTTAATTTATTTAAAAAAAAAAGAGGAAGAAAAAAAGAAAGATATTCAAGATCAAGAGAGGAGAGTTAAAAATGTAATTTAAATTAAAATATTCTACTAAAATAAAAATAAAAAACTTACTGAATACAAAGAAAACAGCAGGAATAAACATGAAATTCCATTCTTATACAATTGTTCAAGGTTAAAAAGAAACTCTTTTTAAGAATAAAAGAAAACGTAGGAAAAAGACATAGCAATTCGGAGACGGTAGCGTAGGATGACAATATTTAAACATTTCTTTTGTTAAGAATGCAAACAACCTGCAGAACAGTGAGCTTCCGATTATTATTTTAGCAATTAAAAATACGAAAAAATATAAGTATATTCAATAATTCAGTAGTACCTCTGTCGCTATCTGTCTAATAAACATTAAAAAAAGAATAGCGGACCTTTAGTAAGAATCTGTTTTAAGTTTCCTTCAACCATTGCTTTCTTAGTGTAACGATTCCTTTTTATCTTTATCTTTTCTTTTTTTCCCTCCTTTTTTAATATAACGTAATTTACAGAAAGAATGCCAGTTTCGAAATATTATCTTATTCGTCAGATGTCAATATTATGTTTAAGAAAATGTCAATTTAAAGTGAAAATTTTGTTTACTATCTAAAATCTGGTACCTTTTTTCGTCCCCTTTCTTTTAATCATGACTTTAACAATAACTAAAGTAAGGGACTGAAAGATTTCATCGCACAAAATTAAGTTTTTATCAGATTATAACATTTTAACTTATTTTATTCACTTCATTAGAATAATAATACTGCTACAAAAATGTATTTATAGTTGATTTTCAAAAATTTTTAAATAAAAAAGTAGCAAAAAATTAAAAATACTACCATTAAAAAAAATTTTTTTTTTAAGAATATAAAGAAAATAAATCCGTGATAACATTGTCCGAATCATTAAAAAAGTTAATTTTTTAATGATAATGGAGTTAAAAATCAATTAATTTCCACTTAATCCAACATCATAACGAGCACTTTTGAAAAAACCTTTTTCGGAGAATATCTATTATCGAAGAAGCAATAACGTAGGAAATTTAATGATCTAAGTACAGTGGTCTGTCTGTCTTATACTGTTCCATTCTTTGTGTTACGAGCAGTGTTACAACTTTCAATTAATAGGAAGCATACCAGATTATGGAAAAAATATTCTGTATGTATATATATTCATTGTTTACTACAATTTGATATTAACACCAATATAAAAAGCGACGAATGTTTAACATCAGGAATATTAAGTTTCCTGCTTGGTCATTGAACAATTAACATGGAATGTATTTAATTAAAATTTCGCTTTGATATTTGATAAGACGGGAAACAATTGAATTCCATGAAATCAATATACAACAAATTACTACATGGCAAATTAAAAAAGTGTACACTATGAATTAAAAGCGAAAATTAAAATCTTATTTCAGAGTTTGTGCACAAAGAAAGCAAATATATATCAAACAATTACAAATATGCGATTGAACAATAAAATTAGCTCAAATTTCACCATAAGAATAAAAACAATATGAAACTGGTATCAATAAAAATTGGAAACGGTAGTATCCTTTTGTTGACAACAATTTCATTTCAGACAATTTTTTGTGTGTTTTAAAACATTGTAAAATTCCGTTTAGTGTGATAATATTTATTTCCGGAAGATATAGCTATAAAATATCAAAAGCTGGTTTAATTTCTAATTATACTTTTAACAACTTTGGGGCTTTTAAAAGTTAATGGTACTTTTTTTTAAATTATGTAGTATACCGAATTCCAAAATAATCTGGAAAAACTGTACATTTGTAAAAAGACACATAAATAAACCAACTTAATGTATATATAAAGATTTTTTTATGTTATAGTTTTATGTAATAAACCTATTATGTGCTTTATTTATTTATTTATTTTTGGAATACAGAAGACAGTGACAATGTTCAGTACTTGGAATAGTCTTCCGGTTTCGCATTCTGTTGCAAAACAGTAATATTCTCTGTCTATTTGCGCATATCTATTGAACAGAATGCCTCTCTTTAAATATATATCATTAATAGAATATTAAAACACTAAATAACATATGCTGAAAAGAAAGTATTAAATTAAACACAACTATGTATAAAGTGAACTTATAATGAAACAATTAATCAATGGCAAGTTAAAAAACATAAATTAAAACGTGGAACTATTTCCGTAACAAAACCAAAATATTTCAGCCCAGTCAAGGCTGTGATCCAGACGTGTTACGTACAACACAAAAGTTTTGATTAAATTTTTGTACCGATGAGTTTGATTTTTTTTCACCCAAAACTTTAAATCATTAAATTGTAAGTTTTCTGAAATTCTGAGCAAAAATAGGCTATTCTTACCCCGTACTTGCGTTCAATTTAGAGAGATTGTAGACAATATCAGGACACAAAATCAGTAATCATTTCCTAAAAACGCCGCACAAACAAAAACGTTTGCTGAAAACGCAAATCAGAAATTACAAACTCCCATATCTGAATTATTTTATATTTAAATTCCTCTCGTGCAATAAACACCAAGGTCAACTGCATTCTAAAAGACATTTTCCCAAAATAAAACTGTTATCCGCAAGAACAAATGAACTCGTAAATACTTCCCGTCAAAACAAAACGTAACACTGCTGCATGCAATGTCAAAGCAAAGGCCGATAATCAACCTCCCCCTGCCAAAAGATATCCCAAACACGCACTTCTTTTCTCGAAGGTAGGCGGAAGGAAGTAGTTAAGGCAGAGGCGACATCACCACCAACCCAGTTGCTCTCTACGACCTCTGCTTCGTTAGTTGGACTCCCACAGGAAGAAGCAAGCGGCATCTTATTATTCCGCACATAACACAGTGATACAAGTTAAGGCACCCGAATGAGTGTCGATATGGTGGAAGACGAGTTAAGGTTCATCGGAAAAAAGAATAAAATTAAGGCAATAGCGCGGAGTATTTCCGGTTTCGTTTCCTCTTCCGTCTTAATTGTTTCCTAGAGATAAGAATTTGTTTACAAAATATTACTGGGTAATAAAAATGGTGAACTTAGTTATAAAATGGTAATAATTCTAGATATTAGCATAGTTTGAAAACAATTAGAGAAAATGCTGAAGAGCAAAAATATTCCGAAATTTTTTTTGCTAATATTAGGTGCTTGCATGTGTTTTGATCATTTTTTTCACTTTAAATCGGCATTTATTATGAAAAATTTGTACAATATATATCAAACAGGAAATATATCATTTAAAGTTTATAAATATATAAAAAGTTGTTGAAATATATCATTTTCTACAACTTTTTCCCATTTTCGTCCAATAAGTCTTACAGTTGATTGATTATCTTAGCCTTTTTTGGTCCTGCAGGCCTTTATGTCATTGACGAAATCACCACTTAAAAATCGTTGAAACCGAAACCGACAATTGGGATATGATAAAGTAGCATCACCTTAAGTTTCTTAAAGTGTCTCATGGGCTTCTGCAGCAGATTTCTTGAAACCAAACAAAAAAGCAATAAATGTTGGAAATGTGTGTGTGTGTGTGTGTGTGTGTGTGTGTGTGTGTGCGCGTGTGTGCGTGTGTGCGTGCGTGTGTGTGTGTGTGTGTGTGCGTGTGCGTGCGTGTGTGTGTGTGTGTGTGTGTGTGTGTGTGTGTGTGTGTGCGTGTGTGTGTGTGTGTGCGTGCGTGTGTGCGTGCGTGTGTGTGTGAATAAGAATATATATCTAGAAATTATACAGTTTTTTTTTTCTTTTTGAAAGAAATAACCCGTAAATTACCTAACAAAATAATCATTTAAACGTTTACTAAAATGAAGAAAAGAATTTATCAACTACTTGCAAACTAAAACAAAATTAATAAAACAATGAGGAACTGGGAACAATGCCACAAAGAAAATAAGCCACGATAAAACTCATAAGAAAAAAAAAACCTTAAGCTTTTATACAAAAAGCATATACTGAAAGCCACTGCAATTTCAATTCACTTAACAGCATTTCCATTATCACCTCACGCTTTTAAACTTTTTATTGTGACCTCCAAAATTTCATTACTTTTCTACATTTTAATTCATTTATAAAAACGTTAAAAAAACATATTTCATTTACAATATCACTTGGAGACAGACACGAATGTGAAAAGTATCAAAAATGCTTTCACTTTCGGAATTGTCTTTCAGAATCTCTTTCCCCATATCTGTCATCAAGAGAGAGACACTGGGTCAAGGCCCAGATAAAGAAAGCTATCAGTGAAAAGATTCGCGTTATCTCTCCCATTCCGACGGATAAATAATATATATCATTGAAATATGCAAAGAAAAAGAGCAAAACTTTCTTTACGCTGTATACAGAATAGCTGACCCACATCTAAAGAAATTCGTGAAGGATATATAAACTACAATTATGATGGATTTCAGAACTTCTGACACGTGCCGGCTCCAAGGCTCAAAGACATGGATTCAATAATTTCAATAGATTTTAATATAAATGTGAAATTTGAGAAATTTGTATCGATAGTAGATAGAATCCATTGATGTAATGAAACTTAAGGATCTGTAGAATAGAATTCTTTAAAAAAATTAATCTGTTTCAAATACACCCAACAGTCAGAACTTATGTAAATGAAGTGAAACGGTGTAATGTCATTTATCATCATCAGAATAATCGGCTTTTAGTTTGCCAGGGCATAGATGATTTCCTAATAAGGTTAAAAATGAATACTGAATGAATAATTTTAATTAATTAACTTACATATAAATAATTTTAAACAAAAAACGTTTCTATTTATTTATTTTTATTAAGAAATAATTTGTAAAACTTTTTTAATCGTTACTACTAATATCCCCACTACAGTTGACAATGGCAGAAATCAAAATTACAGTTTCTGAGACACTGAAGTGCTTACATCTAACGTCATCAAACGTATAGCGCTCTATCTCTGTTTCTTTCTTTCCCGGTTAGTTCAAAATTTTAAAATATGATTTGAATTAAATATCCCAAATTATCTTCTTCTTTCTTTCTTTTTAGTAAATTGATTGCTAAATCAGCGGGAGTGATCTCCCCAAAACTTTCTTGCATATTCTCTAATAAATCGGTAGTGTCAGAGAATGCCTGACAAGGCATTGATTTACAGTGGCCATAAAATATTAATTTTTGGTATGAATTTAGCACTTTTACTGAATCATTCATGTCATTCTTGGCGAGTTATTTGGCAATTAATCCTGGGAAGAGTTAATAGTATCTAAAAACTGAAGTTGCGTTTAAGATGCGTTTTTTCCCAATTGTTAGAAACCAAAATTTGATACAAAACTGCACTTGTAATTACAAAATTCTATAACATTTAATATATTTAATTTAATGCATTTTTTGAATCACCACGTTTGCATGATTCTGAAAGTACAGATCAACAGACGGTCAAGTTAACCTTTTATTTAGTTTGGCTGAAAATTTGATTGGCGTCTAGACTGCAAATGTTAATCCTGTGTATCGAATTTTATCCATCTAAGCCATCGTGTTAAATTATATTCAAATATTCTGATAGACAAACTTCCTCTGAGCGGATTTTATAAAAAAAATTTGGCAGAAGTTTGCGAATTTGGTGTAAAGACCGAATGCCAAATTTCATTCGTCAAGATTTTTACCTTCGTCAAAGACAGATGGGCATTTTCCAAAAATTTATTTTTCAAACTCAAAGAGGTCTAAAACGTGGAGATTCGTCAAAATCATGTGTTCGATTATTGGTGGAATCATGACAAGAAAGTAAAAAAATTAGAAGTTTAATAATAATTTTTGGAACATGGCTTTAGAAAAATTATCATTCTTAACTATTACTTTACATAGAAGCACTTCAGTCTTGTGTTTAAAATATCTCGATATATAAAACGCTTATGTGGACGCAAAATCAGGCTGTATTTGTAAATCACAGTTTGGCAACACTTCGACCTTTTTCGGTAGCATCAACAAGTGGTTTGATAAGATTTCAAGCGAACACGTTTGAAAAATTAACGGACAAAATTTTTTACAACGAGTATAAGTCATACCTTATCGATTTTAAAACGAAATTGAACAGGGCGAATGAAAATTCCCATACATAAGATCCAGTCATTCCAAAGGTTCAGTCTTCGAGTGTACTTTTTAACTTACATTTTTTATTTCTTTCATTTTTTAATCCTATTTTGGAATGAACTGGATTTGAATATAGCTGCTTTGAAACATTTTCTGTTTTTGTAAATATCATTTTTTTAAACTATTTCTGTGATATAGTTCCCGAATTTGAAAAATTGTAAGCAAGGCACATTTTTTTTTTTTTTTAATTTGTTTCTGTTGTGGATGTATACAGCTCCTAAATGAGAAGTTATGTGTTTACAAAAAGTTTTTCTAAGGTTCAATTTTTGAGTATTTTTTTTTTGTCTTCCATTGTTTTATCACATTTTCGAATAAATTATTTGAATGTATCTTTTGCTAGACTAAAGTGGCTTAATAAATGGCGAGTAAGCGAAGCGAGCTTGGATTGCGAAGCGATCCGAGAGGAACTGCATTTGATAGCAGTTTCTTGGGGTTGGCGAGCATAGGCGAGCAGTAGGCGCAACCCCCTAGTAGTATTTATTCCCCTTAATTTCTTCAATAAAGTTTTTCTTTGGGGGGGGAGGAGGCGAGTATCCTCATTTTTAACTGACATCCCAGATGCTAGAAGAAGCTGGAAAGAGCTGAAGTTAGAAAATCTTAACACATTAATTCATGTCAGCATTCTCTCTCATGGTGGTTTCATCTTTTAAGGAGGAAAACAACAATAAAACTTCACAAAGGATAGTCAAGGCCAGCCTAAGACCGACAGTAAACTAGTTATTCGGGAAGTATCTATTACTATGTAAACAATTCTTTTAAATTATAAAATAAAATTTTATTCCAAGCATTTTACTATCAAAATAGGAGAGGGGGGGTGTCCTTGATGACAATTTAAGAGAGAATACTATAGAATTAAAAGAGACTGTATAATGTTCAATTGACAACCTAGAATTACAAAGAAATCTAAAACCAGATAATATAGTTATTCAGCCACGAATTTGTTAAAAACGATTTAGCAGGAAATGACAGTGGCTTTTGAAACATGCTTCAATTGTTGGAAGAAGATGGCCATTATTAAACGACAGCTTAATAGATGAGAAATAAGTAAAATAAATTGTTGCGAGATTTAAATCTCCTCCACTACTAAATGTAAAAATGTCTATCTTAGTCTATTAGAAAGGACGATGAATTTTTCTGCGTCCAGTAAAAGAAAAATATATAAATAAACACAATCTACATTATTTAAATTAATAAACCAGAATGTCTATTTCATAAAACAATTTTTAATAAAAATCATGTGATTTTTTAAAATAAGCTGGTAATCAGTCACACGAAAAAAAAATCAAACCCTTTTTTTGGGAAGCTATGAGCTAATTAGTAAAACTAATATAAACACGCTTTCAATAATTGTTTTTATTTTCTCATATAAGAAATAGACAAAAAATATTACTATCAGTAAAAATGTCGAACTCGAGATTTTCACTCGAGATTTGAAGTTCGAAAAACAATTTTTGGAAACCGTCTGTTTGTCTGCTACAAAGAAAATTCAGAAACGCTCTGAGCTAGGCCGACAAAGTTTGGCAAAGCATCTTTACACTAGATTTATAGATTTCTAAAAATTTTGAACAAAATCCCTTCAGAAGAAATCTCTGTCCGGTAAATCGAATAGAATTTAATACGACAGCTTCAAAAAAAGGGGGGGGGGGGCTAGATAAATAAAATTCGGTACATAGATTTAATATTTATAGTGTAGATACCTATCAAATTTTGGGCGAAATCCAACAATGGCTTGATCGTCTGTACTTTCAAAAACATTAAAGTCACATCATTAAGTCATTAGCAATGACTTAAATGTATCAAATTCAGTATGTGATTTTATGACCAGAACAGTAATTTAATGTCAAAATTTTATTTCAACCTGTTTGGAATTACGATTTTTAAATCCAAATTTAGTTTTTGGATATTTTTATCTGCATACAAAGGTTAATCGCTAAAAAAATCGCCTTGGATCACACGATAAATTCAGTAAAAATGCAAAATGCATGCCAAAGGTTAATACTTCGCAACTATTGTATACTAATGCCATGCTAGATGTTCTCTATCGCCCGTTTCAGAAGTGTCCATCTTACTAACTTGAAATTAGTCGAGGGTACGAAGAAATTTGAAATTTGCTCCAAGTGTTTAAATGAACAGGCCTCTGCTGAACATATTCCTCAGTGCCTTGGTGTCTCTGGGAGGGATCTGATGGAAAATCCAATTATGGTGCTGGACTTTTTGAAGGTGTACGCACTAGGTCTAGCGCTGCTGACCTCGGGGGCATGCAACAACAACAAGATGTTCTCTGGGTTACAACTTATTAGAGAATATGGGGAAAATATTTGGGGAGATCACTACCGCTGGCTGAAAAAAACCAAACAAATAATCATAAATATTCAACTGATTGCGCTTGATTTTCTACCAGCCGTTAAAAAATATCTTGCGGGCGGGTGTCTCTTCCTCTTTCCTACCCCATTGGAAATTTTCATGAATTTTTATTTCCTGTCGCTAAAAATAGGCCTGAACAATTCATGAAAAATTATGTATTAAAATATATAAGATGATATCTAGCATTCCTGTATATAGTTTAACTTATCAGTACCCTGTTTCAAAGAAACCTGTAGGCTATTTAGGGATAAACCTCATAACTTCCAACTAAGGTCAGTAGACTGCATTTGAATCGACACCACTTTTTCCCAATTTCCACACAAACAAACGAGAGAAAGTTTGATTTAATATGCACTCAACTGGCATGAGCGACAAATCGTTAATAGAAGTGGGTTTCGAAACTTTTGGTCTCAAACTCAGAACCTTACCACTTGGCACCGTGGCCTTTTCACTTATCAAGAAGTTTTTAGTGGAGACAATATTGGCAATGAAAAGATCGATTTACTCTCTTCTACTAAATATTTATAATGCAATGGCGTGGAAGAACTAACTAGTGGTGGTGGGTGGTGGGATTAATCCCCATCTGGTCTAGTGGAACTAGACCAGATCCATGAGGTTAAAAATTTCCAAAAAGTCCAATACCAGATGTGGACTTTTCATAGCCGCTTCGCATGAACACCCCAGACATTTCAAAATGTGCTGCGGGCAAAACGGCGTCGCATTTGGACATTGTCGCATTTGGGACATGATGGATATTTTCTTTCACCGTCTTCAAAATTCAAACACTTCAAGTGGATGGTACAGAATCGAGACATTGTCGTCTGATATATTCTGGGGCCCTTAAATGTGGTGGCGGCTCCAGGATGTCTTTGAAAAAAGTACCAAGGATGAGCCGGTGGGTCAGCCCAGACTTTAGAAGTAAGTTGCTTAGCAATGGAAGAGATCTCTGATGGTGTTAGAGCCATGCGGTCCTCCGGGTTCATAGGATTGCCGGCGGCTGCCTTTGCAAGGTCATCGGCCATCTCACGGCCATTACCATGGGTCTACTAACTAGTAGTAGATTAAATCCAATATTCACAACAAAAAAAAATACAAGAAAAAATTTAAATTCTTATTTAGCTTTAAATGAATTATATATTAAGAAAATTAAACTTCAATTGATTGTTTATGTTATTTGTCTCATTTATTAATCGTTTATTCCAAATAGGAAAAAATCTTCATTAATATAAGGCAGATTTTGTATTTTTTTAAAATTATTTAACGTATTTCCTGCTTTTTCAATCATTTTTCGACTGAACTATCAGAAACGGAAGATGAACACTACCAGAATTTAATCATTTCAACGACCCTTCTTCCATTGACTTTCATTTAAATTATTTTGCTTTACTTTGTAATATTGCAGATTAATATAACTAAATTGCTTTGACGATTATATTAAATAATAAAATTACATTGACTAAAGTCTTACAAGAAACACTTTAATTTGATATTTTCTCCAGTATAAAGCCAGATAGACTTCACTGAGTTTCAAGATATATGTCACATTTAAAAGTTACAGGAGGATTGCTAAAAAGGCAGGGGGGGGGAAAATCTGAATTGTGCTCAAATGGCAAAGATAAACTACTTAAAGTGCGTTCAATTTCAATTTATTTATCAACAAATTTTTCAAAGCATCCAATAAAAAACGCATTAATTCCTATAATCAAATTTTAAAAATGATGAATTGTATATTAACACTTTCCAAAGAATTTACTAAAAAGTAAAATTATATTCATCACAATAAAATAAAATTTTTATGCAGACAACTCATCACTTGAATAGAAAAAGTAACACTCGAATCATTAATGTTTCATTTCGTAAAAAATTGCCTTTTAAGTATCCTAAGACAAGACAAACCAGATCTGAAAAAATAACAATAATAAATTAAAATATTCAAACATGTTTTTTTTTATTATTATTTGCTTAAACCTGCAAGCAATTGGAAAGACGCAACACCCTAACATCAAAAATGTCGCAACGAGTTTTCTCATGGAAAAAAAAGAGATACAAAACGGAAACATGTCACTGGTAGGAAAAGTACATTGTCTCATCACAATGTGGTCAAGAAACTGAAGCATCAAATGAAAAAAACAAACAATCCCGGATGTCTCAAGCAAGCATTCTCTCTCACTCCCACGCAAACAGGAATGCTTTAATTGGACCAACATTAGGTGGTCCGTCTAGCTGAGGACTAAATATGGCCGGAAAGATAGTCTAATCATAGCATATTTTATGAGTGAATATAGCTGCTGTCGCGTCTTGAAAGGATTAAGTCTGTCTATCGAGAAGACTATTTTAAGTCTCAGATAAAAGAGACCATAGATAAATATTAGAAAGAATAAAAATGTCTACCGGAAATTATTGTGCAAATCTCAAGAGACCGGACGTAGATTGGTCCGATTTATACTCTATGTAAATAGCTCATATGGAAAAATTAAATAAAATATTTGTCACCATGTGAGCAGAGTGAATAAATATTTTTTTTAATTAGTTACGAAAGAATTTTTATTTGCAATTCTGACAACTCTAAAGTATGGCAATAGAACATTAACGATAAAATTTGATAGTTTCTTTGAATATTTCTCATTTCCGCCATCTAAATCAAAGAGAAAATTATTAATTTCAATTTTCACTTAATGTTCTGATTTTTTTAATCCATCATCCCCCCTCCTCTTAAAAAACCCCAGATCTTCCTACTAAAAACATTTCTAATATCTTGGTTTGATATTGACTAAACTAGAATCCCAATGAAAATTACAACGAATTATTTTTATATTTTAATAGTAACTAGTAGTAATTTATATTTAATAGTAACATTACTAATTCAGAAAATTTTATATTTGTTCGGCAAAAAATAAGTAATTTCTAACATACAAATACAATATTTAAATAATTTAAATAAATAATTTCGAATATTTGTAGCTAAAACTTACAAATAACATTTAGTATACATAATCGTATACTAAATTTAGAAATAATATTTAGTATGCCTAAACCGAATCAACATAAGTTTGTTAAAACTGCATGAATGATTTGTTTAACTAAAATCAGGTATAAAAGTTGCTATTAAATACTTTTATGATAAGTTCGCTTTGCACCGCTTACAAAATATTAGAAATAGAAAGAAAAAGAAAAGAGAAGGAAATAATTGATGGAATTTATCTCACGACAGCATTATGTTTCTCCGTTATTGTAATAGACAATGACTGAAACTAATGATATTTGACATAAAGTAGGAAAATACATAATATTTACAGATTAGATAGCAAGAAATGTCAATATTAAAAAAAAAAGATATTCTAGTAACTTTGAGGTACTTTATAAGTAAAAATTAAGATATAATAACGCGTTAAATGCACCATTAATTTATTTAGCATTCATAACATAGTTAAATTATCTTAAATGTATTCTGAAAAACAAAAAGTCTTGAGGTTGGATACATCAGATATAAAACTGTCATCGATTAGTATCAGAAAGGAAATCAAAAGGCAAAGTCTACTTTAACCGTTTTTGAAATGTATGGATTTTTAACTTCAGTGCGTCTTTGAAAATTCTTTTTAATTACTCAAGTAATTGAAAACCCGATCTGATATATTTACAAAACTATTAAAAGCTTGATAAACAAAACGTTAAACATACGTAAGCATGTTTTCATGTATTGCTAGCGAATGGGAATGAGATGAAATAAATTTCATCCGAAATCCCTTTTACTCAGACAGTGTCCTCAACAAAATTTTGAGGCCCTAGCTCAAATAAAGAAAGTTCTCCCCGGTAAGTATTAAAAAAAAAAAAAAAAAAAAAAAAAAAAACACGGATAGATAGATAGATAGAAAGAAAGAAAATTTTAATTTCCAATTTGTGAAAAACATGTATTCATTCTTAACTAAATGATAATATTTGTCACATAACGCATTAATATAAAACAAGTTTTTTGCGATATTTTAATCTTTGTTCTTTTTATTATCTTACATAAATTTTCAAAGAAAATGACAGATTGGATATTTTTTCTTGTCTAATTCGATTAGATTTCATAACCTTAAAACAATTTCCGATCAACAGAAATGGTAACTCGATGCTGGACTACAAAACTCACGCGCAACGTCACCTTGGAGATACTGATCTCACTCAAATCAAACAAAAAAAAATTAAGAAATTAAAAAACTGTTGAAGTTTATAATAATCATTCCCGGATACTCTACGTAAACCTCAAAAATTAAATAAATAGGCGCATTTTCATAGACCGTTCAACATCCATATTAAAGAAGCTTGGAGCTTTGGGAAAAAAAAAAGCCCCTGACTAACAGAACTATTAAAAAGAAACTTTTAACAACTTTCATATACTTAACTACTAGAGATATCGTTGAACTTTTCACCATGCTCTCAAGAGCACTATAGAGCAGTTACTCAGAAAAGAAATTTTCGAAAACCAATTACTGTCAAACGGGGTAGACATCTGCAACACATAGCTTTTCGGTCAACCCCAAATCTAACGAAAACTCTTGAGATATCACCACGGTAGAAGACAAGAGACAATATGTGTGTCGTGAAGTGCTTCAAAGTGGGCATAAATCGTTTAGAAAAGAGAGAAAAAAAAACATACATAAAGAAGTAAAAGAAAAAACGTAACTCCTAGAAGTGTGAAAAAAAGTGTTTCGCGCTTGAAAAAGTGATAAAGAATCTAAGTTTCAAAAGCTTTTATCTTTAACACAGAGACTGATGTATTCTTAGACAAAAAGCGTTGAAAAGCGTCGATGCAAAAAGTACTCTTACAAGTCCTTCTGCAAGCCATCCAGTTCTTCAGTATTTCTTTTGGACCATCACATCAGTCCATAGGCAAAAGAAAGAAACATTATTTCTAACTGTCCATTAGTGTAATTGCAGGATGGAGAGACAGCGTGAAAGAAGAAAATGGACTTGCACTATAGGTCATTGATTCAATCGGATTTATACGCCACATAGAAGACTTGACACCTAAGAATATATTTATTTTTAACATAGGGACTGATATATAAAAATCTTGTAATAAATATTATATTTCAAAAAAGGAGGGAGTGATCCTCTCGAAAAATTCTCTCTTTTATCTTCTCCAGTCATAAAACTATGGTCGCAAAAATCTTGTTTGACAGCAAAATTTCACACAAAACTACATTTGTAGTCACAAGACAACATGCTGAATTTCACTGATTCAAATCACAGTATTTATGAATTATTGCGAAAGTACACACCGACAGATGGTCAACAGTTAAAATTTTCATCAGAATCTATACCTTGATATGTATTTTTAAAAATTCTACCAAGCTTTTAGCGTTCGTAACAATCGAGTTTTGTCGTATTCGAAAAGCCAGAGTTCTTGTTCACAAAGTTCACAAATATATACAAATTCAGTCGCAATTCCATGCACCAAAATCCAACCGTTTTTGAGCTATAGTGTTAACAGACGCACATCAAGCCCAAGGTGTGTTTTTCGGACACAAGGAAATCTGATACGTAGAGATTCCCTAAACTCTCGAGTACGAATTTTTTTGACGATTGCAACAATTCCTCTACTTCATACACAAAAAATTACACTGGTAATCTAAAACAAGAGAAATATTAAAAAATATATGCTTCTCAAATGCAGATTCGTCGACTTTAGTTGATTTTTTTGCAGTTATTTGAAGTTCACATAAAATTAACTGGTCGATTCAACTTCAAGTTTTGAATCAACACTAGGAGCAGACCATTTAATTTTGAGCAATAATGACATAAGCTGCATGACACCTGAGTCGGCATCTCATTTCCACTTCAGACAAACTTGAAAATGTTTCATCTCTCATAGATAGCAAACGCCAGATTGCAATATTTAGCTGGTGTTAAGAAGAATCATACAGATTCTTGTCATTTGGTTTAAGAAGCCCACTACGACCTTTGAAATAGCATGATTACGGTTGAAATGGTGGAAAAGGGAGGATTACAATGATTTTTTTTAAATACAAATGCAGGCATCTAATCAAAAATTTCATTTTTCCCCCATTTTTCAATACACAAGCAATGCCGGATTATCAAATTTCTCAAGCAGGCAATTAATAAATTGAAAATCTTGCAATTTTTGGAGTTCATTAGACTTTATCTCTACCTCTCTCTCTTTATCGTGGTATATTACGGTAATTATGTGATATTAATTTACAAATACCAAGTGCACGAATTTATTCCAACTAAATCAAATATCGTTTAAATTTTAGAACACTATTTTAAAGATTTTCTTTTGAGCTCGCTTGCGGATTATTGTAGATCTCTGTGTTAAATTATTCTTACTTGTAATAGACTCACTGATTGACAAACTATTAACTTGTGAATCAGTGGGACGAACTTTATTTTGGAGTATTTAGATTGTGTTAAAAAGTTTTGCACGTTTTTCTTTACCATTTTGTTTGAAATTATTATTTTTTTATTATTCGCTGTATGGTAAAATTAAATTTCTTGAAGGTAACTCGCAATTGAATGTTCTATTATTTCGTCATCATAACATTATTTTTAAAAAATGCTAATACACTTATTAAATTAAAATCAATAAAAAAAATTTGAAATGGAATTTGAAGAGAAGAAAAAAAATCTATCATCACTCCATTGCCTAAGGATCCTCCACAAAGGCAAATCCAGTCCTTGCCAAAAAATCAAAAGAATCAGAACGTTAACAACCAGGAAAGATAAAATTCGAAACTGTATTTAATAAAACTAAACGATTTTTTCAAGGTTTTATAATTAAATTTTGCTTATAACATAGGTTACTAAAAGAATTGAAATATCGGTATTCATAACCAATTTTATGAATGAGAAGCATCATTAACATCGGACATGTAAAGACGTGTTTTATAAAGTTCATGCTGTTACGTCGCAATCAAAGTAACGCGCCTAAATGAAGCGTCTCCTTGCATTAAGCTATTTAAAAACATTTTTTAACTATTATTAGTCTTGCAGAGGAATTGCGTAAGAACAAATATCGGTGGGAAATCTTCGCAAGAAATATTTACTTTATTTTAATTCTTCAATGTTCTAAGTAAATACTGCATCAGCAGCTTACATAATAGAAATCCAGTGCGATTTTGATTCGGGAGATAAAATTCAAATGGCGTTCATGAGACTAAATTTTAGAATATTTGGAAATAGATCAGGCATGGTTGAATGCATTAATAGGTGAAGACAAATGCTCACACTTGCAAAAATGTCCTCTGTAAAATCTAAAATCGTTGATACTCATCATAATCATCGTCTTGAAATAGTTTAGAAAGTAATCAGTGCGAACATGATCACCGAGATAGAAAAAATGTTCGCGGGAAATTAGGAAGATAGTATGAATTTCACCGTCGTAAATATTCTTTTAAACAGAAATTTTAGAAAGAAATTTATTGCTATAACAAATAAAGCTCCACTCCGTTACTTGTTTATTAGGACAATGATAATGAGAGAGTCGCTTACATGCCTGCTGTTGAGACTTTTATGTTGTTCTAATTAATAACTCCTGACAGAGGAGAAAGTTCTATCAATAAGGTAAGTCACCTTTTCGACACTTCGGATTAATAATGTCAGGATACATTGATATACTTTTGCCACTACAACGCCTAATAAAGTATGAAGTGAAAATTCCTTGTAATCATTGAAGGGTAGAAATAAACTAAAGGAAGTCTGAGTCAGAATACTTCAGCAAAATTGGATAACACTCTTAACAAGCATGGGAAAGTACTCAAAATGATGATTCATAATATAGCGGAAGTTATGTCAAGTGCTGATGATACAGCTGGTAAGTCTGGGTGACAACCATATGGGTAGCGTCTGTAGATCGTTCCATAGAACACAACATTCTTTACATACACTTTACTTCACCATAGCAAATATTTCCCTTTTTGGGAACTAAATATTTTACCAAAATTTTTCTCCCATTCTGATACATACATAAGATTTGAATAACTAAATTATAAAATTATTTCACCATAAAGAGAATTAGTAACAAATCGAATATATCTTCACAAATAATGATTTATCTTTTTTTTTTTTTTAAATAGGCATTATAGAGATTATTAGCTCTTCATTGCAGGGAAGGGGGCTGGCACATGAAACAAGTTTGGAAGGAGCAGCATATAAGTCCAGCAGATTATTTCTAAATATTATATTTTAAATTTCCACCAACTTTTTCCAATTTTCTACAACAATCCCCCTCAGGAATCATATTAGAATGAAATAATTTTTTTTAACTATAAAAGGAAATTTTTTAAAAAAAATTCTAAAAATAAAATCTATAAGTCATTTTCTACATAAATATTAAAGGGAAAATTTTGAATTAACATAAAATGAATCCCTTGTGAAAGAGGAATATGCATTAAAATCATGAATAAGATAAATACAAAACTGAAAACATTCTGATGCCTTAATCCCCTCCCCCTTTGTTCATAACATTATTTTCTGAAAACATGCAGTATCTAGCTAAGGTGAATTTTGAAAGCAAAATTAAATGAATTTTATTTGGAGGGAAATGGATGGTGGATGGATAGTCAGAAATTATCAACCTGAACGATATTGGTGTGTTCAAAGAGCAATACATTTCAAATTAATATCAATATACATATATATTTAATATTGTGCAGGAGACAAACTTTTATTTCCAAAATTAACATGCAAAAAAATACATGAATTTTTTTTAATTGATTCCAAAATTTTCATTGTGCATAAACATTTTAATAAAAAATTAAATGAATTAAATTTAATTAAAGAAAAAACAGCATTTTAATTAATTTCCAAATTTTAAAAATAATTTGTTATATGTATTTCAAAATCTTTCTTGAATTATGTTCTTAAATATACTTTAATTAGTCATTTATACATGAAATACATAAATTTATAATTTAATAATAAATAACAGGGATAGTAAAAATTAGGAAAATTACACTAGTTTTGTGGAGTTATGATTTCAAAGGGGTTAAACTTTTAAATTGATGTAATTACTCACATAACAATATAAGAGGGTAATTTTTCAAATTTTTATCTACATCAAATATTCTCATTCTTCATCAAAAAATTAGAAAGGTGTAAGTTTGTAATCTCATGAAATATGGAAAGAATAGGTATTTATCACAATTATTGTTTAAACAGAAAATGGATCTTTCATACAAATTTATGAAATTAGATAATTGCATGTAGGAATGAATTTTTTGAAAAAACACACTTTTTAAACTTAACACAAGAATAAATCATTTCAAATTAATTTTCTTTCAATTCTGATTCAAGATCAATCAGTTAAGGCTAAAAGATCCTCATGCAAATCAAAAAAAAATATTTTAATTGTATAAATTAAATACCAATTTATATAAATATAATCAAACATCAATCAATTTTTTTAAAAATAGACGGTGTATTAGTATTACTATTTTCAAATATATGATAGATAAAAATATTAAGAGAATACAAAACAAGCATTTTATATCAGTTAAGCATAATTTTATTTCTCAGTCTTAAAAGCTGAAAAATTTTTTTAAAATTCAAAGTAAATAATTATATAGGATACATAAAAAATGGACTTCCCTAATTTATTTTATTAACTTGTTTCAGAAACAGTCACATGGAAGTGTTAAAGAAACATAAAATTTAATAAATTGTAGAATTTATGTAATAAATGCGTACATATATTGTTAAACATTCAAGCCAATTTTTCGTATTCTGCATTAGCAATTTAATTTTTTTAAAAATTTCAATCAAATTAAATTTATTTTTCATTTATTTTTTTTAAATATTCAAATTAATTTTTTAAAAAAAGAAAATTATAATATTTGAAGAATGAAAAAGTATAAAAAACAAATAATGAGAAGAAAATTTTTTTTTAATTCAATGAATCTCAAGTATTACTGTCCTCTGGAATAACAACATGTTCTTAATTATATGAAGCCCCACAAATTTAACTACATTCTAAGAAAGAGATTAATATTAAGGGCCTAAATATAAGGAAAAGTACATCAAGCAATTCATATTTAAAAATAATAATTTCTTAAATCCAAGAATAAGAATGAGAAAGAGGAAAAAAGGATAGATTATAGTTAACATGAAGTAAAAACTTCTGACCACGCCCAAATAAAAATTTCAAACTTAAAATTTAGCTTTCATAAAAGTACTTAAATTTACATATCAATATAAAATTCATATACTCTTGATTTAAAATATATTAATACATTTCAAATTTTTAAATCATAAATTTATGTCTGCTGACATTAAAAAAACTACATCACCCACGTAAACATTCATAGATTTGGAAAAATGTAAAACAGATTTAATTAATATAAGCATTGCAAAAACATTTAATTAAGAAACTAAGCGATATATTATGCTACACAAATCACTTAATTTGATTTTTAAACAATATATCCTTTTATTTAAAAGCTTGTAATATCTCAATATATTAATTTTAGATCTAATTTGATTGATACATGTTTTCTAATGCAAATTGTTGGAAATTTCATTAAACTAGCTCACATTGAGTTAAATCAAAGAAACATTTCTTATAAAAAGCATCTATTTCTTTTGAACAACAGTTTTAATCAGTAATATAAATAACAAAATGCACATTAAACTAACTAAACTAATAAATAAGTTATAGTTAATTTGATTTATCACATATTAGTAAGAATAAGACAACCAATAATAATAAAGAATTGTTGAAAAATTACTAATTAGAATTTTTCTAAATTAACTAAGTAAAGTCATGCTAATATTTAGAAGTCAGCCCCTAACGAGCAAATCATTGGTATCAACAGGTTCTTCAATCATACTTTCACAACTATACAAATCTTCGGAAGTTCTAAAAGAAGTTACATGAAAAAGAAAAAAATATTAACAGCAAGATAGAAAACTTTATCGAAAATAAAAATCCTATAATTAAAAATTCAGTTAGAAATTTTATATTTCAAAACGTTAAACCGGTATTTTTCTAGGTTAGAATTAGTATTTATGTGTTTCCATTTACTTTCCCAGTAAATAACACTAAACAATATCTCACTATATCCGATGAGTGGAATCCTCGAACTTCTTATACCTGGAAATTTAAAAGAATAGCGCGCGCATTGACGCAGTCGCTTGCCAAAATAAACAAATGCTCAGTCCAATCATAGCAACAAGTGAAATCGAATGAACATTTCATTTGAAGCAACACACTAAATACCTCACATAAACAGCATTAACACAACTTATAGACAGGGAGAAAATGAAAAATGTGATAGCATTAAAAATAAATACTTTCAAACGTAGCCTTGCATTTAAGTTCATGTAAGATGTGGACTTACCGGTTAAAATTAAGTCAAATTCGTATATTTCAACTAGATCTTTTCGGCAAACGCATAATTCGAAAATTGAAGTAAAATCAGCAATGATGTTGTAATATTCCACAGCCGTTCACAACACACGAATATCAAATGCAGAAAGATCTATAACGTATAAAAGTATAAACAAATCGTATAATCACAGGAAAAACTGGACCTCAGAGTTGCCGCGTTGCTAAACGCGGATTTAATGAATGTGCCGCGAGGTAATGTTGACTGTGGCGCCACGCACGGAGTATGCATAAAATTCACACACCTTAGAAAAGAACAGTGGCGCCACGTTGCAACAGAAATGTCAATCAAATAAAAATTATCTACATTCGAGACTGCAAAATTCAATCTGTACTGAACGTAGCAGTTTTTAATATTATTCACAAGTTGAGACAGAATTTGTAGTTTAGAAAAATTTACAATTAGTTCGTTTTTTAAAAAAATTAAGTTTTATATAAAAAGGAGTATTCTTCAAATAAACAACTGAAAAGTTATTACTGATATTCATCAAACGATTAGAAGTAAACTTTTTTTTTTGCTATTGTTAATTCTTTAACAGATTAACAACAAATATTAGCATATTATTATGACATATTTTTATCTTTTGCTGAAATATATGCCCAACATAAAAATTAAATTAATGATAATGATAATTAATGTTCATTTTAGAAATTCTTCATGCTTTACAGGAATTATTAATAGTAGAATTACAGTATTAGACAACAAAAACAATGCCTGGTTTAAGGTTTAAACATTATAAAATATATAATGCTTAAACTTTTAAAATATATTTTTAAAGAATTATTTGGAATCGTGTTCTTGCATTTTTCTCATTTATTAATCTTAATTTGCATCCCTAAAATATTCTAAAGATCTAGAGAACTAAAAAATAAAAGCCCGATTTTCAAGAAATTTATTTCAATCTCAACCTATTTTACAGATTCAAGAAAAATTAAAAAGCTTAAAATTAAATCCAAGTATTAAATGTACACATTTCATAGTATCTTATTTCATGTCGAATAATAGAAGTTTTATTATTTGCCCTATACAAAGCTCATTAATAAGGAAATTTTTTAAATGCAGCTGTAGAAATTATCGTCTTTCAGAGATAATTCGCATTCCAATTTTTGTTTAATTTATTTTTCCAAATCCTGGAATTCCTCGATTTATGAAATGTAAATTAGTTGATCTTACATTTAAATAATAACAAATATTTTTTGAGACATAAAAGATAAAAATATGAGAAATACGGTAATAAATTGCTGAACATCTGTTAATATTGACAATTTGTACATATTGTAAAATATTATTTATTTTCATTACGCAAAAAATGAACTTGAAATTTTTGCATTAGAAAAATTCAATCTGCAATTTTAGGGATAAATGGTAAAAATTTATGCATATTTGTGTAAAAAAAAAAAAGTTATATTCCATGAACTATTCGAGATCACATTCATATTCCATTAATTATAATAGTTCATAGTACCCGGAATATAAATTATAGAACTTCAGTAGTTCGTATTTAATGAACTATTCTTTTCTATTAACAGCTCCTCAATCTAACAAGTGAAGAATTAAATAATGAGATCATTGTCTACATCAATCTATTTCAGCACTCTTCAATTGTTACCAGGCAAAAATACTTAAAAAGAAATTCTGTAAACATAAAAATCCCCCAACTCCCAAAAAATGCCAAACGGAAAAATCATTCGAAAATACTTTTATGCATATATCTTTATTTACAATTATCTAAAATAAAATAAAAATTTCATTTCACAGAAATTTTTCGAATTATGAAATGAGGTCGCAATTGCTTTTGTATATATTATGAAGTCCGAAAGCGGAATTGGTAGCAGATCTCGTCTAGTTCTATACTAGTCTATACTTGCCGCATAAGAATAATATGAAATTTAAGTTACACTAACTTATGAAATGATAGGTTTTCTAATCCTTGTCCCAGCACCAGGAAAGCTGGAATTTTATATCTGCTATTCAAGCGGCTTTATGCTGTGATAATGGACACGAGAGTCAACTTGACGGAGGAGGGTACCTTATCTTTAAACCAGTATTTTCCAATCTTTAACCTTTCCCATATCCCTTGAAATTGTATGTACAAAAAGCATACCTCTTTTTGAAGATAAAATTCCGATGATTGTTGCAAAATAGGTCACAATGGTTTTTTGTATTATTATTTCTTTTACTATTGCATTTGTTAGTTAACTCTTACAATTTCTAATCAGTTATTTTGAGAAGTTGAGATGTGTTAGCTTTTCAGAAAGCAATTCTCCAAAAATTGCTACGTATTTTCAAATATTTAACATCATAGCATTTCTTTAAGCATTCAGATCCCATTCATTTGATGATGCTAATCATTTAACGATTGGTGTTGTGTATTTGCGTAGCAAGGATTAGTATCCCAGGGATAAAAAATTAACTCCCTTATAATTCACTTTCAGAAAAATAAAATGCTTTAATATTGTGATTAGTGAAGATTTCCATCGGCACTTGCTTCTGCCATGTTTAAGGTAAAAAAAATTATTTCGATATGATAAATATGGATTAAAGATTCCAGTAGTATTTATCACATCTAAAAAAATAATTATTCTATTTCTACTTAAGTCCCCAAAAAAAATTTATATAAGAGGTATATATCTGTATAATTCAATTTGGAAGTAATAAATATTAGAAATAAAATATTTAATTGTAACTTGTACTAAGCATATGTAAAATTTTAGATATAAAGTTAAAAATAATTTTTAATAAAATGGTAAAAAAATTATAAAACTTTGCAACCTATTCTAAATATTCTATAGCAAATTTGCTAGTGTTTTCGTGAGTCAATCACCAACTATAAAAAAAAGGGGGGGGGGGGACAACACTGATTTTCTAGAGAATTCGAAAATAGGGAGTAAGAAAGATTCTCGAGTATATTATTTTGAAATTTAAAGAATACTTGATTATATTTTAAGCGTTTGAGTATACTACTCATGTAAATCAAATGAAAGCATAAAATTAAATTGCCCTGAAAATTCGAGCCCTTTAAAAGTTTCTTTATTATTAAATCAGACGCTAACTATAAGAAAATGGAGGGGAAGACTTTTGGGACATTTTATTCAGCAGAGCACATCAACTTCTACGGTAAGTACAAAGAGTGCTTTTCTGGTGTTCTTTGTTCAGCATCTTTCTTTTAGTATTCTTTTTTTTTAATATGAATTTTAATTTACTTTTTGAATCATAATATTTTGCTTGAATTTGAAGGTAGGAAATTCTTCAATACGCAATGTTAAAAAAAAAGAATTCATTCAATTTCTACTTAGGTCAAAAATGAATTTTTTTTATTTTAGTTACTTTTTATTAAATAATTATCTAAAAAAATTATTAAGTTTCAAAAATTTTTTGATTTTCTCTAGAATTGAACTCATTCTTCACATTCACTTGAAAAATGCTGAAATCCTTGCATTTTACTAATTCAGCTACTGCCGGTTGATTTCAATTTTCATTAAAAATTGCTAAAACTCTATTTATAATATTAACAATTCATTAAATTCAATCAATGTATTAATATTTGAAAGAAAAACTTATTAACATCAAGTCTCATCCATTACAAGTTTTTAAAAATGTATTTGAACCTGAGTGCATGAAAATAAAAGTACTTTATTAAAGACTGAAGATTTGAACAAGACATATAAATATATTTATAGGAAGAGTATGAACTGATAATAGGAATTGAAAAAAAGGGGAGAAAATCAATAATTTTAAAAATATGTATTTCAAATGAAAGATAATAGATAGATATCAGATACACACATAATAGATATATCGATATACTGCAGGATAGAGGAAATATAAAAGTTTTATTTTATTACGTCATGCTAAACTTAATGTCATGTTAGATTATATGCCATGTTACACTTAGAATATGCATGATAGTCTTATATGTCATGTTAGACTTTGACGTATAGTCTAACTATGCCTAACCTAAATAGTTATATGTCATGTTAACTTTGAAGCATAGAGTGTCTTTTCACATGAGTTGCATTTGTTACTGAGCAAAAGGGAAATTGGAAATCCTTTTCTTGTCACGTGTAAAATAATTGTCCCATGTAATTAATTCACAGCTGCAACAATTCGATCTTACATATTTTGAAGAATAGCATACCATCATACTGTGGATTAGGATATTCCATCTTTCTCTCTCTTCTGCACCTTATGCTTTTGAACTTCTGATAATTACATTAAAAAATAACTCGGATATATTCAGCATTTTCTTCTGATGTGGAAAAAATGACCATTATTTTTTCTTTTGCAAATGCTGTAAACTTCTACAAAGTTCTGATACCAATTCTAAATCTTTTTAAGACGAGGTGTTCTTTCCACTCACTATGAAATGCACATAGCAATCATTTATGGATTCACTCTTTACATCCACTTCAGAGCTCAAAATTGCTTTTTCAAATGTGTTGTTAGTTTCTTATGAACAATTAACAACGTCTCTTTTAGTAATATTAATCCAATGCAAAAAAAGAACCTTTTTCTTTATCTATAATGTATCGTATGTATCTCTATCTATTACAGTTATTAAAAATATTTTAAAGCAACTCCACTTTTTTGAACAACTCTGTACATCAAGGAAAAAAAAACCCATCATTTTTGGTACTAGGTTTTCACCAGAATTTCACTGATACTTTCGCTTCAAATCTGCAATTCCAGCCTTAAATATTGTAATCGCCATTGACGCCTAAATCATTTTATCATTACGAAAAAAAATATGTTTACCAGCCGCTGATTATTATGATAACAGGCAGAACCATCTGTATAATTGTATTTAGTCTCGAAACAGCAAAAAAGAGGAAGAAAGGAAAAGACTTCCTCTGTATTCTCTTTCCGTTTTCTAGTGTCTAATTCCAGAACAATGTGTCGTAATGTTTAGTCGCGCTTCTGGCATATGTAGCGACAGCTATTTCAATAATTCTCTAATAAAAATTGCGACAGAAATGAATCAAGGATAATTTTTACAAAATCGCATAAATATTCCTCTTATTCATTTAGCCAGACATATTTAATCTGTTCAAACTTTATTTCGTTCCTGCAGCTAGTCAACCTGCGGACGTATCGGGAGATAGTAAGTGGCTTTTTATTTATCAATCTTTTCAACGTATCTATCTTTTCTACTTATAATCATATTCATTTCTTTCTTTTAAAAAATTATGTTTATTTTAATGAAAAATTGGTTAGAATCTCAGTTTGGAACACTGTGGAGAAACAAGGGGAAATTTAAAAAAAAAAAAGACGTGGGATAACAATGTCATATATCGTTGCTATTCATTTTAGAACGTTTAAAAAGAAGAAAAATTAAAGGAGGGGAATACGACTAAAATAAAAGTTTTGTTTTAAAAAAATGTATCATTTTTTAAAAGTTTTTGAACCTTTTATCTTATTTTTGCTAGTTAACCCTTTCATGGGTCATTTATTTCATGTTGAATTTCTTTTCCTTTTTTATGTTTTATCAACAATTAAACAATAGCATTTAAGGAAAATATTTTATTCAACTGAATTTTATGTTATCATTAAACTTTCAGGATTGGAAGTATAATTTTCCAAAGGGCCATTTACACTAAAAAAAATGATTATTTAGCATAAAAAGATGAGAAGCATGTTGAAATGCATAAGAGTGCATCACATTCTGTACACACGTAGCAGGCCCTTTTTTTTTGCCACTTTGTATTATCCATATGTGTATTTTGTAAGATCTTGTAAGTAGGAAGTAATCTTCCAAAGGCCCATGAAAGGGTTAAATTGATTACATATCTATGAATATTCATGCAATCTATTGCATTGATAGTAGTCTGAGCAAGGTAAACAGCTGATCTCAGTAAATATTTCACTATAATAGATAAACAAATAATTCAAAAGGAAAAGAAGAAGAAAAAAATTGTTAAAAGTTGAATATTTTAATATGGAAATTTCTACCTTATTTATATTAACGAAATTAATATGTTGTAGCAGTCACATTACTCTATCTTCTCTTTTGGAGAACAGATGGGGATGCCTGATTAGGTACTGTAATGTCTTGATCTCGATAGATAAAAGAATACTCAGAATTTTCAGAAGCTTCTTTATTTTACAACCCTATATATATACAAAAAACAACTCGTTCTTATCTTGATTAAATAGTTGCTATTTACATCACAACAGTCCAAGTTGAAGGGTTTTACTTGAAGATCAGTTCTCCAACAAATCGTAAACACCACATCACTGGGAATTCACGGGTTGGTCATTCAGCGATCATTTCAGGCGGCGCTCCAAATCTCCCGGACTCGAGGGCGTACTCGAGCAGTGTCCCAGAAACTTCTCTCCTCTCCAAAACACTCTGCGTATTTTATCACAGCGACAGTCTCCGCCTCCTCTTCCTCAGTGGTTGCTGGTCCTCTCTTCCTGCCAATCATGTCCAGCAAAAGGGCCCTTTCAGTGGCGCCAGTCTGTCGTCGGAAGGTAATTAAGGCGCACCGAAAAATCTGGAACATGGGGTCCACTTGCAATAGGAAAATTTGCATCCAGATGTAGATGTTCCATTGTCTCTGAAAGCACTATCACTGTCTTCTGGATAAGGAATTTCTACGTGTGTTCTTTCAGCTATAGATGCCTCAGGTCCCGAAAGGAGACCACCTGCAACATCTGGTTATCTCAAGGTGTCTAGAAAACACAACTGGCGGAAATATTTTATCACTAAAGGGGTACAGGGAATGTTACAGTACGCATCCCATAGTGCATTGTGATTATTATGAGGAGATGAGATGCTGTTCTGGTAGAGATATGCGAATTAATTTCTTGCCTTGTCTTTCGTTTTTGTGTTTGTTTTGTGGTAAATGTTAGCGAAAACATACATTCTCTTGTTTCCATTGCATCGATCATGATCTACATTCTATCACAATTTCAGTTTTTATTACAGGTATCGTAACTTACTGAATAATTTCATAACATAGATATTTTCGCTTTATCATGTATGAGGTATGTCGGCGGGTTGGAGAACTTGTGCTCAATAAATCTGTAACTACCCCCAGTTTGTAGGTTTTCTGCGATTTTATTGCCTTTGGCGGAAAAACTTGGCTTGCATCTACAGGGATGTCTGAGCGTATGTATTTGATCTTGCATTTACGAGATCTTATCTTACATGCACTTATCTTATTCATATATCTTGTAACAAATGAGAACTAATTCTATTATTAATAGAAAAGCAAGATTCTTTTCATCAGAAAAATAAATAGCGGGATTAAATTCATTTTTAAAAAAGTAAAATATAGGAAAATATCTATTGTTTTATTTACTAATATTTGACTATTCTCATACTTCTGAATGAATTTTCTTGAAAATCGCTCTTACCCATATTCATAAAAGGAAAAACGTGTCCGTGTGTATATGTATATTATAATAATTCATTAAGCCATATCTTTATCAAGAAACCAGCAGTTCACCAGTATAAAAGATCTCTAAAATTTTCAGTTATATATTTTATGTAACTTTATCTCTTAAATAGCTTTTTTTACAAGTTATTTTCTTATCACAATTTTTGATAATTATATCATTCAGTCATATGTCGGCCTTAAACAGCTTTGTTCATTGTATTATTTATCTCATACTAATTTCTGTCAAAGCCCATAAAATGTGCACATTAAATTAGAGTGAAAATGTTAAACTGCAATTGATATAAAAAATTTTTTTGCTAAAACCAAGCACATCTTTTTTTAAATATGAAAATTGATTACAGAGTCGCTCAACATTGAAGTTGTGTATGCAATGCAAAATAATTTTCATAATTTTTATAATATTTTAAAGAATTATTCAAAAAAAATTTCTATAATTTACCATAAAATTCAGTTTTTTAGTTTACTTTCAAAACATTTAAACGATGTAAATGAAAATATTTTATTTGACTTCAGTCAATAAATGCTCTTAAGAAAAAATTAGGAAGTTTAAATTTTACACAGTCCTTTTGTCCTAAGGAGTTCATATTCCGCTGAATACTTTTGAAACTTCAACTTTTAACTCAAGTTCAATAAATAAACTTTCGATCTTCTGCGATCAAATCTGTCAGTTTTTACATATCAATATTAGAAGAATCAATATTTTCATAATCATAGGTCAATTACTGTAGCGAAACCCTGGTAAAAGATTGGCGTATCATCTTAGAAACGGTCTATGAAGTGGTCTAAAATCGCTAGTTTTTATAGATGAGCGATATTCAAATTTTATAAATTATTCAGTTTAAGTGAATGATTTATTGATTGGAGTGCGAAGATTTTTATTTAACTCTTAGAGCTCCGACAAATAATTCGATGCATAAATATTTTCCGAATAAGATACTTTTTTATTGCTTTGAAAAATTAATATATATTAATTTTGTTAAGTTGAATTTTCGGGGAAAATTAATATACATATTTTTACCACTCTTAAGTATTTTGTCCTGACAAAATTCAAGAAAATAATTAAATAAAACGACAAAAGTATTCACTGCCTTGAATGGTACCTGAGAGGAGAGATCCGAGTGCTAAAGGTTAAAAAAATGATGTCTCAAAAAATTTTGTTAACTATGATTCAAAGGGTAATGTAAAAGGGTTACAAAGGACAATGAAAAGGACCTATGTAAAAATTTAAAATTCTTAATTCATCGGAGCATTTATTGATTCAAGTTACATAAAATATGTTTAGTTCATTTAGACTATTGTGTTAGTAGAAGCATGTCCTCCCCCCCGATTAAAATTAAATTATGCGCGCAAATTAGAGTGATTATTCTGTAGATACATTAAACAAATTTTACTTTAAATTTAACTATTTGGTTTAAGGTATCCGACTACGTTCAAAGGAAATTTTTTGAAAAAATGGACCTTTTTAAAACTAAGAGGTATTTTCAATTACAATATGAAATACTATAAATACAAAAAAAAAAATTTGAAAATATAATACTTTTGAGAGAAATAGAAAATATGTAGTACATTTTAATGAAATTTCATCAAAACGGTTAACATTCTACTCAAAATTGTAATGCAACAATCCTATTTTTCTTTGCACACAAGTTATAGAATATAACACTGAATGAAATGAAACAAAATCTAATAAAAATATTGAGATGCAAAAAAGTTATGGGTAAAAAATACTTATAAATACATTTTTTCTATATATTCACAACTTAATTTTCTTAAAAACACCAATAAATGAAACAGTATTTCACCAACAATAAAACTTTTGATTCATTTTATTTCCCATATTACTTAAAACACATGCTGAAGTTTCTACATAAATACCTGTGCTGGTTTTTGAGATATCATATTAACGGCCGAGAATTTTTTTTTATAAAAATAAGAATTTTGAGAAAATTGAAATTAAATACAAATTTTAACTGAAAAAATATATGACCCTGAATGATAGGTCAGGTCTTCCTTTTCCTAGAAAAAAAAATTGCTTTGGAAAGAGAAAAGTCTGAACTACAAGAAATAAAAATAATAAAAAAATTGCCAATGTGGTCGATAATCAGTGTTTTTGACTTAGTCGGATACCTTAATTAATAATATAGATATTGTAAAAGGTCATAGAAATGTTTATCTCCATTTACTTTTTAGAAAATATATTTAAATTTTTTTCGCTTCATACAGACACTTGCTGAAATTTACACTTTTATACCTTTAATTAACAATAAATTGGTATTGATTTTCAAGCTCATATCAACATATAAAATTTGAACTCAAGTTTGGTATTTTATGAACTGCAACATTTCCTTTTTATTCGCTTTTTCCTCAAGATATAAAAGCACACATCCTTAATTTTTGTATTGTTTGGTGTCTTTTTATATAAATTATTGTCTTTTTGCTTTAGTCTTTTTCAATTTCAACTAACGATAATGTTTATAGCTGCTTTCTGAGATATACGGTAGAACTCTTCAAATTCAAAAAATAATTTAATCCCTTTTTGGAAAATACTCCTACCCCCTGCTAAAAAAGAATGACCTGACTTTATCTTTAAGTTATTTGAATAAAATTCCACTATAATAAGTATTAAAACGTGGTCAATAAAATTTGCTTCAAAGGACATACATATTTTGTTACTTCTATCTAATTCTATCTTTCCTTTGTAAAAACGTATAACATTTATTAACTTTCATTACATTTAAAAAAAAAAAAAAACAGGATGGCATTCTATAAATTAAAGTGCTTAAAATCAGCAAAGAGATATCCATGGACAAAATTAATTTATAACTTTATTCAAATATAATGCAACTGACGAAGAATGAAAATGAGCAATGTTATGCGTGATTATCGATTTTTTTAAACATAATGATTGGATGATGGACTAGTTGCAATTCCGAAATAAACGCTTTATTCCACATCTATTAACAATCCTTAGAAATTTGAAACTAAGCATATCTGCAAACTTTCTAAAATGGGAAATTTTGTGCTTATAGATGAAAATAAGAGAAAAATTATACTAATTCACACTTGAAGTTATAATGGATATATAAAAATTTAATTTTTACAATTTTTTGTACAATTGCCTACCTTATTTAATAAAATTTTGTAATTCAAAATATGTTTCGATACAATATTTAAAAAAAAAAATATTTGCCAAGTGCAACTCCTTAATGCTTTTTTAGAAGACTTGAAAACAATGCTTAAAAAAGCAAAATTAGTTTTATCTAATATTTAAATACTTGCTATTGTAATTTCAATTTTGATTACGATAAAGATTCAATTTATATGAATCTATACTTTTGGCAAGAAATTCAGGGGCGAAAAAAGAAAAAGAACGAAAAAAATATAAAGTAATATATTTTATTCTAGCTTTCTTTCGTGTATAGATTTAAGACAAATTGAAAATTAGTAATAAACCCTAGGCAGAGCTTTTAAGAAAATTTGCAGAAATTTGCTACTAGATTACCTGCCACTAAAACTTTAGATAATGCTGAATCTGAGAATTAAGTGTTTTAATGGAGTACATATAGATGTAGCATTTACATGTCGATTTCTGGCACATTGGATTATGTATAGTTAAGTCTGATGGCAAATAAGCTAGAAAAGGCGATAATATATTTCAGAGTTGAAGGAATTTCAGTAACTATCAACATTTTCTTATTGAAAATATGTTTTTCCCCTGAGAATTAACCGGCAGTTATCTTTTGAAATATTAATTTGATTCTTATCTTATTTCAGACAAAGCGCTTGATATTTTGAAAAAAAAAAAGTAATTTATTTGAAAAATTTTAACATAAAAAATACATTAGATCATTTCAAGTAACAGTTTGGTGAAGATACTTACTTGCAAGCATACTTACATACATACTGAAAGAACTAAACATTACTGATATCCAATTAAATTTGAGTTTAAAGCACTTTCTATGTATTTTTTTCATTTTGTTAAATAAAATAAGGCTGTTCGTTATCAAGAACATGTAGTATCATTATCACTCTTAACTGTGATTGATTGCAATTTTCATACATTGTAAAATCGCAAAATTTTGCTTGCGAAGATAAAGGTTATAATGTGACAACCCTGAATGTAAAAGATATCGTTTAATGACATGGGGGGGGGGAATTTATTGAGTGCATATTCCTCACAACCATCGGTGGCCTCGTCTAGAGGTAGGGCGTCTTCCCCGTGATCTGGGAACCCTGGTTCGAACCTGGTTGTTCTTTACCTTGCGATCTATCTGTAAGGTGTCAGAAAGAGTCCTACCACCCAGTAAAAAGGATTGAACAAGAAATTGTGTGTTCCAGCTGGTTTAGAAAAATAAAAGTTTTGTTCCATGACCTTGGAGATGAAATTTCGTAATGTATTTTTCATTCACTTCTTGATTTGCTTGAGGTTTGAAATTCTGCATTATTGTGTTCTTTTTCACAATGCATTATTTTAATTTGTCTTTTAAATGAATCTTTAACATCTTTGTTGAATGATGAGCTAATTAATATATTAAATTTTGATGCCTCACCAGTGGCGCCACTTGCTAACAAGTTAAGAAGCAATTGATTTGAAAATTAAAGACTAGAAAATAATTAAAATAAAAAATGCTGCAATTTAGAATGAATTAAAATGCCATTTTAAAAACTGTTTTCTACTCCCTTACTTGTACAGATAAAAAGTATCAGTTTCAACAAATCCCATATTAATTAAATCGAAAATTTGTTACATATAGGAATATACCTCTATTTCACAAACTAATAACTCCAAAAGCAAAATATGATTCTTTTATTTAAAATTACAAATTTAATTAGAAATATATGAATAGCTGCTTCCAATCCTAGATTGTTTAACCCTTCTGTGTTTCGTACGTTGTCTGCTTTATCGGTACTTTCTGGTCAACTTGATCTTGGTCCATTTGGCGAGTTGGCGACGAAGGATCGGAGGATCCTCGAACCGCTTCCGGTGAGGATTTGCCATCTACAGCAGTTTTGTAGGGTGCTTGAACTGTCAAGATGCCGTCATCGGAGAGGTGGGTGCTCAAGTGCTCAGTTGAAACGTCTTCTGGTAGCATGAAACGTCGAATGAAGTGCCTGCCGACATATCCGCTTTCACCCATTCGTTCCTCGTGCTCCCCCGTGATGGTGACATATCTATAAAAAATTAACTATTTTATGAAGTAAGATATTAAACTAGAAATGGATAATTGATAGTTACCGCAGAATCTCGGTTATTAGGCTTTAACTGATAAGTAGATAATTAGAGAAAGAGAGGAAAACATTTTTGGGGTAATTAAAATTAATTAAATTTTACAATAAATAAGCATGACCAGCTTTCCCTCATCATATAAATAACTTTTTTTATTTTGATTTTTCATGACAACCAACTTTGGTGAACCACATATTAAGGCCTTATTACACGGTGAAATTTCGTCAGCACTTTTGCGTTTCTACCCTCAAAAACCGGTCAAGCAAGTTTCATAATCGACAACTTTTTCCAACCAGCTAGAAAATGCCGTCGGAAATATTGTCCGCAAACGAAATTCAACCAATCATGTGAAACTTTGAAGTGATGTCACACAAGTGACGTCGCTTTCATTGTCGTTTGCTGACGGAAAGTGCCGACGATATTTTGCCGTGTGATAAGGCCTTTATCTCACCAAAGGAATTTTTTTTAAATCGCACTTTTGCAATAAAAATAGAGAGTTTTACTTGATTAGTTTATTCACAAAAAGTTGCAAAGTTAATTGACAAAATAAGTCCAAATATTGAGGCTGGGGTTTTTATTTTATGATACCTATCGAAAATGGAAAGCAGAGGGAATCATTTAAGTCATATATAGCAATCACAAACTTTGGAGCTGGGTGACTGGAGCGTTTTTTATAAAATTATTTTAAATGTACAGATGCTTTGAAATGATGATGAATACAGATGCTTTGAATTAAATTAAATACTTTTCATGATAGTATAATAGTAAGAAATAGAAATAAATAGAAAGAAAAATGTGGTAATGCATTAAGTTTATTGCTGTGCTGTCATGAATCGTACAAGTTGTTTAAATGACAGCTTCAAGAATGGAAGAACACCATTGGTAAATAAATGATACGAACTCCGTCACAGAGATTCATGCTAATCGTAGAATATAATTTTGGCGACTTGGCGATCGGAGTTGGCCTCAAATACTTAACAGACAAGTACAGAATCTCGGAGCTCGACGAAATTTGGTTCTTAAATCCAAAACACTTAATGGCTCATCTTACAAGATTATAAAAAGACAGATAACTGCTATCAAAGTGAGTTCTAGAATTCACCGAAAATATTATTTGACATGCAGTATCATATCAAATTAATGTTTCAATCGGTTGAGAAAACGTATTTAAAACCCAGATTCGATTTTCGGATGCTATTAACAGTAAACCAGGAATTAATCGCCAAATAACTCGCCTAGGATGGCACGATATATTCAGAAAAAATGCTAAATTCACGCCATAGATATTTCGTAACTATTGAACGCCAATGCCATGTAAAGCCTTTTTTAACATAACAAGTTTATTACAGACTATACCAGAAAGTTTAGGATAGGCTACACCCGTTGGGTTTTTAGAATGACGTCTAAGTTCCTCTTTGTCTCCCTTATTGGTATTCCACTCGTCACTTTCATAGTCTTCAGATATTTTTTTATTCATGAAAGATTCTTGTTTTATGAATCAAAGATAAGATTCTCCATTTAATAAACTGAGAAACACCATCTGCATAGACACGCGCAATTTGTTGGCAGTACATGTAAGTGTAAGCGAAAAGGAAATCCATAAATTTTGACAGTGAATGGCTCTTCATATCACGCTACATTTAAAGGAAGCCTTATCTTGTCCATTTTCCACTCCTACTCCTCCCGAAAATCGAGCCTTTATAACGTTACAAAGTTGCATTAAAAGTCTGAGAGGACGCATATTTTAATCGAATATGTACGTGAGTTGAAAAGCAAAAAGAGGAATTTGTACTTTTTAAGACGTGATAAACGAATGAAATTCAGTGCGGTTTTTAAATCTAATTTTAAACTAAATCCATTCATGCAAAGTCTTCACGCCTGTTTGATAATTATAAAACGTGAAGAGACAGATAAATAAAATTTCGTATACCAATTCAGTATTTAAAGTGTAGATCCTAATTAAATTTTAAACCAGTTTTTCAACAGGTCGACCATTTGTCGGTAAGTAATTCTGTCCGCATGTAAATGTGATAACTCAAAAATGGAGCTTCAGATAAATAAAGAAACTCTGTAACTCAAATAGGCTACAACTTAAATATATCAAATTAGGCATAAGATTTTGTGACTACAAGTGCAGTATTGTGTCAAATTAATGTTTCAATCGCAGATTAGCTTTTTAAGTCAACCAGATTTGTTAGCTCTTTGGGTTATTCATATTAATTAATTAATTAAATTTTTCCAGTAATTTCTATTTCATCGCCAAAGTCCCCAAGTTTCTAAATGATCGCCAAGTTTGCCGCTAAGCTCTAAGATTACTGCCGCGACACCCAATCATCTATACTTATAATAAAGCTCAATGTATGTGTGTGTGTGTTGGCGCTCTACAGGCCAGACCGTTGGACCTACAGCTACCAAATTTGGTACATGTATACCTTGGAGGTCGGGAATGTGCACCTCGGAGCCCTTTTTTCGAATTTTTAATTAGAATTTGAATTAATTAAAATTTAAGCGAAATTTCGACGTTTTTCCGCTATAACTTCCGAAAATATTATCGGATAAACATGATTTTAACATCAATTTAAAGATAAAAAAATTAGCTTTCTAATAGTATCAGTATTTTAACATTTAACTTAAGCTTCTATTTGTAATGAATTTTTAAAGAAGCATTTCAACTATATTTTTCAACAATATATTTCGGACAAAACAATAAAATTTAATCAGCAGGAGCACGTTACGAGTGGAAGGGGAAAAATTATCTTTTATCAATAGGTTGCCATCAGATACATAAAAACTCAAATTAAAAAATAAATAATTATTGCAAATTAAACATTTAAAAATGCAATTTTCAGCACGTGTCTGCATGAAATGAAATAAATATGAAATATGTTTTTTTTTTTAAAAAAGAAAATGCAAAGAATTTTTTGTGACTTTTACAATATTATTAATTAAATAAATCAGCTTTGTTTAATAATAGAAATACATCTATAAAAAAGTCTAAATGAAGTAAATAGCTGCATAGTATGTAGCACGAGTCTATAAATGCTTTAAAAAATGAAGAATATTTAGCTTTTAATTAAAAAGAGATGAACTTGTGACATCAGTGTTTTAATGTATAACTCAAGCTTCTATTTTTAACGAATTTTTAAAGAAATATTTTAACCATGTTTTTTGAGCACGTGACTGGATAAAATAAAATAAAACAATGCCGGAAGTTCAAATAAAAAAAAACTATCATCGCAAATCAAATCTAAAGAAATACAACTTTCAGCATGTGACTGGATAAAATAACATAAATATAAAATGAGATATCTTCTAAAAAAATAAATGCAAGGCAATGGATTCTATGATCGTTTGCAATATCTATATCATTAATTCCATAAATTATCTTTATTTACAGTAAACCTGGTTGAATCTAGACAGGATATGCATTGAAATCCCGACTTAATGGCATATTTCTATAATCGTTTGTAATATCTGTATCATTAATTCAATAATTTTTCCCCTTTTTCGCTTTCTTTCAAAAACATATTTAACATTTTGGCAACATCACCGAAAAAAACATTTTTAATATTTTGGAAGCATAATCGATAAATTGTTAGAGCATTAAACTCAAATAGTTTTTTCGAATAAAGTTACCGACTCTTTAACTACTAATAACTGAATCTTTTAACTTTAACTATTTCTTAAATTTTGGCTAATGAATATGTGATTTAATTGAAAATTTTAGAACGCAATTCTCATGGCGAACCAGCTGGTCGCCAAAGGCGGCTAGTAAATTAATATAAGAGATATACAAAAAATGTAAGTAAATAACTAAGAATTGAATTGAAATTTTTTTTATATATTACTTGTTTTTTATATTAATATTGGCAGTAATTCGAAAAGGCCTTGGTAGGCTGGTTGGTAGAGAGTCAGTCTCGTAACCGAAAGGTCGCGCGTTCTGTCCTCGTCTTGGCCAAAGACCGCCGTGTTGGCTGATTGCACTTGGGGCACGTAAAATATATCGAGACAGCAAAGTCCTCCAAGTTCCCATAACAAAACGATACCTCTGGGGGTACTGAATCAGGGATGAGTCGGGCTCTGATTTCGATCTAAATTCTGACTTGCTGATGGATGAATGAGTGTATGAATGAGTTTGACCGCCCCCTAAAAAGGGTTGTGTCGTGCGTGAGCTACAAGTCAGACTTCTGCCCTCTGGGTACTCAGGGGTCTTTACCATCAGAAGCTACTGCACTCCCTTTCCGTGAAAACACGGACACGACAAAAAAAAAGTAATTCGAACAGTAAAACAAATGAAAATATATAACCTTAATTGCGATTTTTCAATAACTTCGGTTATTTATAAGTCGCATGCTATGTCACCGTTCTTGATTATGTTTATGCTTTTGTATTATCGTTCCTAAAAAATGTACTTAAAATATGTTTATATTTGATTAAATATAAAAAAATAATTTATAAGGCAAAAAATTGGTTTCGATGAAAACATACGTTTTTAAATTTTAGAATAATGTAATAATGTTAAAAAATAATAATGTTTTAGAAAATCATTCTATTTTCGAAAGCTATCACGAAAAATGGTAATATATTGTTTGATCTTTAGATAAAATTTCAATAAAAATATTTTAAAAAATCGCGTCCATTTTCCAAAGTATATGTGAAAAGTTTGAGAGATCTGCGTCAAATAGTCTCGCCCGTAAAGCGCCAACAAGCAAATACATATTTATTATAAGTTAAAATTATCACAGAATTATATAACTTATTATTAAATTAATCTGTTCTCTGAATAAATATTATTATTAACATCTTTTCTTTCTAACTTTATTATGTAACATACTGCAATCTGAAAGATCCAAAATTCGTAAACTTGATGAATGATTAGTACAAGCACTTTAATACATTGTGGCAAGCATATTTGTGTACATGTTATCGGCTGTTAATCAGCAATAAGGTCCAAAAGATTATTTCCATGTGTTTATCTTGATTATTTTAACAAGGCTAAGTTTATAAAGCAATTTCTGAAATTCGAAGTTGGATCGAAAGCAATGAAAGATCGTGAGACTAATTTTGATTTTGAAAGAAAGAAAATCTCAGAACAAAAATGCGTGTGTAAATGATTTTAATAATTTTAAAAAAGGCTTTTTTTTTTCTTCTCAACTTTCCCATATTTTTATTCAACAGAATGCATTTTGGGTACTCTCGTTTTTAACAGCAACCGAAAAGGACCAAGAAAAAATTTCGCCAGTTTGGCGGTTTCAATCGTCAAACTATATAACATGTGATTATATATCCTGAAACTTGAGTATATTTTTATAATGCGAAGAAATTTTTTCTTGGCGCTTATTGGTTGTCACTACAACCAAATTGAGCACCATTTTAAGTTCCGCTTTGTAATGAAGTTATGAAATGCGTTTTGCACCTATATATTGGGTTGTTCGGAAAGTCATTTCGTATTTTTTTGTCAAAATGAAAAGAAATTTTCGTTTAATGAATAAATTATTTATTAAATTATAAAATTGCCATTCTGGTCTAATACCTTTTGCCATATTTTTGGTAGTAACATGATTACACGCTCATAAAAGTTTTGGTCTTTGCTGTAAAAAAAACTGATCGAGGTGGTTTTTGGCCTCCTCATTTGAAGGAAAAATTTTGCAAATCAGTTCTGGTACTGATGTACTGTTAACACATCTTCTCCACACATATTGGCTAATTTATTTCTGGCTTGAACAGCATTTTTACCTTTTATAGCAAAAAAGAAAAAAATGACGAAACTGTTGTTTATTGCTCTCCATATTTAAAAGGGCACCATCCAAAAACTACTGCGAAGAATCAGCTGCACTTTTTCACACTCAAGCCTTGCTATATCAGCTCTTAAAACATAAAATGATTTTGCGGTTTAAGTATGAAATTGGGTGCGAAAAATGCAATTAAATCCTTTGTCAGGAAAAAACGAAATTACTTTCCGAATAACCTAATAATTTGAGTCCAAATTTTTTAATTGCAATTTCTGTATCAAGGCCGCATATTAAATTCCATTTTTATTACTTGATTTATTTTCTAGTTATCACGTGACATATAGACAAAAAAAATCGACTAATTTTAAGCAAATTTATTGAAAAATTCTATATGAAATATGATACATTAGAGGTCAGATAGTATATACTACATCCCATTATTCTAACTTGCTATAAACGTTGATCACTAAGTTCTACCCTGATTTCAAAAAATCTGTTAATAAATTATTATAATTTGCCACATGGTGGTTTCGATTGCTTTAATAAAACAATCGGAAAAAAATAATTTAAAATTCTTAATAAAACCACTTAAGTCTGTGCGTGTGCACACATGGGAATTCGAAAAACATCAAGGCGGTTTCCGAATTCTCGCTCCGTATTGCCTAACATTTCAGCTATCACATTAGACACAGCAAATTGATCCTAAAGTTAAATGTATCAATATCGTCAACTGACATTACAAACACTCTTTGCATATGTAACCTCACAACTAATATTAAGCTGTAATGACCAGTTTGAATATATATACTCAAAAAATAAACAAATACTCAATATATCGAAGAATATATTGTGTATTTTTACCAACGTCGAACTCATTTTGATACTAATTGAATGTAAAATCACTATTTCTGCATTAATTTCCCTATCCGTTGGACTAAAAAATTAAAAAGGCAGCCAAAGAAACAAAAATACAGCAAACATTTACTGTATAATATTCAATGGTTCTTTCGTAACATTTTTTTTTTATAATAAAGGAATGGCTTTATTAACAACATTGTTTCGGAGAAAGTTATTGGAAAAATCGGAGTCATTATGACTGGTTAGTAAAATCTGATGCAGAATATTTTACAATGCTTTTTCTCGTCAGTATTGTTCCACATTTCAACCAAAGAGAGTAAGTAGTCTGTGTGAAACTTTATTGAAGCCATCCTAATGAAGATGTTATTTATGTCTCCTTCTCACCCGAGTGAAAATTGTAGATTTAAAACATGAGCAGCACGTGTGCTCAGATTTTTATTATCCTTGGAATAGGGAATTGGAGCAGGTCGGAAGGGTAACAGCACAGGCAGTAAATAGTGTTTTCTACCCTTTTAATTTCCGCTTAAGTTTGAAATTACAGACTTATGAGTATTGTTGAATAGCGAAGGCAATTCTGCATGCATTTGAGGCGTTTTATTTTCAAACGATGGGAACTACTGTTCGTTTTAGAATTCCGAGGCTATTACTTTCCAGTATCGGCAGCTCGCTAAGGTTACACGACCGGTCGCCTCACAGATTTGGTCATAAATCAGACCTCCGACCCACTGAGGGACCAAACTCCCCCATAGCCACGTGGACCCTTTTCCCCTGCGACCCCTCTTGGACTCTTTGATGCCTGGGCAATTTACCGACAAATTGTCGGTAAAGTCGACGGGCGTCAAAGAAGACCAGAAAACCGCAAGAGGGGTCAAAAGGAAGCACTTGGCTCGTCAGCAGACGGGTATAGGCCATGTAACCTCGACTTAAGGTGGGGTACGGAGAAACATGAGCTGTTTTTAAGTCACCGACTACCATAAATAACCTCCTATTGCTAAATGTAAACTTCTGCGCCTTTCAACTTTCTTCTTACCTCTTTTTTGAAGAAATAATTTCTTCGTGAAGCATGAGCAAAAGCACCGAATATTTTAGACTTCAGGAATGAACAGAAAAATTTAATAATTGCTAGCAGCTTTGGGTAGAAAATCACATAAAAAATTAATTTATTTCAATTTTTGAGTTTTTAAATCATAATTTTTACATACACCAGAAATTACATATCAATAGACGATCGACCCAATGATAGATTTGGCGAAAAATCTGATGCCCATATAAGCTTCATATGATGAAACTATGTATTGTATAAAACTGTAAACGGTGATTAGTATATATAGAGAGTTTTGAATTTAAAGTTTTCAGTGTATGAAGTACTAAGAGAAAATATTGTAAACAATTTTTTAAAAAGTCGAATTTGAAATTTAATGAATTTCTAAGTCTCTAACCTCTAAATTAAAAAAAAAGTAGACGAAAAACACTGTTTTTTTTTAATTATACCTGTCTATCTGTGAGTACAACTACTCAAAAATACCAAGACTTAAGTGAATAAAATTTAGCATATGATCTTCACTCCAAATTTGAAGATTTCTTTGAAACTTTTGACAAAATCCATTCCAAGAAAGTTTGCGATTGTTCGTGTACAAATGAACTTGATATCTACAAAGCATAAATATTAGATAGATAAATTTGGCATCTAAATTGTAGGTATAAAATTTTGAGCTATTCAGGGAAACCATTCTAATTTATTTAATTCCTTTCTTTTCGAACAGACTTGTAGGTAATTTCGAATAGATGCATTTTGTCCAAAGGTGGATAGAAATCTTAAAATATGATGTAAAATCCACACACCAAATTCATCCATCTAACTCAAAGTATTAAAGTTATCGTGGCAGAAAATAGGCCGTGAACTGTACTAAAAACTAAAGGGAGTAGTCTCAAAAATTTCTCGCACACTTACTAGAAAGATGTTATCCCACATCTTGCATTTCACTGGCATAAAATAACAGCAATTCTATCAAAGATCCAAAAATCGAATTTAGGTTTCAGACTCGTTTTTCTCAATTGATTGAAACACAAATTTGTGACATTAAAGTACAGTTAAAGTCGTAAAACCGCGAACCAAATTTGATATATTTTTCATTGCGTTTTTAAGTAAGCACATTAATATGTTTCTGAAAGTACAGGATGACGGACTGTCAACCCTAGTAGGATTTCGCTTGAAATTTGGTAGACTTCTGTTCTAAAGATGTTAATTCCGAATATTGAATTTTATCTATCTACCTATTGAAATACTGAAATGGAAGATAACGAAATTTGACAAACGAAATTGTTGCTTTTGCGATCCTGCAAAAAATTTTCGCTGAAGAAAAGACGTTTAAGGAATATAGAAGGATTTTACGCAGTTTTTCTCCTTTTTAATTCGCTAAACTGTTATAACAATGTAAAAGAAATTACAAAAAAGTAAAAAATTTTACAGTATCTTGAACTAATTTTATTTCATGACTAGAACACAATTATTGTAGTCGAAAACCGTGATATTTATGTTATAAGCTTGGATGCAAAATCAAGAAAAATTATGGAATAAATACCTTTTTGAGGAACCGTGTCTTTTAAGGTATGTTTTCAAAATCCATCTGTTTACAGTTTTATTCTCTATTTTCAAAAACATTACCTCAAATTCAAAAATTTGATCTCAAAATATACAATTTTTAAGTCGACGTACTTATAACTTTTAACTTTTGATTGTACACACATTATAAAGTCAACTTCAATTATATTTGCTAAAAATGAAACATACCAAAATAGCTCAAAAATTTACAAATTTGAAAAAGTACAGAAGATATTTTAAAAACCAAAAGTTAAAGCTTTTAAAAGGAACTGAGGGCAAAGAAAGGTCACTTTTGTTAAAAGAAAGTGCTTAACTCTTTGCACTTATCTCTTTACATTTTTATGTTCAAAATTTAAATAATTACCTGTCATCAGCATGTACAGAAACCTCCTCTGGCGAAAAATCACTTATGTTAATTTTTGTTTCAAATCCCGGATCTGATGATCCACTGGACATCGTGTCTTTATACTTTGTAATTTAAGTAAATAGCTAATTAATACAAAATCTGACTGGAAACTAATAAAATCTTGTTGTTGAAAATCTATTTTGCTTTCTGACTACGCTCGTGTTTGTAAATTGAGAGGTTCAAACCGAGACGTGTTTAGCTGCACTTGGTTAACTAAGGAAATTTTGTTAATTTTTTCATCGCTATCTTTATTAACAATTTTTACTTAAAGGTTAGTTAAATTTTAACAAGCTCTGATAATTTTTTATCCACGAGTGTATGGGTTTAGTAAATTTATATATATTAGAGTTATTTTTAATATCTTCGTATATGCAATATAGAGAAAGTTTTGCAATCCTCAAAAAATCTCGAACTCGAGATTTTTACTAATCTCCTTTGAATTCTTTCAAATAGAAAAACACTTTTTTGAAAAATGTCCGTCTGTTTATCTGACTACCTGTGACAAAGTTAACTAAAAAACGCTTTGAGCTGAACGGTTAAAATTCTACATATATTCTTTACTACAAATTTGCAGATTTCTATCAAATTTTGAGTAAATTCTGTTCGGTAGAAGTTCGGTTGTTCCAACATAAGTTAACCTGATAATTATGAAACCAAGAGAGCCAGATAAAATTTCAGCACACAGATTTAACGTCTATAATGTATACATCTGTAAATTTTGAATGAAATCCATCCATGGTTTGATTGTTTGTAGGTCTGTAATTTTGTGAACATATAAACAAGATAATTCAGAAACACAATGACTTAAATGTATTATATTTAGTACAGAAGTTTGTGACCAATTGTAGTTCTACGTCAACATGTTTGTGACCAATCAAGTTCTATGACGAATTGTAGTTTTATGATTTTTGCTTCAATCGGTTGAAAAAAAATGTATCTAAAACACAAATTTGATTTTTGGATATTATTAATGCGTGTCAGGGATCAATAGTCGAATAATTCGCCAATAATGCAAAGATAGATTCAGTAAGAATGCTACATTCAAGCCAAAAGCTAATGTTTCGCAACTATTGTACGTCATTATTATTAAGATGTTCTCTGACGTAACAAGTGTTTTAGAGAGTAATACGAGAAAATTTTGGAGAAACAACTCACCTTGTTTTATTCCATTCACACTCATAAAAGTGGGGAAATTGAAATTCGAACATCAATCAAATGATTCTGGTAACTTGATGATTACAGAGCAGGAAGTATCGTATACCTTAAATACTCTAGTAATCTAAGATGATCGTTTTACAGAAGAAAAAAAATTATATTCAAAATATGTATTGTTGAAAGTCAATTCATTCTAATCCAATCTATCGTAAGTTGATATTAAAGTTCCAAAATGTTATTTGAATAGTTTTCGTCCGAATGAAATAAGAAGCTGCTCTCACGTATCACTAACAATTGTAGAATATATTTATCGGGGACATGAGCATATAGAAGCAAAAGAATCTCTTCCCATAGAGCTCTTTTGAATAAACACAAAAAATGCTTTAATCGCTTTACAATTTTTTAGAAGTCCTAACAAAACATTTTGTCTTCATTTTTTTCATGAATGTGTGACAGGTACTAGGTTGGAAAAAAATTATATTAAATCCACTAAAAGTAAATCATTATTTTAATTAATAATCATTAATTTTATAATGAATAAATCGATTTCAAATTAATTTATGAAATTTTCTGAATACATGGAAATGAGACGGTTAAACAAGAAATTGTAATTAATTCTTGCTTCGTTTTATTTACTTTTTAATTGCACTGGTTTCATTGAGACAGGAGGATTTGAAATAAAAGTGTTGTATTTCTTTAAATACGGTTACTTTGTATTACATAATAATCCTTTGATTGCATTCTCAAATACAAAATATAGAGGAAGTGCTGTAATGGTCAAAATATTCGAACTCGGGATTTTGATTAATCTTCATATTTGGACCTCCTTGAGTTCGTAAGACACATTTTTAGAAAATTCCCATCTGCATGTGACAAAGATTACACTTTGAACTAGATGGATGAAATTTGGTATAAAGATTTAAAACCATATTTTTATTTTTTTAAATCAAATTTTGAACGAAATCCGCTTAGAGGAAGTTTGTCTGCTCGGCTGTTTGAATATAAGTTAACAAGATAATTACAAATGAAGAGAGCTAGATGGATAAAATTTGGTACACAGGTTTAAAATGTTTATTATACGCTCTGACCAAATTTTGAGACAATCCATCAACGGTTTTGCTATCTATTGGTCTGTACTTTTAGAAATATGTGAGCGCAATAACTTAAAAACACAATGGCTTAAATACGCCAAATTTGGTATGAGATATTTTGATTTTAAGTCTAGTTTTATGGCAAATTTTTGTTTTAATATGTAGTGAAGAACGCGTCTGAAATCCTAATTCATTTTCTGGATACTTTTGATCATATGTCAGGGATTAATCACTAAAACATTAATCAATGATTAGCAAAAATGCTAAATTCATACCAAAAGCTAGTATTTCTTAACTGTTGTACGTAAATTCCATGAAAATAGTTCTCTGTCATAGAATCTTTTTTAAACAATATGCAAGAAAGTTTTGGGGAAATCACTGCTAGATCTTACCTCTGCTTCATTTTTTCAAAAATTCTCAGACCCTTTGACAAGCAACAAATTTGCTTCCACCCTCAATAATGAGCAATTTTTGTCCCCTTGAAAAAACTTTGTACTTATAAAAAAAAAAGATGAATTACGCAAATACTTTTAATCAAATATTCATATTGAAGAATATTAATAATAAAGTTTAAAAGAAAGTAAAAAAACCCTAAAAGCGGAAAACTGATGCCTAAAAAGTGATAAATAACCAATTTGTTGCCTACACATTTTGAGGCTTCACAAACCTCAATCCAAAACAAAATCATGTTCTCATGTGATAGTAAATCAGCTACTATTAAGTACGATAAAAGTCCTATGGTCGAAACTAAGATACATTTAAAAAAATCATTTTTTAAAAACTTTTTATAGTTTTGAGCAGATTTTTTTACATCGTTATCAGTCATTCATTCATTGGTAATTAAATGTTGGCTCATTCAGGCTCACAGTTTTGAAACAAAAGATTCGAGTTAATATAAAAAGCTGCTTTCTTGTAGCCTGAAGACACATTCAAATACTTTCGGTCAATTTTATGGCTTAAAATGGAAGCCTTTGTTTCATTCTCGCTATATTTCTTTGGATGCAAGAAGTTTACCACTATCATCACCAGTATAATTTCTGTAGTTGTCATCCTTCAGTATGTTTCTGCAATGCTTGCTATCGTTACATATATGGTATCATTATTAAAATCATCATGGCTACCATCGTCATGATCATCGCGATCATCAACAGAAAACTGATTTTTATATCATATTAAAGATCAAAAAATTATTTTAGTGATACTAATATTTTAATCAAAAAATTAATTTCCATTCTTAATGAATATTTAAAAAATAATTTAATCATATTTTTCAACAATAAAAATGAAATTTAATATGTACTTTTATCAATATGTTGCCATCAGATTCACAAAAATTTAAATTAAAAAATAAACTATTATTGCAAATCAAACAAACAAACAAAAAAGAGATAAACTTTAATCTACTCAGTCTCTAAAACTGATTGATTTATGAATATTTGAAGATCACTATTCAATAAAAAAGGGTAATTTTAAAGCACTTCATCAACTATTCCAAAGATGATACTCCAATCAACTTCCAGGATTTCTCTACTGGCCTAAGAATGAAAATGATGATTGCTCTAAACTTTTTATTCTATTAAAAACTTCTAAAGTCGATCAAATTTGTTTTTAGAAAATATAAATCTACATTTATTTATTGGAAAGTTGAAATGACTTTTCGCAGAATGTTATTCCTTAGAACTAAAATATGTATAAAATTTAGACTTAATAATTTTTTGAATTATGTCTATAGACGGAAACAAAATAAAATATTGTTATTCGCATAATTTAAATATTTTTGAAAGTAAAACTATAAACTGAATTTTATGATGCATTTACTAAATTTTTGTTGAATAATTCTTGAAATATTGCATAAAATATTGCAATTATTCTGTAGTATACATAACGATTCTCTTTTCAGTACTTATAGTTTTAAAAAAATGCTTGGTTTCAGTTAAAAAAAATGTTTTTTTTTTTTTTTTTTTTATCAATTTGCAGTTTAATCATTTCCACTGTAACTTAAAGCTGAAATTTTGAGGGAGCTTACATGTAATTAGAGATCAGCATTTTTATACTTTCTGAATTACATTATATAGAGATAGCATAGTAATCGTGAAATAATTTGAATACGGGATTTTGTATGGATCTCTCAGTTTTAGATTTCCTTGATCTTAACAAACACATTTTTGGAAAATGTTCGTCTATCTCTCTGTGACAAAATTAACACAGAAACGCTTTAAGCAGGACGAATGAGGTTTGGCATATGAATTTTATACCAAATTTGTAAGTTTACATCAAATTTTGACTAAAATACATTTAGCAAAAAAATGTGCATTCAAAATATGTCCAGAGGAATTATGTTCTTTCAAAATATGTTCACAATATTCAGTGTGAACCAGAAGAGTCTCTGTGTTCAGCTTAATTAAAATAAAGTTACATCATGTGTTAAGGCAATGATGATCGATTTACTTAAGTTAGCTAGCTTGAGTAATCTTCCTGTAACTTTCTGGTGTGCTTCAATAAATATAGTTTGTTTATAATTAACTGCTTACAGTTGGAGAGTAATAATTAAGAAAAAGTCTTATATAAACTTTGGCGATTAATCACTGCCATGCAATTAATACACAATAACCAGAACACCGAATGAGCATTTTAGATATCTTTTTTCTGACTAATTGAAAGTAAAATCCGATATAAATATACGATTGTACAAATAAAATCCCATGCCTAATTTCATGCATTTAATTTATACGTTTTCAAGTCACCACATTTACATACTTGTGAAAATATGGACTGTCAAACAGTGAACATCTTGACGGATTTGATACCAATAGGTTAATACACTACTACACTATGATTTTCAATCTGAGTCTTGATTTTTATTCATCTAGAATTTTATCCATTATAGTTATTGTGTTAATTTATATTTGGAAAACCGGACTAGGAGACTCTCTCTGAATCATTTCGTTCAAATAGGATAATTCGTATGCCAACTTCCTTCGCCAATATCCTTCTAGTTCAAAGCACTTTTGAGTTATTGTCGTGTATATGGATAGATTTCAGCTTAAAAGAAGATATTGTAAGTATTCCACAATGCTGTTTGATATCCTAATTTCTGGATTATATCATGAAGATATTTTAGCAGATTACAGATATTATTATCACGAAGATTTGTTGGACCTTTTGAGCCAATAGGCTTAAAACATTTACATTTTCCGGAATATTCACCAAAACCTTAAATTCGAATTTTTTGATGGTTACATTACTTTCTCTTCGTATACTTCATATACAAGCAAGTAAAAATTTAAAAAAAAAAAAAAAAAATGAAAATCTAACTGTAAAAAGGGGATGCAACGGAAGCATTTTCACGATCAAGGTAAATGATGAGCATTTGTTTATGAATTCATGCAGAGACCATACGGTGAACACAATGTGATCTCAAAGAACATGCTTTTATTTCAATATAGTTTGGAATTTGAGTATGGTGATATTTATGTTGCTCTAATTGATCTGAAGTAAATTTAATTCTATTTTTAGTAAAATTGATATTTTTACTATGTTTTAGCTTTCATTACTATATTTAATGATTCGATTTCGTCAAGTAAAGTCCTGAAATTAAAACGAAATTTTTTTCTTGAAAAAATAGTGAGAATTTAAAAATTAAACTGTCATAATGTTTTTGATTTTTTGAAGGTACGCTTTTAGAAAATAATTTATTTGAACTGTCTTGACAAAATAAACTGCTTCAATCAAAAAAGCAATGTTGAGTTATTGATAGAAAAAGTTTTTTTTAAAAATGAAGTCTGGCAACAGGTATTTGAATCAGTTGTCATCTAGTTTTGTTTTCAGGATGTAGTTCAATGTTCCGATCTTCTGCGAATCCGTGTCTAATTGACCGGTGAACATGATAGTTTACTGGTTTAAAGATCAATAAAAAATATATTTCTGAAGGGGGGACACTCAGAAAGTGTTTTTAGATATTAAGTAAGTGATTAGCCGTGACATGTAAAATTGTTTCTTTCATTCAAGTATTTAAAAAGTAAATATTTAATGATATATTTGATTTGGCCTATTTTATATTGCAATCTACAGCTACACGCAATAAATGCGGGCGCTATAATAATCGTAAGCATTCCCGAATTTTTTTTTTCGAAGACAATATTTTTCTCTCCAAGCAACATATGCTATTAATAATTTTAAAATAAGACGAATAAAATATAAATTGACAATAAAAATATAAATTAATATATTTTCCTATTACATAAATATGATTCTTTTTTAATAATATTTGTCTTTAGTAAAAAAATCTATGAAAACGCATTTGTAATTAAGTGTGCTGACCGTACATTTGCATTGTACATTAACCTAGCGATTCTTTAATTTGTGGTATATTTCTTAATTGATTCATTTTGTTCTTACATTTCAGTAAGTAAATTTATTATGATTTAGAAATTTAAGTAATTATTCTGAAATAATTTACTTTATTTAGTCATTAATTATTTGAGGTATTACATTTATGATCATTTCCTTTTTTAAATGTTCCTTAACTATTTTTCTTAATTACTAAATTACATATACTAAATTACTTAAGTAATTTCTTTTACATGTGTATTTATACAATTTAAGTCATAATATTACTTATGAATTATATATTACAATAAAAAAAAGGTTGCAGATTAATATTTTTCAACTTGTGTATCTATGTGTTATAAGAAATATTTTTTTGCAAATGCAGTAAATAATTTTCAAATATATTAAAAAACTTTTTAGAATAAATATACAGTTTCATCAACCATTAAATTTATATTTGAAAAAATCTATAAAATAAAATTTTCTCCTATTTCATATTGATTTGAAATTGAAAAGATATTTAATATTTTTATAAGTGATTACTATACCTTTTAAAACTACATTCTGAGGGGAAAAAAATCCTTCTAAAATTCCTTTTTGCAATGTTTAAAAAAATGTTAAATATGCTAAATCTTAAATGAAAAATTAAATCAAACAGGTTTTTTAAAAAATACTGTCTTAGATTTCTTAGAATAACTTATTTAAATTTAGGAAATATTTTATTGGATTGGAGAAAAAGAAGTTCTATTGTACTTCGCTAATAAAATAGCATGGTAATGCAAAAAAATAGTTCAGCTTAATTATCATTATTTTATTGTTATGAATAAGCATATTTTAGAAATTGCTGAAGAATTTACACTATTATGTTATATTTTCAAGTTTTTGCTTATTTTTTTAAAAAAATAATTTGTAATTTTTTAAGACATTCTTTTGTTTGTTTATTATATTCTTAAGTGATAAAAATAAGTTGGCTGTTTTGAATTAATGAATTGTATATTGATTTAATGATTTTTTTCCCTTAAATAAATGCCTTTCTTTGAATAGGGAACAAAGAAAGGAACAAACTATGTCTCGTATGCATGAATCTGGTGATGCGCAGAAGCAACAAATGTTTGCTTCCAAGAAAGAAAATGAAGATAAATTATCTTCATCAATGTACATAATATTTTTAGTACTAATTGTTGATTTGTTGGGATTTACAGTAATTCTACCTCTTATGCCTTCCATTTTTGAGTATTATGATGCAAATGAAAAGGTAATTATACTTTTCAAGGAAAACGGATATTGAAAAATTTAACTGAGTATTTTCATGCTTTTTTAAAATTAATTGTTGCAATAATTTAAATGTGATATTTCAAACTTTAGTTTCATGTATCTATTTTACTGTTTTTACTATTTTGCTGTTAATTAATTTAAATGTTTCTCCCCAACATAATTACATTAATTATAGAAATTTGTTGTTGCTTTTGATTACTAAATCAGGCTTTTCATATAGTATTAAGTTGTAAAATTTTAAATCGTTCTTTTAAATCAAGCTGCTGCTGTTTTGAGTATAGCATTTGAGTAACTTATTCAGCTTGAATTAGTTGAAACAGGGTAATATTATATACTATTCATATTTTATAGGATCATCTATATCATTGGATGGAAAGCAAAATTCATTTTTTTCAAACTTTATTTGGAGCACCTGGTGAATTTAATAAAGTTCTATTTAGTGGTATGTGCATTTATTTTAAATTATGATTAATACATTTTTTTAATATTCATCTGAATTCTGTTTTTTATTTAATGTTTTGAAGGCATGCTTTTAATAAGAGAAAAATATATGTCTATTAATTATGTAATTACTTAAATTTATTTATTAATTTTTGTAGAATTATTGTTTATATATTTAATATTCCATATCTTGAATAACTAAATTCATATTAATTTACGTATTGGAAACTAACTTTTTTGGAATTTTTTTTTATGGTGATTAATGAAAATTATTGCAATATTTATATGCATGTATTACATTACAAAGGTCTCAAGTCTCAATTATCTAGTACATGAACTTTGAAGGCTTTTTATTAACCTAAATAATCTATCTTTAGTTATTATAAAATTAGTGTATTATAAAAGTACTATTTAGTTAGGCGAAAGCAGTAAATGAGAATTTTCTTACAGAAGTGAGAATTTAAAATATTTTTGAAGCTATTTGACTATTTTTTTAGATGAAGACAGGGAAATATTAAGAAAATCTAGAAGAAATTTCAAGATCGAATCAAAATGAGTGTTTCAGTGGATGGAATAATTTGTAAGATTTCATTCATACTCTAGGCCTTATTTTTGTTTCAGTAAAACTCATTGCAGTTGGAAACAAATTTTTGAACATATTTCATTTATTTTACTTTTGCATTCCCCCTTTCCTTTATTGGTTTGATATCTAAGAATATATTTCTTTAATACAAAAGTAATTAACTTTATAAGGCTATCTTTGCACTTCCATCGCATCTCATTTTCTATTTGTTACACTTGCAAGTAATTGCATCTTATTGAACCCTCACTCCATTTCCATATTACATATTTTTTCATTCTAGAATTATTATCACTCCCTATTAGATAATTGAGACTTACTTATATGTTGACTCATATCACTTATCAATTGCATCTTTCCTTTTAATATTTGATTTTCTATTCTGAAACAACTTTTTTATTAATATTTGCTTTTATGCTAATGTTAGTTAATGCTTTTGCAATTATTTTAAGACACATTATTGATGCTTTTTAATATTTTCATTTCATTAAATATCTGCTTTATTTTTTTATTTGTATACATATCACCACTTTATTTTTTATTAGCAGTATCCTCATAAAAAGACATTCTGAAATAAATTTTCCTATTTTTCAAATTGTATTTATTTTATACAATTAAGAATCTTAATTCTATGAAGATGATATAAGTTATTTTTTGTATTATTGAAAGCATAAGAAACAACATGGATTTTTTTTAATTGTAAAAGAATTATTAATATTCAAATAAAAATGCATGCTTTTTTGTGTCATCAGTTTTTTTTTTGTATTATTTTGCATCAATTTTTTTTTATTAAAAAAAGTTCTTTTCTATTTTTTTAGGATTTATTGGCTCAGTTTTTTCTGCTCTACAATTTCTTGTTGCTCCTATTTTTGGATCTTTATCAGATGTATATGGACGCAAAATAATTATGATCATATCAATGGTAATTTTATCTGTTTTGATTCAATGAAATTACATATGATGAATAATTAAGGTGTGTGTTGTGCATGAAGAATTATTTGTACTTCTAATTGAACATTGAATCCAAATGTGGAAAATGATTATACATATATATAATCTTTTGAAGGTTGCAATTGAATTAATTACCATTTTGTTTGATTTATTTATGTATAAATTATTGTATTTTTAAGCTAATTAGCTAAAATTAAGTTTTCTATAAATGCTGTAATTTATTAAAAATTATTGTGAACTTGCATATGATATTTTATGTTATAAAATCTATATATTTCAATATTTTCTTTAATTTCAAAGGATCCCTATTTATTTAATGTATTCTGAATCTGCTTATGGTGAGAATAACTTTACTGTTACACTTATTTAAAACAATAGCTTTAACTCTTTAGAAATCTAATTCTATACAATCCTCCCCCCCTTTTTTTTCTTTGTCAATAAAAACACCTTTGAGGCCCTTAAAGTGAATATTATTTAGGACTCGATTCAGGAGGTTGAGATAGGAATTTCTGCCTAGAATACTGAGAGTGAGGATATTGCAATTGCATAGTTAATTTTGTGTTCATTCACAATTAGAATTTTAAATTGACCACTTATTCTTTCAAGTATGTTTTTAATATGTTAGAGTTTTGAATCTAGAATGGTACAACATAAAACTATGATATTGGAAGAAAACAAGAAATAGTTACAGAATTTATTTAAGGATTAAAGGAAGTGAATACAGCTAAAGATTTCTTACTTAATAATCACTTTTTCGAAAAAGCGGGGGAGAGGGCAGGAAAGGAGTAAAGAAAGTAATTAATATTTTTTACTTACCATCTACTTTATTAATTGCTGCATCACTATTCTAAAGTTTTTGTAAATGAGATATTTTTTTAAAGATGAAAATGCAAAATTTATGTGGATTAATGACTTCTGAAGAAGCAAAAAAAAAAAAAAAAAAAAAAAAAAAAAATCTAGTCTTGCTTGAAAATTATAAATGAGCAAAAAGAAGTATGCATTTTATGTTTTTCTTATCTTGGCCTTTTTTTTAATGTTTATTCTTCTTGTTAGTAAACATTGTAATTAAAAGTTTAACTTTTATGTCTTTTGATTAATTTTGAATTATTTAAAAGTTTTAAATGCTGTTTAATGGCAATGGGTATTTAAAAGATACAGTAATAAGTTCAGTGAAATTATGTAATATATTAATTATATAATGCTCAAATTATTAAATGATATTCTATCTGTATTTTTTCTGTTTATAACAACATTATAAAAGCCAAGATTTACAGCTGATGAAATCCTTAGACATAAAATATTATAGGGCATTTCAGCAGAATAAAAATGATGCATTCTAAAGCAGAAAGTATTATATAATTAGATGGAAGAGAAAAATGAAAATTAAAAAAATTAAAATATTCTATGGATTTAAATTTAAAAATAATTTTATAAGATTTGAAGAGAATCTTATTTCTTTCAAACTAGAATGTAGAAGTTTAGATTTGTTTTGTTTAATTTTTATTTTTCTTATTTAATTTAATACAGTTAATTTTTAAAAATGTATTAGTTTTTTTTATCAATTATTATATTTTATATAGAAAATCAAAACAATTTTTTTAACAGATTGGAATTGCTGTTTCTCATGCCGTTTGGTGCATTTCTGATTACTTCTATTTGTTTGTTATTGCAAGAATAATTGGTGGTTTAAGTCGAGCAAACATCTCATTGTCTACTGCCATTGTGACTGACTTGTGCTCAGAAAAAAAAAGAAGTAAAGGCATGGTAAGTTTTAAGACCCCCCCCCCAAAACCCCACAAAACATATTTTCACTATTTATATAAAATAGTTGATTTTAAATCCATATTTCAAAAATGAAAGTAAGTTTTTAACATTTTTCATATTTTACATTAATATACATTTATTTGTACATTTTCATGATATTGTTAGAAAAATTTGCCAAATAAATTTTTTCGTATGTCATTTTAGTTATAAAATTACATTTTATATATTTATAAATATTTCGCAATCTTGTCATTGCTTTAATTGTGTGTATCCAAATATACCTTTATTTTATTCCTAGAGTAAAAAGTTATCAAACAGTTTCTTCAGCAAATATTTGTTGATATTGATTTGATGTTTAAAAAATAAGAATTATCACTTAAATGCATACTAGCCATTTTATATGACATTTTGTGTAATTTGCATTGTGATAATAATTTCTTTATTTATTTTTAGGCACTTATTGGAATAGCTTTTGCAATTGGTTTTATTGTTGGACCTGTCATTGGTGCCATCTTTGCTTCAAGAGGTGAAAAGCTTTCACAGAATTTTTATGTTCTTCCAGCAATATTTGCTTTGACTATGACTATTATTGATATATTTCTATTAGTCTTCTTTTTTAAGGAATCTCTTCCAAAGGAAAAACGAGTAAGTTGGACATTGTTTTATTTTTACAGTTTGCTATATAATTAATATATATTCATATTAAAGATGTTTTATTATAATTTGAGCATAGTTGTTAAAAAAATGCTTTTGAATATATTATTGATATGAAATGTACCAGTTGCATTTTAAAACTGAAATAGTTTAAAATGGGAATTTATATATATAACTGATAGATTATTTATTTGATGATTGAAAAAGTAATCTATTTCAGGAAATTAGAAAGAGACATAACTCGTAAGAAATAATTAAAATTAATCAAAATACAGAATTGTTATGATATATTTATTGCATAGAAGTTGCTAGAAATTTCTTAATACTTTGTGAAATAAATTTCATTTCAATTAAAATAAAACATCTAAATATTTTAGAAAGAAATTGCTATCTATATGAATCCAAAACTGTGCTAACATTTTAAAAGTTTCAGTATTAAAATTTGGAATAGGAATTTGTAGATCATACTTTCTTGAGGATTTACTATTATTAATCACTGTAATTTTATAAGATACAAAATATTTTTTATGTAATCTTTTTCTTACAGGAAACTTACTGATATTTTGCGATTCTAGTTATTATTTTTTAAAATATCTTTAAAAATGTATTATCCTCAATTATCTATATATCAAATTTTGTAGCTTTCAAGTATAATGGTATTCTCTGTGGAATATAGCAAACATTCAAACACACATCTCACTATATCATTATCAGATATGAAAGTTTTTGCTTTTATAAATTTCACAATTACAGTTGATGTTGTTTAGAAGTAAGTGGTGACTCATGCATTAAACTGAAGAGTTGTAACAAACTTGAGTAGTTGCAACATATCCTACTAAATAATATTTAATAAATTATTTTATAATATGTACTGAATCTTTTTAACCATGATTTTGATTGACTGCATATTAAATCATTTATCATTACACTATTAAGCTAGGAAATGATCTAGGAGTTTTAGTACGGCCAGTCTATCTCTAATTTGAGGAAAATCATAATTTGATATCCTAGTTACCCTGCTCCCTTTGTTTCTTTGAATTTTTAAAATTTTATTGAGTTATTCAACCAAAAGAAAGCACTGCTGTATTAAAAGGTTTTTTTTAATTTATATCTTAATCAATGGTTCATACAACTTAGCAAGGGGAAATGTATTTTTAAAATTTTTTTTGTCAGTCAAAAACTGAAGAAGAGATTTATTGTTTTTATGGAATAGTTTTTTTCATTCACTTCAAAGAGTTGAAGAGTGAATATTTCTTTTGATTTTGTCTAATAAAGCACTTAGCCCTTAAAAAATATCTTTTGCTTCTCTGTTGGATTTTGAATTGGCCACTACTTTTGCAGGAATTCAGAATGCTGTTATGTATATACAGTGCATTTAGTTAAAATGTCTTTGTATTTGACATTTATAATTTTTGAATATATAGTATTTATTGTTTAAAAAGTATATATTAAGAATAATCTTTTTATCATAATTTTTTAATTATCTCACTGCATGTTTTCCAGGCTTCATCTATAGGACAGGGTCTGTCTGAAGCATATCAGTTTATAAGCCCTCTTTCATTATTTTCTTTTAATCCTGTTATAAACATTAAGCCTACAGGTATTTATATTTTTATTTACTACTTTTAAAAAATATATTTATTAAAAAGTTATAAAATATTTAAAATATAAAAAAAATATTTTCAAAATAAATATAAATATAAAAAAATAATAATAAAATTTTTTCAAAAATTCACAATATGCCAACTTATGTATGAACTTATTTGCAATAATGATATTTCTTTACAGTTATTCTTTAATTTTTTTTTCAGAGAAACAGGCTTTGAAAAAAATTGGACTAACGTATTTCTTATTTCTCTTTATTTATTCTGGGTTAGAATATTCTTTATCTTTTCTAACCCACATGCGTTTCAATTTTACTAGGTAAGAATATAAAAGTTTTGTTTACTTTAGTATTCTTTTGTAATAAAACAGTCTCTAGTTTTTCATTTCGTTTTTAAGCTCGAAATTTTTCAGTAGAGACATATTATTGCTTGTGAAACCTATACTTTAAATATATATTAAATGAAATATTGTATTGTAATATAACATAAAAGCCATGATGAGCTGAAAGCAATCGGGTATTTATAAAATGTTAGTAATTTCCATGTTTTTTTTTTTAAAGAACATTTTTAATGTAAAAAAAATAGATCTTTCTAAGCACTAAACCCAGCATAATTGGTCAAATCCATTGCAGTGTTTCTAGTGACAGTTTTGATTCAACTTTTTAAGTGCATGTGTTAGAAATAAAAATTCTATTTATCTATATATTAGAGTAATAATGTTATATTACTTAAATTTTTATTATTTTTAATTATAATTGGTTCTATATATTAGAGTAATAATGTTATATTACTTAAATTTTTATTATTTTTAATTAAAATTGGTAAAGATAGAATCTTAGATTGAGATTAATCATATATAATTTTTTCGAGATTATAAAAAACCCTCAGCAATCTTTATATGGTCATATATTATTTACATTGTTAACTTTTATTCAGACTTCCTGTGTTTTCCTATTTTGGAAGCTTAGCATGAATAATTTTGTTAAAATTGGTAAGTGAATGAGTGGAAAAGAAGTATGCTTATAAGAAAGTTTTAAATCACTTTTGAAAATTCTTTTAGCATGTTGCATTTATTAGATAATCTGTTTTAATTCTTCGCATTGATTACAAATTGCAGATAGCTGTTATATTTTATTCATTACTTATTTGTTGAATATAATATTTTATTTTTGATAGTTTTGAATTTGCTGACTTTATTTTTGTGCCCTATATTTTTCAATTTTTTAATGATTCTGGAATAGCTTGTTTACAAAAGTATTGGTAGTTAACTAGAAGACTTTGAATAAATAAATGCTCTGCAGTGACCTAGCGATAACATATCTTTGTTTTGACAGTGGAAGATTCCAAGTTTAAAATCCTGATACCATTAAAAATCTGTTTACCTATTCAATCCTAGTGCACATTAAGTCTCATCATTGGTTAGTGCTTTCACATTGGATTGGTGCAGGAGAAATATATCAGTTCAGGTGATATCTTCACATGTACTGGGGTTTAAGATTACGAGGTCCATTCATAAACAGGCCTAATGCTGTTTTCTAACAGATCCTTAACATTACTAAAATAAATTATGACCAAAATATAACTTTTATGAATAGTCCAAAATAATTCTAATGTTGCTTTAAAATGGGAGATTAATATAACTAAACTAAAAATTACAAATTAATAACTTTTTAATATTCTTACCATTATTTGTTCATTAACAAAAAATGTTAATGACTGATTGAAAAAGGTATTAAAGTATATATTTCTAATTAAAAGTTTAATTATTTTTTTTGTTACTAAGCAATTATTTTTACTAGTTACAAAATATTATTTTTATCAATTTGAAAATTTATAATCATATATTCAGATGTTTGTGATAAACATAATCTGCTTTTTAAAATAATTTAAAGTGTTTTTGTTTTTCAAAAATTGAATTAAGTGTAAGTGAATAAGGAAATTATTATGTTAGAAATTTTAAAAAATGTTTTTAATAGGAAATTCTTTAACCTTTTCTGTTACATTTCATGTTATTTTATTTTTAATTTTTTGCCCTTCTTAGCATGCAGCAAGGAAAGATGTATTTATTTAGTGGCTTGATAATGATTTTTGTTCAGGGTAAGTTATGATAATTTTGGTGTTTATATTTCATTTATTAATGATATTAAAAAAATTATCTTAAAGCTTGTGTTGGAGAGATATTAATTTGAAATAAGTCAAATTGCTTTCTTTTGTAATCCTACAAATTATTTGATAAATACATGGTTTTTAAATATTTTATTTTAATATTATTTGTTGTATGATTAAAGTAATTGAAACATGAATGAAGAAAATTTATCATAAAAATATGAACATATTATTGAAAACTATGTTCATTATTCTATATACATATATATTATTCTGTGCATATTCAATAAGCTGTTCTGTGTCAAATATCCTATAAATCTCCATATTGAGCATGCTTGCTTATAGATATTGTCAATTCACATACTTTTTGCATTATTATATAGAATAGTTTTCTATTATATGTTTATATTTTTATGAATTTATGATGGAAATGATGTACAAATATTTTATCAGTTATGACTTTTCATTATAGAATGCTATGACAATTTTTACTATAGAATGTTAACTGCCAGAGCTAATTAAAAAATATTTAGATCAAACTGGAACTATTATTCAAAAGGACTGCAAAATTTTTAAAAATGCATAATATTTTAAAATATTTTCTTGTATTGATATTTAGGTGGGTATGTGAGACGGATTCCACCTGGAAAAGAAATAAAATCTGCTGCAGTTGTGAGTATATCTTTTAAAGTATTTAAATATTAGAATTGAAAGCTTATGATAAATTGTTTTTAAGCTAATGATATTGCTGAATTCTTGTTTCTTACTTGAGTATAAACTGGTATTTTGAATTCTTTTAGGCAAGGATAGATACATTCTTAAATATTGATTCCGAAAATATTATTATAATATTTTCAATATCAGTATTTAAGAATTATTTATTTCGGAAACTTTTAAATTTATGTTATCACAAATATTTTCTCTGAAATTTCATTTTACTATTTCTGCTTTAAGAAATGAATTGTTTATATGTAGGATTAAATCTTTTACTATTAAATAAATGCCATTCATATGTTCATTTAAAAATGACTGTAAAAAAAAAAAGAAATACTGAACTTCTTCCAATTCCTATCATTTTATGCAGTTCTTGTTTTTTGAAATGGATTACAATTTTATTTTGGCTCTTTTAATATTTTTATCATTTGATTGCATCTAATTAGAAAATGTTATTATTGTATTGTATGAAATGGAAGTCATTAATTATTTTCCTGTTGAAAGTTAATTTTTTTTTCTTTTTAACAATCTGGGAGTTAAAAGAAATTCCCTTAAAAACAAACAATTTTTATGGAATTTAATTATTAAGTAAAATTTCATTATTAACTGCCTAGAAGTTTATTTTGTAGAAGAAATTTATTTGTAGTATTTATTACTTTTTTTAAATTTTCATGTTTAATATTATAATTTGTAACTTTCAGGGAGCTTTACTGATCATTCCAGCATTTGTACTTATTGGAATCTCAAACAGAGTGGAAATTTTATATTTAGGACTTGCTCTATATGCTTATGGTAATTGTCACATGGATTTATATATTCTTTGAATGAAAATAATTTTTACTTTATTTTTAGATGTCATTTCTTGCATTGAATGTTATAGTTTTAAATTTTATTACATACTAATTGCTGTTTCATTTATTTTATGTGATACTTACATTTTCATATATCAGCTTCTGTAAATTTTTTGTTTAAAATATCTGTGATGATGTATACATACTACTTTGTAGTTAAAATTATCACTAAACAACAAATGTAAAATGTACACCAATGCTGTATGTATGCATTTATTTGTTAAATTTTTATTATTAGTTAACATTTTTAGATAATAATTTTATTTAATGGAATTAAACTAAGCAAATTTTAGAAATTAAAGACATCTTGTTTCTTCTTAGATTGGTAATCTCCTTTTTTTATACTAAGACAAAAAGGTCAAAACCTTTCCAATGGGATTTGAGATAAATTAACTCTACTGTATGGTTTATATATATTAAGTTTTTTTCTCATTATTCTATCTAATAAAGAATTATGGAATTTTTTGGTGAAATATGGAAAAATACCATGGAATTTTAAATTTTTCACTAAATTACTACTTATTACACATTATTAAATATTAAAAAAAAGAGCTATTGTTTATTTTCAGCTTCTGCAACTGTTGTACCATGTCTCACAACTATTGCATCTAAATTTGGTTCCACGAGCCAGAAAGGTACTGTTTTGGGTATTTTCAGATCTTTAGGATCATTAGCAAGAGCACTAGGTCCTCTTGTATCTGCTGTTGGTGAGTATACATATTTTAAAGAATAATTTTATGTGGCATGCACGCATATTGGATTTATTTTGTGTATATACTTAATGATATATATGAAAGTTATTTATCAATTCAGGAATATTTGCTTTTCAATCTTTACAGCTTAAAAAAACAAAAAGCAGACAAACAAACAAAAAAACACACACAGTGTAGTTGAAATTATAATTTCAGAGCAGTGGTACAGGGTGTAGCTTATATGTTATACTATTAAGCTGTTCCTTTTTTTAGCTATACCATTTATAAAGAGTTTTATTTTTGTTAGAAAATGAAGTAAGCATGTCTTTTGAATAAAAAAATGTAATTGTATTGAGTATGTACTTATTAGATTTTTTGTTTTTAGAGATAAATAATTTATTTGAAAAGCAAACATGAAAGAATAGATTCTTTTGAAGTTTTGTTTAGTGATTAAGTCTTTAATTTTCAGCTTATTAAATGAAAAGAGCTATTGTTTAATTAATAATTATGAAAATTATTAATTATATTTGGTATTATAATGTTTTTTTTATAATAGTTAATTTTAGTTAACAATAAAAATCTATTAAGCTATAAAATCTTAAAGTAAGCTTAAAATGATTGATATATATTTTTTTTCATGCTATTTGCTTATATGCAAGGGATTTTTATTTTAAAGTTTTTTTTTTGCTTCATGTTTGATGTTTGTCTTACACTAAAAGATTCATGCCTATCATTTATTCGTGATTTTACTTTATTTTGAATTTATATATTTATTGAAATATAATTTTTACATTATTGTTCTCATTTGTCAATTTATTTGATTATTGTATAATGACTGAATGGATAAAGAAGGAATGATTTTTTAAAATAAAAGTGTAGTTTTTCTTTAAAATATTTGTCATTGAAGTGTTGTATATAAATATATATAATTTTGTATTTAACAATTGTATGGTATTTCTTCAGTAGACATATATTATTTTTTTATAAAAAAAGTGACATGATATGCTGATTTACTTCATAATTTTCAGGTATAAAATGTGTTCACTTTTTTAAAATGTAGATTGAAGTTCAAAATATAATTTAATATTCAAAACAATTACGTCAATTACTATTGGCTGTAATTTTCTTTTAAATAATTAAAGGAAGAAGTTTGTATACAAAAGAAAATATGAAACTTCATATATTAGCTAATAGCCTATGTCACTTTTCTTAATGTTATGATAAGCATCCATGTTTTGCATTGAAATATGTTCTTCACCATTTTTGCAGTTCATGTTCTGCATGTGGCTATATACATTTTCTGATTTTTTTAAAAATTTCTTCATTTTATAGAGATGTTTTGTAGCTTCTGACACAACATCTGATTTGAATGCTATAGAAAACAAATTGAAGATAATTTAAGGGTTGCACAATTATTGTATTGATGTAACCAGTGTGACTTGGCAATACCACATAAAACATTTATTACAAATAAAATTATATATTTCCCTCTGTTTTTTGCTGAAAAGTTTTCTTACTATCATTATTTACAAAGAAGTTACAGGCAGTTGTATATACATTTGTTTTTAAATAACTGTTTATACTGTCTTTTGATAAATTTTCAAGAATTATGGCATTTGAAATTTATTACTATAATTTTGTTAAATTGCATTGAACATCATTTCATTTATCTTTTCAGCATATTGGAGCTTAACACCCACAGTTTCTTATTGTATTGGCGGATTGTTACTTATTATACCATTAATTTTGATACTGAACCTGAACAAGGAGCTTCCAAAAGTTGTTGTGAAAGGAGATTAGTTTACATTTTTTTCTATACAAAATTATACTTGGTGCACAAATATATTCCACTTTTATTTTTTACACATCTCATTTTTCTACTTCTTATTTATGCATTGTTACATGGATTTAATGGTTTAATAAATATATTTACATGGTGTTAATGCTTATTTTTTTTATTGATCTATTTTGTGCTGACTTTTTTACCTCAAATATTTTTATTTAAAATTTACTTACTTACTTTTTTTATCAAGCATCTTTACTTTAAATATCATTTTAATATGTAGCTTAGAAGGTGTTCCACTGTCAAATGTTGCTGTCAATTTGCTGAATAAAAGAAATTAAAAATATGAAATTTATTAAGGCTTTCAACAAGAAATTTTCTAACACATGCTAATATCTATATTTTATTGGCTATTAGGAGATTTGATATTGCTGGGAGGAGCTAATTTTATATTTAACCAGCAGGTGACCGAGCTCCTCTCGGAGAAAACAGGTATCGAAGCTAACTCAAAGATTTAAATTTTCAATTGTGATTTATCAAAACAATACATGCCATAAGAAAATTTGTGAAACCATTGGTGAAAAGATAACCGGCTAAAGTGCACCATTGTAAACTATTCTAAACAAAGTTAGAGTTTGGAAAGGGAACTATTCTATACAAAGGTAAAGTAAAGGTAAAGATTGAAGTGTGTTGAAGTTCAATATTTTTGACAAATTTATTTAGAAAAACCAAACATATATACATACATAAGAAACATATTATAAACCTATAACAGCATAAACATAAAACTTTATTAGTTCGCCATATTGGCTATAGATGGCAGCACGTTACCGCTTGAAAATTTAAGTAGCCATTATGGCGAACTAATAAAGTTTGAAAATATCCTATCTGTAACTCCGAACTGCTCGACCGTAGCGCTTCAAAACCGGCGCCACTCGATTCCTCGTGGCCAAAAACCCCAGACCCCCAAGTTTACCAAAGTTTATTAATTCTGAGGCGATTTTCGACTTGGCAACCATTCCTTGTATTATAGTATTAGATAGATAAGAAACATATTATAAACCTATAACAGCATAAACATAAAACTTTATTAGTTCGCCATATTGGCTATAGATGGCAGCACGTTACCGCTTGAAAATTTAAGTAGCCATTATGGCGGACTAATAAAGTTTGAAAATATCCTATCTGTAACTCCGAACTGCTCGACCGTAGCGCTTCAAAACTGGCGCCAATCGATTCCTCGTGGCCAAAAACCCCAGATCCCCAAGTTTACCGGAGTTTATTAATTCTAGCGCGATTTTCGACTTGACAACCATTCCTCGTATTATAGTATTAGATTAGATAACTTATCTAAAGCAGTTTGTTAAAGCATTAGGTGGATAGTTCTTAGGATTTTAAAAACCATGGTTTGAGAAGATAATTAATGATGTTTTTTTTTTAGATTCTGTTATATAATTATAGTAAATTGTCGATGCTGTCTATATAATTAATGATATATACCCTGGCGATAATTGTTTAATTTTTTTAAAAATCTTAATTCCTGATGAGTTTATTATGTTAAAAACAAGGGAGCTGTTTTGGAAAGTTTGGTTTCTGCAAGCGAAGAAGAAAACATAATCACCCCTATTCATTTGTATGAAAAGTGGAAAAATACATTAACAGTGTTTAATTTGTCCTTGCTTTTAATTAATTTTAATCAAAAATTTTAATTTTTGGTGACATCTATTTTACTTCCTAGCACTTAAAAAAATTATAAATTTTGAAAAATGTTTTAAGATATGTATTTTACTATAGTATTTTGTTTCTAATTCATGAAAAGGAATAGGGAGCAGCTTCAATTTTATTTGAGGAACTTCAAGGGCTGAAGTCTGACTTGTTCTCGTTGTGCCTGCTGAGCCTTAGCTGGGCATAAAGGAGAAAATCTGCTGACGTACGTCACCCAACCCGTTCAGGACATCCTTCCGCCACTTTGAGGCAGTTTAGTAGGACCTTGGAGATTGACGATTCCTAAATTTTTATCCGCATAAACAACAACAGTTCAATACAATATTTAAAGGATTGGCCACACATTTATGACAAGTTGGGCAACTATAAGCCGCGGTGGCCTGGTGGTAAGGTCTCGGCTTCGGAACCGGAGGGTTACAGGTTCGAGGTCCGATTTCATCGAAGAACCGCCGTGTGAGTGGATCTGGTACATGTTAAATCCGTCGGGGCCAAACGTCTTCCCGCTGGTGTGGTGTAGACGTTTGGAGAGGGGGTGTCGTCATCTGACCGCGGCTCAAAATTACGTGGTCCGTCCCAAAATAGCCTTGATGTTGCCTCAAAATGGAACGTTAATATTACTAAACTAAACTCCAAATTAACAACATTTGCAAGGATCGGTTCAGTGAGCATACAGCGGATTCCTTCTCATGTGGATTTCCACGGTGATAACAGTGCTGACGCTCCAGCCAGGAAAGGAAGTCTAAGTCACTATCTACGCCTTGTTTAAACTAAGAACCAAAAAGAAATGGAGGATTCTCCCTGAGCATGACTGGTATGCCGGTAGGTGTCTAGGCTTGTCTCTGGCGGGCACCTGTTCAAGGAGTGTTCAAACACTCTTATCTAGGCTAAGCAAGGCCCGACTTACCCTAATTGGGACTTGGGGCAACACTTCTGTGCCCCCCCCCCATCTGCTTCAGTAATGAAGAACCATACATAGAGCTTGTCTATGGTATTTTTCTATTTGCGGGGCTCCCTCAAATGTGGAGGGCCAGGGCAACTGCCCCGTGTGCCCCTGCCTTTCAAGCCTTGAGGCTAAGGTCTGGTCATTTACAAAGACTATTCTTCATCACAGGCCAAAAGGTGTATACCCCTTGCCACTGCTCGGGTGACGCTTCTTTCATTGCGGCCTCCGTGAGACCTTTAGTGAATGAGGGGGTGTCAGTTTACAATCTTATCATGCAATTTGATCTCTTAGACATAGTTTGAAATGGTGTTCAATTTAAAGGGGATTCAACAACATTATACTTTTAATTGTTTTAGTAAATGCATTTGTTCACAAGCAAATTGGATGGTATCAATGTTTTTTAGTGTATAGGTTATAAATTTTTTATAATAAATAACGTGTGATAATTAAAATTAATTTAAAAAAATTAAAACTGTTTATTTAAAAAAATATTTGTCCTAGATTATATTGATTATATTCAACTATCAAAAACACCTTTTTTATTTTTTTAAAAAACCTTGCATTTTATTGTTAAAATGTTATGTAAAACGATGTTTTAGAATAAAGACTCGAAATTTCTTAATTTTTTTTTCATTTTTAATTATTTCAAAAAACGATTTTAAAATGTTGAAACTGTGTGAAAGCATTTTGAGTCAAGCATGCAACATTTATTCAGTTTGAATTTCGGGAAACAATTATTTAACTGTTCTTTTTAATAAAGCTTCCCTTTTAAAATGGACAAAAAAATATAAAGGAATTTTTCCTAGCTCCATTCTGACTCCTAACTACATACATATTAACATGAAAATTTATGATTGTGAATTTAAGAAATTCACAGCCACAAACTTTTAGGACGATTCATATGGGGCTATACATTTTTAAGGGATTAACAGAAATTTTTTTATTTATAAAAACATTGTGTTAAATTTTTTTTTGTTTTAGTTTTGTGAGTGTGAATGTTTACTAACGATTTTTAACTAATGCACCGATGAACTACACCGAATGACGCAAAACCCTTGTTTATTTCGCTCACCAACCCTTTCACATTGTGATTCTTTTGGTATCATTACACGTAAAAATCAACTATTAAAAACTAAATTATCTGCATCTGAAATTAAAATTGTCTGGTAACACAGATATATATAAATGAGAAAATATTTAGACACGAATCCCATTTTGATTACATATGAATATTTTCCTATCTCGCCTACATAGGAAATGGTAATTTAAATAAAAATAAAAATTATGAATGCACTTAGTTTAAAATGTCATTCGAAACAAACTGCTATATTACAGTATTCACTTTGCAGTTGACCTATCATTACTTATATTTTTGAACTTATACACAGTTTTACCGTAATTAATTCGAGACCGAGATGACGCTATATGACATTGTCAGCATGAGAGTTAATAGAAGAAGGCTCTAACAGTTTGTATAAAGATAATTTTGTGTGTGACTGTAAAATTGCGTTTTTTCAGGAAAGAAAACTATACAAACTTAAAAAGCAAAAATATTGAATATAAATTCATAAGTAAACAAGTAATATAATTTTTTTAAGTCAATTCCTTCTTAGGTAAACGAAGAAATTTTTTATTTTAGATATTTTTTATTACAGAATTACAATTAATCTGAATAAGTCTACACATATAAGTGAATCACAATATTAAGTGGCAAAGTAGGAAACGTATTTCCTTGCAATTTTTCATTTTCCTTTCTATATATGGTGTTGGACTATTACTTTTGTTTGTTACTATTTATTCGCTTTTTAAAAAAAAAAATTGTTTCCAATTTATAAAGCTGATGGCAGTCTATGATTTCTTATCGCAATAATTCATCTCGCATTCTTCACATTCACGCGAAAAATACTGAAATTCTAACATTTTACCAACTGAGCTACTATTTAAAGTATCAAAAATGAAATCAGTAATTAATACTTGAAAAACTGTATTAACATCAAGTGTCATCCACTACAAGTTTAAAAAAATGTATTTGAACTTATATGTAAAGCGCGACTCAAGGCGAGGATTCGGAACACACTCGTCATTCCTGTTGTTCTGATCATTATACTGCATTGCGACACTTTGAAGCGGAAGTTGAATGTATTAATTCTATTAGTTAAACTATTATTGTGTGTATGTAAAATCATGTTTTTCGAGGAAAGACATTTATATATATAAATTTAAAAAGCAAAACTTTATCTAAATATAAATTTTGATCCCAATCATTGGAACCGTTTTCAATGTACACGATATATATCTATCTATATCTATATATCTCTATCTATCTATCTATCTATCTATCTATCTGTCTGTCTGTCAGTCTCTTCTGTCTGTCTGTATATATATATATATATATAAGAATTGCTCGTTTAAAGTTATTAACTAATAATTATACCTTTTTTTTGTTTATTCCATAAGAAATCTTTTTATATATTTAATATTATTTTTACATGTTATTATTTTTATATGTTATCTTATTATATATTTTATTTATTTATTATATATTATCTTTTTATATATATTTTTTTATTATGTCTTGCGAAACAATACGCACATTTATAATGTTTTCGCCCCTATATGTTAAGGAGAATGCTTTATTAAGTTACGTTTTACTATTTAACACTCATCTTTGGTTGTAATAAATTCCCCATTGCATTATTTGCGGCTATAGTATAAACACGCTGATAGATAGTCTTAAAAAAGACTTCTAACGAGTACACGAGATTCTATAGAAATAGCAAGAACAAAATCAGCTGTAAAAAGAACCGTTTGCGTCGACAAGAACCCACACTTTTCATCAAGCAATTACATTGGATATATTGGGGAATGGGGATGGAAGGTGAGCCTTTTCGCTCCTCTGCCCTTTCAACTGGGTAACATAACTATTGCATTACAGCGTAATTAAAGAAATGAACAACCGATGATTTCTCGGCTGTTTGTCCATTTGGTCACTACGTTTCCGGACCGCTTGTCGGACAAGCTCTTCTTTTTAAGTGGAGATATTGTTGCGTGAGGGCACTTTTTTTTTATGAGCGGAATTAAGGATCGACGCTGTTCCGATGCTTTAAACAACTATTTCTAAATGGTCATCAATGATTGTCTACATTTCGTAGTACGTGATACTTGGATAATTTTTTATCTATTTGGTCAGTTCTTTGAGATGTATTTATTGTCTTAAACGTAGCATTTTCTTTAAAATTTGAAAGCCCTTTTTTTGCATTTTATAGGAAATTTAGTTATTTTGTGATTTCAATGGTTTTTCATTGCTCATATAGAAAGATTCCAAAGTATTGCAATAATAATAAACAAAATCTACAATCGGAAATTTCAAACAATCCTTTTGTAAACACAAACTACTATTTTCTAATTTCTGAGATCATAAAACATTTTCATAATGGATTAATCTTAGAACAGGAATCAAATCCCTTCAATGTTTCCCATTTAAGAATGAATGAAGTATTATTACCTCTTTGAGAGAAAGATAAAACACTTATATCAAAACTGTTATTAAACATCAGTGAATTTTTTTTGACCTATTATAAAAATTATTTAATTTCCTCCGAAAAAAAATTACACTCCATGAAAATAACATTCTATGTCAACCTTTTAAAAACGCATCTGCTGTCAAGGAAGTATATTTAATAATAAAGCAAAACTGCTAAAAGTTGGCCCGTATTTTAAAAACACATCTATTTTCAAAGAAGCATACATAATAATAATCCAATACTGGTAAGAGCAGGTAAAAAGCATTTGTGATTAAAAGAGTTGAAGAATATTGCCATTTATGCTGTATTCATTGCCTACGTGATTTAGAGCTTCAATTATTTGCTGTCTTCAGTTATTTAAAAACCCTAACGAAAGCATGTCTCACATAATAATAATAATAAATTCCATCTCGAGATTTCGACCGTTTCAAACCTCCCTGAATCTCAAAAACACGTTTTTGAAATTACTATGTCTATGGAATACGATGATCCAAAAACATTTTAAACTAAGTGGGAACTGATCTTTAAATTATTCTTCAGATTTGTCGATTTCTATCAAATTTTGAATGAAATTCATTCAGAAGAAGACTGAGTACAGGCGAACACGATACATGCAAAATGTACATGCAGATAAAATTTGGTCACAGGCTCAAAATCAAAAATGTATATCTGTATCAAATTTGAAACTTTATTAGTATGCTATTTTATATGTTGTTACGACATTATATATTTTATCAATATGTTATTTTTTAAATTTTATATACGGTATTTTAAAAATGAAATGACTTAGATAAATACAATTTGATATGTTATCTTGTAACTATCATTGTAGTTACATGTCACATTTTAGTTTCATTCAGTCGAGAAAAAATATTCAAAATAATGTTTCATTTTCTAGATTTGTGCATTAATCTCATGCCAGCGATTAATCTCATAAAATCGTCAAAGATTACTCGCCAATTAACTGTTTCGTTACTGGTATGCGATTAATGCAAAAGTACTGATTTTCTTTACTATACTACGAATCATTCAACTCTTATATGGGAAACTTAAAACTTTCAATCTATCAACGAGATATCTCGTCTTTCAGATACTTCCAATTACAGGTTCATGAGGACCAAAATTTGTCTCTTATGCCAGCTTCGATAGGTTAAACTTTCTAATACATATCTGGAAAATACCTTTACTTTTTTCATTTATTTTTTGGACAAAAGATGTCAACAGCCGGAAGAATTGATGCTTGTCTATTCATGGAGTTTTTATCATCAGTAGCGTTGAAAGAGTTGAAAATGAAAATGAGCGCTCATGACATTCACTCCCCTGCCTAAGATCCATAATCTTATACAGGGAGAAGAAGATAACATTTACCAGAGAACATACGAGTTCCGCCTCTGCATTAAGTACATACCGCCTCTACATACATTAAGTACATACCGCCTCTACATACATTAAGTTCCGCCTCTTGCCTAACTTAGGTTATTACCAATAGGTTACCCTTGTTAATGTTAGTATTTTCGCATTATCGACTGCAATATTAATCATGCAACCTACAAATTTATTTAACTGTCTATTAAGGCTTTAAATAAATTATGCTTTTATTCAATATCTAAGTGGGCAGCTAATGTTAAACAAATTATGGTATTGATGATGATGATGTCGTGTCCGTGTTTTCATGAAAAGGAGTGCAGTAGCTTCTGAGAGTAAAGATCCCTGAGCACCCGAAGGCCGAAGTCTGACTTCTTGCTCAAATGAAAATGAAACACACATTCGTTTGCACAACCCCTTTTTTACAGGACAGCACATTCACACATCTCACAGATAGAACACAGACCCGAACCAGGACTCGAACCCCGGACGCCTGGATCACAGGGACGATGCGATGCCAGGGCGCCGGCAAATTATGGTATTAAATCAATTATTAGACATTATAGACTTAAAATAATTAATATATTTATTGTCTAATCAATAGCTATCTTATCAGACATTAAATAAATCATATTAATTAATATCTTACATATTTATACCAATTTTTTGTTATATCGTTGAATATAAGAACTGACACATTAGTGACATAAGCGTGTATAAATAAATTCTCTACCTTTAAAATTAATTTATGTTTTGACTTAATTGTAGATTTAAATATCAGAAAATGTATAATTCGATGTACATGTCCAACATGTCACTGAGTTTGAAAATGATAGGATTCAAAATTGAGTTCAAATTCTTTTTAAAGTATATATTTCATAATGCAGTGCCTTCGTGGTGGTTCATCATAGTAACCTTTCTAAAATATGTTATGATGAAAAAACTGTGTAAGATTCGAATATTGTGCGACGGCATTTAAGTGTCCATTATGCGATTTGTATTATTGTTAGAAATAATAAGGATTTCAACTTAAATGCATGAAACTCTCAGATTTTTGTTTCTAGTGGCACTTGTCATTGACAAACTTGCTGACTTGAAAACAGCCATTGCGATTTTTTCTGCTTCTTTTGTTTTTTTGGTAGCGCCATCTAGGGCCGAGAGTGTGACTTACCACACTCACTCGTTACAAGCCTTTTTACGGGGCGGAATTTATTCATACATTTCATTCACTCATCCACAGACCGTAATTTAGACCTGGATCAGAGAGCAATCTCGTCTGAACCAGTAACCCCAGTGGTATTACTCTCGACATGATGGACTTCTTGATCATGACAGATTTATTCGTGCGTCAGTCAACACCACACATGAAAGTCTTTGGCCGGTGGGATTCGAACTCGCAACCCAAAGGATACGAAGCTAAAGCCCTACCAACCAGGCTACCCCCGGCCCTCTGTCTGATTAATTCTTCGTCATTTACTCAATAATCATTGCTTAAATTTATTTTGAAATATCTTATTAAACTTGAGAAGCGTCAAATTAATAAAATCTGCTTGTTTTTATATCTCTCTCGTGTACGTATAATAGAAAAAATATATAAATCGTCAAAAATTTGAACTCCAGATTTTGACGAATCATCGCGTATTAGACCTCCCTGAGTTTGTCAATCTGTCTGTCAGTAACAAAGATAGCTTAAATAATTTTTGAGCTAGAAGGATAAAATTTGGTATATGATTTTTACATTAGATCAAAGATTTCTATGATATTTTGATCAAAATCTATTTTGAGGAAGACCGACTGCTTGTCTATTATAATTTATGATTAAGATTATTACAAAATCAAAATATCTAGATAGATAAAAATTCGGTACACTAAATCAACATTTCTAGTTTAAAATTTTGAGTCAAATTCACCTAATAATTAGTTCTCTGTTAGTCTGTGCTTTCAGAAACACTTGAAAACTATAATTCAAAAACACAATGACTTAAATGTATAAATTTAGGTATGGAATTTTGCAAACAAGTGCAATTTTTGCTTCAGTTGGTTGAGAAAAACGTGTCTAAAACACATATCACCTTTTTGGGTATTATCAATGTATTCCAGAGATTAATTGCCAAATAAGTCGTCAAGGGTAGCTCGATAGATTCATTAAAAATGAAAAATTTATGAGAAAGTTAATATTTCGTAATTATTGTACGCCAGTCTCATGCGAGACGTTCTTTGGCGTGACAAATTTATTTCAAATTATGCGAGAGAGTTTTTGGGAGATCACTTCCATTGATTTCTCACACTGACTTAGTTTATCTAAAGAGTGTAGAGATTATACAAAATGGTGAGTTGATGTATCGGCTCTAAACGAATTGAAATGGGATATATAAACATCAGATATAAGAAACAAAGTGCTGTAACAGTTTTAATGAAATGTCAGAATTTCGTACTACTGAAGAAAAAAAGTTATAGTGTTAATAAAGATTTCAGAACAGTAAAAAGTTTCTATTTCGAAAAGAAAGGGAGCGGCAAAATAGAATTTCAAAAGTAATTATTCATCGTAATAATTCAGAAGATTTATGGAATTTCACTGTTCAGAATGTTTTATTTCGAAAAAGAATAAACAGGACATTGTTTTTCTATATGCAGATTCTTTCTTTTTTTGCTATAAAATAATAGATCGTATATCTTTCATAGCAAAACTAGTACACCTGTCATAATGCATTCTTTAAAAAAAAAATTTAAGCAAAGAAATGAGGTGGAAAATAAGATAAATTTTGGTCACAACATGTGCTCCACTATTTTCTTTTTCAAGTATATACAGTGTTTATGTTTAACAAATCCCACTTTGTGTAGGATTGTTGTAACCAAACACCACAGTTGTGCATCCTCTATTGTTGGGTGAAAAGGGGAAGATATCCCGCGTAATCTTCTCCTTGACCATCCATCAATATGGATAGAAGTAATATCATGGACATTTTTCCTTATAATGTAAGAATAGACTATGCAAAAGAATATATATCGTATATAATAAAAGAATATACTCGATATGTATGCATATATATATATTGATGAAAAATATAAAGAAGAGGTATGCTTTGGATTCGAATAACCAATTTATGCTTTCGCTAAGACTTTGGAAATGCAAACCGTCGGGCCAAAATTTACCTATTTATTTGTATTTTGTTCATTTTTTAATTTCTACTTTTTACTTTTTTATACAGTGTAAGTATTGTAATCATCAAAAAATTTGAACTCGAAATTTTGAGTTCAGATCCCGGTGAGTTCGAAAAGCACATTTTTGGGATTATATTAGTCTGCCTGTGCGCCTATAACAATGATAACGAAAAATCACATTGATATATATATTGATAAAATTTAGAACATGGCTTTTACAACAATTTTGGAGATTTCTTTCAAAATTAGATTGAAATATATTCTGAGGATTTCTGTTTCTTTGGTTATCAGAATATAAGTTCACACGATAACTACAAAATGGCTAGATAATATCGATAGATGGATAATTATCGAATTTTGAACCAAATTCATCTAGAGTTTAATTTTTTGTCGTTTTTTTTCATAATCTTGTAAAAAAAGGTAAGTTAAAAAAGAAATTATTTAAATCGATGATATATGTGAATTTGCGATTACAATTATAGTTTTGTGCCAAATGTTGATTTCAATCGACAGGATAGGACGTTTCTAAATCATAAATTCAATATTTTTATATCTATTCCTAAATACCAAGGATTAATCGTCGAAATGGTTGCCAAGTATCACAGGATAGATACAGCAAAAATATTTAATTCACGCCAAAGATCTATATTTCATAACTATTCCTCAACCAGAAAAATATTTAAAAAGAATCGCCTAAAAGTCGTTGTAGCTCGATAACTCAGAGAATGAAATTAGATTTAAAATTATAGCACCAAAACTGCAGACATAGATTAAATTTTTAATGAAATTCGTTTGCAAGAAACCTATTTGTCCGATCGTTTGTATTTGGCATGATTACTCAAAAATGAAAAGAGCTAGAGAGATTTAGAATATAAAATTAAGAATGTTTTGTATCATATATCGGACCAACTCCATGAAAGGGCTGACTATCTGTTCGTTCTTGAATGTGATAAAACTATAATTTAAAAATATAACAATTAAGTAAAGGAAATTTCTAATTTGTTTTTTGTCACCAAAATTCTAATTTTGCATAAAATGCTCTTTTCTAAAGTGAGAGAAGAGCTGCTTGCCTACACTATATTACGACGCATATAATACGCCATTTTATGAAAAATAACAAGGAGTCGAAAAGAAAACACTGCCATTGGGTTTTTATCGCACCTTAAAATCTTTAGAGTGTTGAAAGAAAAAAAAATGTTTATAATATATATTTTTTTCTTTTTCAAAACGGGCTGCATTCTGTTATTTCTGTTCTAAGAGGCCTTCTGCAATATCAGAGACCGAATAAAATGTATAGAACGCAATCATCCATAGCTCGACCTCTTTTCTTCGTATAGCAGATTTTGGAAAACTTTACGTCGTGTCTAGAGAATTCACAAGTTGAACATTGCAGTTCCGTAAGCTATGTCTTATCATTACGGAAAATGTCACTTTAATGTAAGATGCGCCTTTAATGACGAATTCATGTGAGGATGACAAGATACTTCATTAAGTCTTTTTCTGTAAGGTATGGTATTTGGTATTTTTGTGATTTTTTTTGCGCAAGAGCCATATCTGGTTAAACTGCGCCATACATATGGTTAATAGTTAAAAACAAGACCATGAAAATATTCAAAGGTCAACAGTAGTTTCGAAAACATGTGCTAAAACATGGTAAAATTGGCAAAATTGTTCGAAAATTTCCAATGTTAGCAAAGAGCATAGATTATCAAAAATACTGTCAAAACCTAATAGCTTGCAAGAAATCAAAAAGATTTGGATGGTATGTTTCATCCATCAAATCACGCAGGGTAACAGATACTGAATTAAAAAAATTTGGCAATGGGAATCAAAAGAAGGACATTCGATCAAAATATGCTTGATAGTAACATTAGTATGACAAGTGAGACATATGGGTGCACTTTCTCTAAAAATGAGGTGCTTATGTGTGAAACGTGTATGTCCTATACGGAGTCGAGTCAATTTGACATCGAACTCTCTTATAGGGAAGACCGGCCACAATACAATGGAAGATTTAATGAAATACAATTTATAATGAATATTCAGCTCCAAACTCAGCTGCCAAATTGAGAAAATATGTCTAATTAATGCTCTCTTTGCATCGCCATGTGGCAATTCTTATGACAAAAGAGAAGTAGCCGTTTTTGCTGCATAATCAGCAGCTTCATTACCATATTTCCCCACATGATTTGGAACAAAGCTTTTTTCTGTAAGGATTTGTAGCAATGGATAGTTATAAGCAAATAAATAAAACTGAATTACTGAAACAGAAACTGAAACTATATCAGGTATAATGGAGAAAATTAAGCTACCTCAAAATATGCATTGATAATCAAATTTGTAGTTTTGAAATATTTGAATTTGTGACTTGCAATGCATTACCACAATAAGATACATAGCATTTAAAGAATAAATTACGTTTACGTAGGAAATATTAAATGACTTTATAATAAAATTGTATCTTAAAATCTGTATTTTATGCATTTATTTTATATTAATCTTACTGACTTGAAACATAAATCGTTAACTATACCGATATTTTCTTATTGCTGAAATATGTCCTTTCATTAGAAAGTATGCATGTGAGAGCAAATTATTTTATTTTCTTGCTCAGATTCCAATTTTTTTCACACATCTCTATTTTTGAAAGAAATGTTTTAATTTAAATTTGTTATTAGTCCCTCTAAATTTAAAAGTAATCATATTTCTGCTAATTTTGTATAAAGAAATGTAGAATTTGGTTAGATTGATTCTGGAGAAACATTTTATTAATTGTCTCTTCTATATTATGTGAGATGTATAAATAAATTTAAAATTTAAAATTTTTTAGTATGAATCTCCTCAGAAATTAAAATGTTTTCGTGCAATTGTGCACCTTATTTAATAAAATTTTGTAATTTGAAGAATAATATTTAGGGAAATGAAAACTAATTCCTTAAATCATGCTTTTTGGGACAGTCTCTGTAATTTATTGAAGATCTGTTGGAATGCTTTACTTGAAAAATATGCAAAATCATACACAGTTATGTTTGTTGGATATACTTAAAAATTTCAACAAAGTCTCTATTAAATTCAGGATCATATCCATTTTCTGATGAAAATCAAAAATTTTACCAACTTCCGTTTACCAAGTAACAAATTTTATTACAAATTTTACAACTAAATAATTGTCAACGAAGACAATTCATATCTCGAAAACAAAAAGGATTTTTTTTTAAATATTTCAATATGCAAACGCTATTTTAAAAAATATTATCAGAATCTTCTATACATTTATTTAAAATATTTCAAAAGTATTTTAGCCTTATGCAATCTTAATTTTATAAATTTATCATAAGGATTCGATATCTCATTATAAGGGTTCAAATAAATGGCTGCTTTTACATTTAAATAATTTTAGAATAAGTTTTTGTGTTTCCGTTTAGTGTTAACTGTGACATCCATATCATCAGCATTAGAATCACGTTTTAAAAATTTCTTACTTGAAAAACAAAATTAAACTAAAAAGTAAAAATGAAATTTAAGATCGGAAATTTGAAGCTATCATGTGAGAACATTATTTTTAAGTCATTATTTGTCTTAACTAATTTAAGTGATTAAATTGGATTGAAATAATCACGAGACTTTTCTATCAGTCTTCCCCCCTCTTTATATATGCTATTTCTAAGTGATAAATTATTTACCAATAAATTCTTAAACATATTAATTTATATAGAATTTTTATGAAAACAATATTTTTGGTTGCTAATTTCAGAGTTTTCTAGTTTTGATTGCTAGTTACAACTCAAATTGCTAGTTTCTAATTTCTGAGTTCATAAAACAGTTTTATAATGGATTAATCTAAGAACAGTAGTCAAATCTTTCAATGATTCCCACTTACGAATGAATGAGGTCATATTTCCCGATTGTAAGAAAATAAAATACTTTAATAAAAACTGTTATTAAAAGCGAGTGAAGCTGATTTTTTGAACACATTATAAAAATGAAATTACTTAATTTCCTCAGAAAAAAAATTACATTCCATGAAAATAACTGCTGTGATATCATAGCTCTACGTTAACCTTTTTAAAACGCCTCTGCTGTCAAAGAAGCATAGGTAATAATAAAGCAATATTGGTTAAAGCAGATTAGCCTTTTAAAAACGCATCAGCTTTCAATGAAGCATACATAATAATAACGCAATACTGGTACAAGAAAGTAAAAAAAAAAAAAATGTATATGCTATTAAAAGATGAGGATGGAAATTGCCATTTATGCTTTATTCATTGCCTACGCGATTTCGAGCTTCAATTATTCATTGAGTGCGCGAGTTCCAAAACTTTCTGACAAAAAACAATATCATGTTCTCTCATCTTGTCGTGTCCGTATTTTCACGGAAAGGGGGTGCAGTAGCTTCTGAGGGTAGAGACCCCTGAGCACCCAGAGGGCAGAAGTCTGACTTGTAGCTCACACACACGACACAAACCTTTTTACAGGGCGGTCGAACTCATTCATACACTCATTTATCCATCCGCAAGTCAGAATTTAGATCCAAATTAGAGATCCCTAATTCAGTAGCCCCAGAGGTATCGTTTTGTTATGGGAACTTGGAGGACTTTGCAGTCTCGACATATTTAACGTACCCCAACTGCCATTAGCCAACACGGCGGTCTTTGGCCGAGACGAGGACAGAAACCGCGACCTTTCGGTTACGAGACTGACGCTCTACCAACCAGGCTACCGCGGCCCCATAAAAGGTTAATATCCAAATACAGTAAAAATGTGAATAAGTGCAAAATAGTTTTCCTGTACAGTCACTTTTGGAATAATAATTTTTTAATACTTTTAGAAATAATAAATATAAATTAATTTGTAAAATAAACATTATGTTACACTTATTAATAAGCACTAAACTGTATTTTTATTAAAAAGAGTGTAAACATTTCAAGGAATTGATACACTCGTAAATGAAATTAAAAACATTTATGAAAATAAAAGAAAAATATCTGGGAAGAAAATGGCTTAAGTTGTCATCTAATTCCACCCTCATCTTCAACAAGATTTAATGAAATGATTACTTTTTTTAGATCAGCGTCAATTTTGAAACAAAGATGAGTTGTTTACAAGGTATGTTGTAATTTCAAACTGTAACCAAATGCTGAGGGTAATATAAAGCTATCATTTCTTTTTCCATACTCTAATACTAAAGAAAAAGCACCTTATTTATGATAAATATTATGAACTCGTTTCCTCATATGTGAGCGATTTTTAGTTGATCTTTGGTTTGCTAGTTTCCATTTGAAACCTCAAACACTATTTTTCCATTTAAACGATAACAGAAGTGTTCTATTTTCTTGTAGTGATATCTTGTTGCTCAAAATATTGATGCTAATTATAGAGTCTATTCAAAGAAAGTTACGTTTTTTTGTTATCATGAATGAAATGTTTCCAATCGATATATATATAAAAGATGTTGAATTTTTTTTTCTTTTTTCTGACGGCTCGATAATGCTCTTTTTGATTTACAAATTTAGATGTTTTATGAGAATAACGTGTGAAACTATTGTCAAGAGTTATTAACTTCTACTGCTTCTGTTTTTCCGTTTGATATTTTTTTAAAATTAAAAACTCTATTCAATAATATTAAATTGATTATTAATTTAGTTTTTATTTTATGTCTTCATTGTTCATAAAACTTCTACTTTGAATAAAATATTGATACGCTCAAACTATGAAAACCAAATAATATTTTTATTGAAAAAATAAGCGAGGCTGTTAATATTGGGACGATTGCAATTGATTTTCCTTGGGCATAAATGGCAATACGTGTTAAAAAAATTGCTTTTTTTTTGATGCCCTTCATTAAATATCCATAGGTGAGCTATTGATTGCAATCGCTCTTATGCAATCGCCACCAATTACAACTATCAATTGAGCTTATGCTAGTTTCGAATTCCTTTATACTATAGAGAGTTTTTACTCTTGCAAAGTTATCGATAGACGCTACTTTAATCGATAATTTCAAAAATTTCTATATTATAGATAGTTTTCAACAGAACATTATTATCAATGACTGATAACATTACAACGATAATTTTATAAATCACACATTTAAATGCATTGATGTAGATATATGATATGTACCATTGACTGTGGTCTCTCTAAAACTTTCTAGCACACTCTGTAATAAAGGAATTATCTCAGAAAACATCTTTCTTGGAATTAGTGTATAAAAAGTGCGAAATATTAAACTTCATAATATATTTAGTATTTTTACTGGGTCTGTTTTGTCATACTGGGTGATTAATCTCTGTAATGTGGTTAACAGTATCCAAAAATAGAATTTTTCTATTAGATAATGTTTGTTTCCAACCTATTGGAACAAATATTTGACACAAAACAACATGTGTAGTGATAAAATCCCATGTCAAATTTGATATATTTAAGTCATTGCGTTTTTTAGGCATCGCGTTTGCGTATTTCTGAAAGTGCAGATTGTCATGATGGTGAATTTGCAGGCACATCAATGATGAGAATATTTAATGGAGTGTATGAGCTTGACCGCCCAAAGCCACCGAAACCAAACTTTGTTTGAGGTTTATTTATTATTTCTGATGACGCTTGGGCTATGATTAGGCTTCATTTCAATTAACAATCTTTTTTATAGCTAGGTCCCTTAACATAATTTGAGATAGATTTTAGGCTATATTATTTGGTTTGATTTGATATTTACTTAGAATACTTCAAGAATATTTTAACATTATTCATTTTTTACTTATTAAATCTTTTTTCCCATAAACAACTAGAGGGAATTATTAACCAAAAACTTTCTCTCGTGCTCTCTCATAAAGGTAACATCCTTGAAAATGTTTTTCAAGGTACTGGTGTATAATAGTTGCGAAATATTTTTTGGCTTGAATTCAGCATTTAGACTGAATCTTTCGTGTCATCCTTGGCGAATTATTTGGCGATTAACCATGGCGCACGGTTAATAGTATTCATAAACTAAATTTGTTTTTTAGACACGTTTCTAAACTGATTGAAATAAAATTTGACACAAAATTGAACTTGTAGTCGCAAAATCCCATAGCAAATTTGATATATTTAAGTCATTGCGTTTTAAAGCAATCGCGTTTACGTGTTTTTGAAAGAACAAATCGTCATGATGGTGAATTTGCAGATATACCAATGATGGGACCATTTAATGTTGTGTATGGACTTAACGACCCGAAATCATCGAAACTAAAAATTTATTTGAGTTTTTTTAAAAATTATTTCTGATACCCTTGTAAAATTGACTGTGTTCAATTTCCAATAATTCTCATTTGTATACCTAGTTATCTTGCGTTTCTATCAATAAACTATAATTTGAATTAGATTTTAACCCATATCATTTGATTTGATTTGATATTAACATACTAAAGTTTAAGTCTAAAAATGATTAATTATTTATTTTTGCTTTAAAAAAAGTACGGTTTTTATGGATGTTTTAACACCATTCATTATTCCACACTTTCAACCTATTTTTTACTTTTTATAATGGGATAGATATATGGTTTTAGATACTGGTACATTACTTGATATTGCTATACATCTATATCTACTATACAATATGCTTTGTCTTCCATCCTATGGAAATTGTGAAGTTTTTAAATGCTTATGTGTGTTACTCCTTTCTATAAGTACCTTTCACCTCAATCTCCTGAACCCAGAATTGGTTTACTAATTATTTAATTTAAATATTTTATTTTAGTCAAATGAACTATAGTGCACAGCCTTATTTACCACTCTTATTCTAGCGATGACTGTAAGCCTTTTAAACCATTTGCATCATATGAAAATATGAAAAAAAGGCCAACATCATGGAAATTTTTTAATTTCCTATTTAGGTGTAAAATTGTATAAAAGTAAGGAAAAAAAAACAATTTTTGAGCATTATTTGTTAGTAATATTGTTCAGTGTGGTAATATTTGAAATGTAGGGTGCATATAGGTATATAATATACTAGCAGACAGTCAACCCATTATTGTATTTGACTCAAAAGTTGACATTTATCTACACCATAGATATTAAAGCTATGTATCAAATTTCATATATTTAGCCCACTTCATTGTCGTGTTAGTTTATATTCCAACAGTAGAACAGATGAACCTCCTCTAAATAGATTTTACTCAATATTTGCTTTAAATCTGCTTATTTGATATCAAATCGTTTTTGCGTTATTTTTGTCACAAATTGAGCATTTTCCAAAAATGTGTTTTGCGAACTCAAGGAGATCTAAGATGTGGAGATTCGTCAAAATCACAAGATAGTTTTTTTTTTTTTTTTTGACGATTACTACACTTCCTCTATACTACGTTCACGATAAAGTAAAAAAAAAAAAAAAAAAAAAAAAAGCAAAACAGGCTAGCTTTTGACGGATAATTGGTAATGACTTGTAAATTTAGTATGAGTAACATATGTTCAATTGTTTTAATCTTCAGGAGATTTTTTTTTCCTTTAATTACCTTTATTTTAGTCAGTGTTACATATATACAAGCGAATAGTTAATGAAGACTTTAACAGAATGAGTTTGAATTTCAACACAGATCCATCGTTTTAGAAATGAAGAATGCATCGAATTTCAACAGATTAGAACTTTAAGCAAATAAAAAAAAATTAGAATAACTTAAACATGAAAAATCGTCAAAATGTTGGCATCATATTTTTTGAAGATTTCAATACTTCAACATTATGTCGTGAAAGCAAAAACCCTGCAATTTATTATTGAAAAAAAGTTACTAAATTAATATGATAAAGAAGTTTTCCTTCTGCAAATTTATTTTGAACTAACCGCCTTTGGCGACCAGCTGGTTCGCCATGAGTAAAGCGTTCTAAAATTTTCAATTAAATCACATATTCATTAGCCTTGAAGTAATTCCGGGCATTGATTGACCTGAAATTAGTATTTTCTTTAAGATGATGGACGGAAAGTTCTAAAAGTACACCTTTTCCTAGTAATATTCTTTAATTTTATAAATCCGTCAGTTTTAACCATCGGTTATGCTTCCAAAATATTAAAAAAATTTCGATGATGTTGCCAAAATATTAAATATGTTTTTTTAAAGAAAGCGAGAAAGGGAAAAAAAGTATTAAATTAACTATATATTGCAAACGATAACATAAATATGCCATTAAGTCGGGATTTCAATGCATATCCTGTCAAAATTCAATCAAGTTTACAGTAAATGAAGAAGATTTATTGAGTTAATGGTATACGTATTGCAAACGGTTGTAGAAACCTTTGCTTTGCATTTATTTTTCAAAGAAAATATCACATTTTATATTTCTTTTATTTTATCCAGTCACGTGCTGAAAGTTGCATTTCTGTAGATTTATTTTGCGATGATATTTTTTTTTTATTTGAACTTCCGGCATTCTTTTATTTTATCCAGTCACGTGATAAAAACATGGTTAAAATATTTCTTTAAAAATTCATTAAAAATAGAAGTTTACATTATAAATTAAAAAAACTGATACCATCAGAAAGCTAATTTTTAAATCTTTAAATTGATATAAAAATCATGTTTGTGCAATAATATTTTCGGAAGTTATAGCGGAAAAACGTCGAAATTTCGCTTAAATTTTAATTAATTCAAATTCTAATTAAAAATTCGAAAAAAGGGCTCCGAGGTGCGCATTCCGGACCTCCAAGGTATACATGTACCAAATTTGGTAGCTGTAGGTCCAACGGTCTGGCCTGTAGAGCGCCAACACACACACACACACACACACGCACACACACACACACATTGAGCTTTATTATAAGTATAGATAATATGAATGTAGAGATTTAATTAGCGGTCATCACTGTTAAATATTTAGTTCCAATTTGTTGTAATAGATGTCACTACGAATACCGCTAAATATCGCTGAACCAAAGTCCGGGACGCGTGACGTAAAAATTTGAGAAAAAGCGAAATACGCATTCGCTCGGCAGACGGGGACAGAGAGGCTCATATCGTTCCGATTATGAAATTATAATAAGCAACGTAGTTTCGCCATGAAACAATTAACTAGGCTTCATCCTTGATGGCATCTATAAGTAATACTTTTTTTTTCCTCTGTTGTAAATAGTCCTGTCATAATTGTAAATGTCTTTTCTTATTCTTTACTGTAAATAAATATCTTTCATATTCAAAAGCTTCTTTTCCTTTATTCAGTGACCCTAGACACTGATCTAAATGTGATTGGATGGGCATTCTACATGAATATAGTATATATAATATTATATGCATAGCATATAATATGATGCAGCGTATATATACGCTCCAGTGATAATGACCAGGAAAATTGAACGTATATATACGCTAATGATGCAAATGAGTTAATAAATAAATAATGATTCTCTCCCCAGCGACCTTCAAAGTCTTACACCCTTTCGGGTCGATGGATCGTCATGGGGTATACCGAAACCAGGTCATTAAACCTTTCATTTCATTAATAAAGATAGTTAAAGAAAAACATTACTACTTTTACTGCTCCTCAGTAAAGTTTTAGATTTGAATCTTAGTTGAAGAATATTCATGAACTAATTTAATTTTATGCTTTTTATTATATAATTTCATTATGTAGACAAGAAGCTGACAAGGTCGCGGGTGATTTACATTGTTTAATTAACTAAATCATTAACCAAATTTGCGCTCTCACAGAATGATGCTTTATTTAGGACTTATGCTTATAAATATTAAAATTTAGGTTTTATGTTTCTACATAACGTTTTTTAGCTTAGTTATGCAAAAAGTTAACTTATTTCGTTAAGTTATTCTGCATAATGTAGATGCAGTAAGCTTAAGAATTAGAGTTTTGAATATATTTGCGTAGTCAATTAGTTGGCTTTCAAAATCGGAAAATTACCCTTAGTGCAATTTACAAGTATTTATATGAATTAATAAAATAAGAAACATTTTCTTAAATTCTGATTTTTTATCTTATTAATTTTAAAAACAAATATTTTTAAAAAAATATTTTAATTGATAAATTAAATAAAAGTTTAACCATATATTTTCTGATGAAGTAAAAATGTTGCCATTTACAAAAAATTAATATATTAAAAAAACGAATTAGTTCCGATAAATAATAATAAAAATGAATCAAATAACTTTATTTTTAATAAGTTTTCTTAAATCTCAGAAACTTTTAAATTGTAAAGTGTCACATAAAAAGGTAATGCCTAAAAAAATTGAAATCAACATTAGTGATGTTTGAAAATGTATTAAGACGCATTACATGCAAGATTTCATAAGCAAAATTTAAATTTTCAAAAAATCATATTTCGGCTCCTTTATTAATAGACATATGTTTTTAAAATTAATAATTAATTGTTATCTTTCAACATATGGCGATCTTTATTCTAGAAAAATGTAAGTAGAAGTCTTTTTTTATATATTTTTTTCACAATTAGATTGGAAGGAGAGAGTAAAAAAAAAAGATATAGAAAGGGCAGCATTTCATTGCGCATGCCCGAAATTGAAAAAGAACATCATTATAAACCATAATTTTTTTTTATTAAGACATTTTTAAGATAGATGAAAATATTTTTTGTTGACAGTATTGATTATTACAATGATGTCACTACATTTAAGAATCTGTATAAAATAATATCTATTTATTAAATTTATAGTTGAAATACAGAAAGAGAAATCAGTATTTATAACTAGAGAAATGAAATCTGGTAGAATATTTCATTAATAAAACATGTAAAATTTCTTTGTATGCGGTTGAAATTCAATAGGAACATCGTGACGCCATAGTCAAAAATATTTTTTAAAACCTTTGTGATATGTTTTTTTTTTCCAACAACATTTACTGCAGGGATGTCATTGTGTTTAAAAGTATCATTAAAATGATAAATAATATTATTCCAAAGAAGTTCTATACTGTCTTAAAACCGAAGTATAAATCAACAATCAAAATAAATCAACGCTCATTAAATGTGTAATTTGCACTAGATATTTAGAAAGAAGAATTATTAAGAAAGCAGGATAAAACAGTTCACTGGAGACTAAAAATGTGATAATCACAATGAATGATTGTTCTTAAAAGCTGATGCTAAACAAGACTTTTCTCTATTGTATAAAAACTGTGAATTTTATTGCTATTTAGTAGCATGTGTTGTTTTAAAAATAAAGACATCGCCGATGACCAAATCGAAAAGAACTGAAACGAGATGAATTTATTTTTCTGTTTTTTGAAATTTCATCTCTGAGCGTAAGAGAGAAATTCTTTTTGTTATAACTAATTTTTTTCTATAAAAAATTATTTACCAATAAATGGGAGTGATTTACTCCTAACGTTCTTGCAAACTCTGCGATATAGATATTAACTTCCTGTTCACGCATAAATTGTGACCATAGGCAACGCCATAAAGATTTTCACACACGAAAGCTCTATGTTTCGTAACGGTATATCAATCATAATCTTGAAATTGTGATTTAATTATATGCTATTGATGAACAATGATTGAGAAAGATCGGTCTTTAGTGTGAATCTAATTTTTTTATTGAACCTAGTTAGCGAAATTTTTACGATTTACTCTGGAGATTAAGCCATTGAAGAGAAACCAGAGCATAGTTTATGTGCCAGAAAATCGAGTTTGTATATTGTGCTCTTTTTACCTGCCGATCGAAACCCAAATTTGACACATTTGCAATCACAAGATCAAATGACAAATTTTATTTATTTAAGTCATTGCATTTTTGAGTTATCACGTTTACATCCATGCAAAAGTACAGACCAATGATAGGTTAGTCTGGATTCAAAATTTGATATAGATATCTCCATTAAAAAGGCCAAATCTGTGCCAAATTTGATCTCTTTATGTTTCGTAGAAATTATATGTTTTTCAATTTGGACATCCGGACAAATAGATTTTCTTTTAATGGATTTTATTTAAAATCTGGCGAAATTTCCAAATTTGGTGTAAAAGTAATATACCAGTTTTTTCATCTATCTCAAATCCTTTTTAAATTATCCTGTTCTCAAAGTGATGAGAATAATTCTAAAAATGTGTTTTCCGGACTCAGGAAGGTTTGAAACGAGGAGATTCGTCTAAATCTAGAGTTTGAATTTTTTTAGCGATTACAATATTTTTCTCTTTATGTACTAATATTTTTGAATAACTTTGTATATAAATACGAGAGGATAAAATGAAGTACTATCATAAAATGCATCTCGAATATAAATAAAATTTTAAAAAATACCTACACAGAACTCGAACCACTTGTTCAAAACTCCGTAACTTGATGTAATTTAGGCTTAATTTATGTTTTTATATTGTCTCCTATCAAATTTAAATCATGTATACAATTTTATATCATATTCAAAAAACGCTTCATATCGCAACGTGCCTTGTCTCAAATTAATTGTATTGCAACTAAAGCAATGAAGAATATTGTCTTAAAATGAATTCTACTCAGATAAAAATTGGCAAAGCTGGAATTATTTATTATTTTAATTTTAAACAAATGTGAATGTGATTTTCATGTGATAATATGCTTCAAATAATTAAAAAAATCCGTAAAAGCACCAATTATTTTTTAAGTAAAATTCTAATTAAAATTTAGAAAAACCTTTCCTTATTGAATATCTGGAGCCGAAAAGTAACTACTTGCCTAACGTTAGAACGAACTAAAGGTTTTGGATAATTTTTTGCATAATGCATATATTATGTGCTTTTTACAAATAGTCTCAGCCTATAAATCCATCGCATCACAGACAAATAGCAAAATAATATTAAACTCAATATTGCATTAAAAAAATAATAGATTCCAGAAATAAGGCCAGCACCATTAGCTAATTTTTTAAACTTTTAAATGATGCAAAAAGTATTTTTATGCGATAATATATTCTAAAGTTATTAAAGATAAAATTCCGATTAATTTTATCAGATTATTCTTTAAAAATCAAATTAGAATTAAAAATCTTTCTTTTGAACCTTTTAGTCTAGAAGTAAATATGTGTTTGGTAATTTTTTGGCCCATTGATCTGAGCTGTAGAGAGCTTTCAACAATTTTTGCAACATGCCGTATGGATAAAATTACAATTACACTCAATTTATAGATACATCAAGATTATAAGGATTACCAAGATTATCATGCTAAAAAATAGCTCATAAACTAACAAATCACTAATTATAAGGACTTTGGGAAAGAAAAAAGATCCTACAAAATAAATAATCGCTGATGAGAGAAAACTTTGTTTTGACCGTTTGCTTTGGCTATCAGTATTTCCTGAATATTTCAGATTCTTCTTATTAAAAGTTTGGATTTATGGCTATAGATCCTAATTACTACATGAATGGAAATGAATGTAAGAATCAAGTCGAAGAAAAGAGATTTTCAATTGATGCTTTGATTTGCCGAGTATTTCATTCTTTTTTGTTTCTGTCTTTGATTGCAGAACCACACTCTGACGACACTCTTTTTAAGGTCCAATTTTTCAGCAATTGAAGCTATTTTGTCCCCACTCGGTCTTTGTTGCACTGCAAAGTAAGCTTCTAGAGACCGTTTCTCGAGTGCTGCGATGGATGTTCTTTTCCTTTTTCTGTCAGCTGGTGGCAACACAAACGGTGTATCCCTCTTCTTACCTCTGGCCTGGCACTCGGCCGCTTCCAGCCATGATTGTAGAACAGGTTTCAAGGCCAGCATATTATTCCTGGACAAAGTGAGGGACTCGAATCTACATATGGTACTCTGGGACAAAGTACCTACACCAGGGAGTTTCAGGTGAACCAAAGCTCTGCCGACATCGGCTTGGGTCACTCCAAGTTTTATGCGACGTTGCTTGAAGCGTTCAGCAAAGGCCTCGAGATCACGAGGGTCCAAATCGTCGTTCTGAATCCTTTCGAATGTGTGGGAGGACAGCCCTCCTCTGTAAGGGTGGTGATTGTGGTGGATACTGTGGCTATGGATAGTTTGTTGTGGAGGCATATTGGTCATAGAATGAGAATAGAACGTACTTCTCATCTGTCCATTGTTGGTTTCGGACGGTAATGGTGGCAAAGAAGGGGAACATAGAGGTTCCATTAGTTCTATGGAGTCCATGTGGACTGGATGTGTGGCGTTCATGCTAGGATGGGGGCCGTATATCATTTCGTGCTTCAGATGAACAGAACCAGAAACATTTCCATTACCAGGGATGTGTTTGGCAAGAGAATCTGGTTGACGAGACAAGAAATTGTCTTCCAAAGGTGGGAACATATTATTCTGAAAAATTAAGAATGTTTTAAAATATTGAATGGAAACATATTTATATATATAACAATTCTTGTGATATAGTATTAATAGAATTGCGATTTCTGCAAATAATACGTTTTATATTAACTAACAAAACTAAAAGAAAGTGGATATAAAACTTTGTAGATTGCAACATTAATATGGTAAAGGAATCGTCAGTTAAAGAGTTTGATTTTTTTTATTTCTTTGATAAGTTGTTCAGTTATTTGCAGTCAGGGACATTATCACAAAAATGATTTTTATTTCCTGTTTTATTTTCTAGTATGCAAACTTTTTAATTTGAACCAATAGTAATTTATAGCGGATTGATTTAATTGAATCCCCGTTTTTCATTGTATAAAATAACTTGAAATTTTTTTAAAGAACATACATTTCATATTATTTATCAGCTTAAAAAAATCAATACTCTGAACGAACAAGCTAAATAAAATACATTCAATTCAATGTATTTGTAATAATAATATTATTTTTAAGTAATAACATTTTTTATTGCAATAACAAAATTGGGAAATGCAAAATTAGAAAAATAATTGCCAAGTACAAAAGAATATAGAAATAGTCGCAAAATTTAAGTCTAATTTTCTATAATAGTTTTTTTTATGTGTAAGTCACTTGGTACGTGTTTAGCAAAGTTACACAGCGCTTAGAAAGAAACTATTATAGTAAACGGGGAATACTTATATGCAAAATTGAACCTAATTGAACGGCTGACTTAGGAATTAAGTATGTACGACAAATTACTAATAAGTAGTTTATCTTTGTGAAAATTAAAATTCGAATCCTTTTACAGCAATGAAAATCGATTAGATTTATAAATATTAATTACAAATATTATATGCATTAAATACAGCGATCAATAATTTAATGAACAGATAAATATTCCAAGAGAAATATTTTAGAGTTAAAATGCGGCATTAATATAGAAAAGATTATTTATCACTTTCTTATATAACAGAGAAAGGGAAGGTATTGTAAATGATAAAATGTTCGACTTCGATGAAACTGTGAAACATTGATGAAATTCTGTGTTTAAGACCTTTTAATGTCCAAAAAAACTTTTTTTTTTCTGATACACTAAGTATAAAGAAAGTCTAGTAATCATCAAAAGATTCGAAGACATTTTGATGAATCACCATCTTCTCCCTGAGTTCGAAAACCACATTTTTGGAAAATGCACATCTGTCTGTTTATCTGAGACAAAGATAACTTTGTCACCCCCCCCCCCTTCTTTTAGCTAGATAGACGAAAATTTTTATGCAAGCTTAAAAATAAATTTTTAGATTTCTCTCACATTTTGAGGAAAATCTATTCAAGGGAAGTCTGCCTTCCAACTGTTTGAATATAATTTAAATATGAAAACTACTAAAGAGCTAAATAGATGAAATTCGATGCATATATGTAACATCTTTATTATAGAAATATAGCAAAGTTTGAACGAAATCCTACAAATGGTTTATGGTCCAACGTAAACCCTACGAAATCAGTAGGATATCTAATTAAATCCTACTGCCATCTCTTTCAGAAACGAAACAGTAAACGCGATAATTCAAAAATGCAGCAACTTCTGTACTTATAATAAAGGTCAATGTGTGTGTGTGTGTGTGTGTGTGTGTGTGTGTGTGTGTGTGTGTAGGCGTTCTACAGGCCGGTGGACCTACAGCTACCAAATTTGGTACATGTACACCTTGAAGGTCGGGTATGTGCACCTTGGAGCCCCTTTTTGAAATTTTCGATTTGAATTTAGATTAATTAAAATTTAAGCGAAATTTCGACGTTTTTTCGCTGTAACTTCAGAAATTATAATCTCACAAATATGATTTTTACATCAAATTAAAGATAAAAAATTATCTTTCTAATGGCCTCAGTATTTTAATATATAACTAAAGCTTCTAATTTTAACGAATTTTTAAAGAAATATTTTAACTATTTTTCAACAATATATTTCGGGCAAAACAATAAAATTTAATCTGCACGAGTACGTTGAGTGTGAAACGGAAAAATTTGTTTTTATCAATATGTTGACAAAAATTCAACTTACAAAAACAAAAAATTATTTCAAATTAAACATATTAAAACATATGAAGTTTTAAGCACGTGTCTGCATGAAATGAAATAAATATGAAATATGTTTTTTTTTTTTTTCTAAAAAGATAATGTAAAGAAATTTTTCGTGAATGTTTTTCAATTCAAGGTTCAACGGCTAACTGTAAAACTTTAATAATAGAAATGCATCCATAAAAAGGCTCTAAACGAAGTAAATTACTATATAAATGTGACATGAGTCTATAAATGCTTTAAAAAATGAAGAATGTTTAGCTTTTAAATAAAAAGAGACGAACTTCAATCAACTCAGTCTCTAAAACTGACTAATTTATGAATATTTGAAGATCACTATTTAGTAAAAACGAGTAATTTTAAAGCACTTCATCGACCATTACAAAGGTTATATCCCAATCAACATCCAGGATTTCTCAAGACTGATTGACATAAAAATGAAAATGATGAATGTTCCAAACATTTATATTCAAAACTTCATAAGTAGATCAAATTTGATAACAGAAGATAGAAACCTTCATTTTTTTTTTAAAGTTGAAGTGCCAAGAACATTTCATAGAATATGACTCCTTAGAACTAAAAGATGTATAAAATTTAGGCTTAACATTTTTTTTAAAATTATGTTTGTAGACCAAAATAAAATAAAATATTATTATTCGCATCATTTAAATCTTTTTGAAAGTAAAACTAAAATCTGAATTTTATGATGAATCTAAGTAATTTTTGTGGAATAATTCTAGAAATATTACATAAATTATGGTAGTTATTCAGTAGTACATGTAACGATTCTCTTTTGCTTATATTTAAAAAAATGCTTGGTTTCGCTAAAAAATGTTTTTATATCAATTTGCAATTTAATCATTTCCACTTTGATTTAAAGTTGAAATTTTGCGAGAGCTGAGAGATAATTAGAGAGTCATATACTACATTACAAGTTTAAAGCCTTTATAATAGCATGAGTGACTTATATGGCTATCAAAATTTCAACCTTAAAAATATTTTGATGAAGTAGCAATTAAAATAGAAGTTACATAAAGTATTTAATTGACAATGACGTTGCATAAAGTATTTAACTGATAATTTTGAACAGCAGTAATATTGGCGGACCAGCTGGTTGCCAAAGGCAGCTAGTAAATATATAAAATCTAATACGTGATTTTGCGACTTTATGTGCTGTTTTATCTCAAATTTTTATTTCAATCGATTGGGGAGAACACGTCTGAAGCTCAAATTCGATTTTCGGATACTTTTGATGCCGTGCCACGTATTAATTGCCAAATCACCCGCCAAGAAGCATACCATATGTTCAGTAAAAATGCTAAATTCAGGAAGAAGGTAAGTATTTCGTAATTTTTCTATGTCAATGTTATGAAAGTCATTCATTGGGATTACATCATAATTAAAAGAATGCGAAAAAGTTTTGGGGAGGTCTCTTCTGCTTATTGGAATTACATTTGTTTTTGAAATCATAATATATTCATCTAGACAGATGTCATATGGCATATTTTAATATCAAATTTTTTAATGAACTTTGTCGAATATAAATCTATTTGTCCTTCCATGCGTTTTGAAACACTACAGTAGAAAATCATAACGCATTAATATGATAGGATTGCCCATACAGCTAAACAATTGGAATGAAAAATTATCTGCCGATTCTTTAAAAAAAGACCATTGGGAAAAAAAAAGAATCTAAGCATAATTCCATAAGAATTCCATAATTCCATGAGTATTTCGAATTATAAAAGTATTGACTGTTTCTGTTGGATAAACAAATAAATCCAACTGAAATAAAATCTAACTAGTTGTTTTTTCAGCTGAAGTGCGACAATATTCTATCGACTATTGCGAATATTTGTTCCTTATTTAAGGTTGTGAGCTTGTTTTTGACTCGACTATCTATAGGCAGATTGTAAGAAATAATATAAGTTACTATTACTCTATTCCTTCTATTAGTTAATACTTTCCCTATGTTTATATTTATTTGTATATCTTTTTCATATTTTCAATCGTTTATAAAGTACTTTTTATTCCTCCACTCAAGTTCAAGTACATTTTTAAAAGTTTTAGTGGATGTCACTCGATGTTAATACAGTTTTTTTAATATTAATAACTTTAATTAGCTATAATTAATTTTTATACTTTAAATAGAGTTTTAGAAGTTTGTAGTGAAAGTTGAATCAAGGGCAGTAACTCAATCGGTAAAATACAAGGGTTTCAGTATTTTTCAAGTAAAAGTGAAGAATGCGGTTTCAGTTGTTGTCATCAATCATGGTTTGATACTTAATAGTTTTTTTGATAATAATTTAATAAAAAGTAACTAAAATAAAAAAATTCTTTGTTGACCAAAGTAGAAATTGAATGGAGTTTTTTAAATATAATTTTTTTAAGTTCTTATATTTTAACTGCTTGTATTTCAACTAGGCTAAATGAAACTTACAGTGTAATTGTAATTTATTCATGCGTTCGTGAGCACAATAAGGTAAAACTACAAAAAGCTAGGGATACGAAATTCAGAATGTAATCTTGATATCGCAATTTTAGATTTATGTCACTATTTGGTAGTGAAAAATGAATGCACAAATTTCTTAATATATAGTGAAAGCAAATAAAATGCTGTTTATTGTTTTTACAAAAAAATGCAATTCATGATAACATTAAATTGGATGGAAAAGAAACTCAGAAGATACAGAGACATAATAAAGGACTATATTGTTACTTAATGAGTGAATTAAAAACTTTTTTAATGAATTTCATTAAGAAGTCAGTGATAATGATTTCTCCAAAACTATCTCCTATAGACCTGTATGTAAATTTCAAGATCGTAAATACTAAGAGTAAGTACTTATCTTTGCAATATGCACATGAACTTTCTCTGTTTCACATGTAGCATGCAGAAGGCATAATAAGCTTTCTAGAGAGCTTTTTTCGATTGCTTGAAACTAAACTTTGACATCAAATTCCAATTTCAATAATTGATAGTTCACCCACATTTTTTAAATCCTCGCGCTTATATGAATAGCAACGTTTACGCCATTTTATGATACATTTCTTGACGAACTTAGTATAACATTTTATGTAAATTTATACTTTAGATATTAAACTAGTGTACCAAATTTTACGCGTTTAGCTTTCTAAGTTTTGTAATTATTGTGTTCACATATACACTGACGTCAGACTTTGGGAATTTGTTTCATTTAAACTGTGTATACAGTCAATATAACAAATTTCAAGCATCTAGCTTAAAGAATTTTTGTGTTACTGTCTTCACAAGCAGATAGAAGCTATGAATTCTAAATTATGTTTGTAGATTTAGATTAGTGTAGTTATATTAACTTCTCGTTGTAAAGCAACACTAGGGCTATTTGGGGACGGACTTCGAAATTTTGTACCATGGTCAAATGACGAGGACGACACCCGAATTGGCACCCCCCCCCTCTCCACACCACAACAGCGGGAGGACGTTTGTCCCGACAGATTTAATGTGCAAGATACCCCCTCACACGACGGTTCTTCGATGGAATTGAGTCTCGAACCTGCCGAGACCTTACCACCAGGCCACCGTGGCCTCATTATGTTTGTAGAACTCAGGATAGTCAGAAACGATGAAATTTTACGCTTATATTACTTTCTCTATGGATTCGGATTTTTTGGACTGATTTTTTGACGATTATAATACTTTCTTTATGTATATATTGTACTTTTCATAGATAAAGTAAAAATCAAAACTTATTAATTAATTATTATTTCAATAAATTATAATTTAGATTAGAAACTGTTATTCCAATTATCGGAATTAATAGTATTTGTAAAACATTAAGAATGTAAAAAAATTGAATATATATCTAAGACTAATTTTCATTAACTTTGGCCATTAAAAGAATCTTTCTCTTATTGTATATATATTTGATCCCTCTTTCATCATTTGTTTTTACAAATTTTGTGTAAAAAAAAATAATGCATATTCCTAAAACTGTTTTTGTTTTTTGAGCCAAATGATTCTGAAAATTCTGGGGTTCTTCGAAGAAAATCAGTCCAAACATATTAGAATGAAGGGAAAAAAGATATTAAAATGAAAAATAATAAGATGTTTTCTTACAAAACAAAAATGAACCCCTTAAGTCTTTCAACATCGGAGTTTTTCTCCTTCTTAATTATATGTAGCGCTCGTGAAAAGATCCAGTTACTTTTGCAACCAATCTAATTGATACATTTATGCAATAAAATTGCTTAGGAACTTTCTCTATAAATATGAAATATGATACATTTAATTGAACCAGCAGGTGACCGAGCTCCGCTCGGAGAAAACAGGTATCGAAGCTAACTCGAAGATTTAAATTTTCAATTGTGATTTATCAAAACAATACATGCCATAAGAAAATTTGTGAAACCATTGGTGAAAAGATAACTGGTTAAAGTGCACCATTGTAAACTATTCTAAACAAAGTTAAAGTTTGGAAAGGGAACTATTCTATACAAAGGTAAAGTAAAGGTAAAGATTGAAGTGTGTTGAAGTTCAATATTTTTGACAAATTTATTTAGAAAAACCAAACATATATACATACATAAGAAACATATTATAAACCTATAACAGCATAAACATAAAACTTTATTAGTTCGCCATATTGGTATAGATGGTAGCACGTTACCGCTTGAAAATTTAAGTAGCCATTATGGCGAACTAATAAAGTTTGAAAATATCCTATCTGTAACTCCGAACTGCTCGACCGTAGCGCTTCAAAACCAGCACCAATCGATTCCTCGTGGCCAAAAACCCCAGATCCCCAAGTTTACCGGAGTTTATTAATTCTGGGGCGATTTTCGACTTGGCAACCATTCCTCGTATTATAGTATTAGATTTACTAAAACTGTGTAATTGTTAAGAAAAGATTTCTAAGTTGTCCACTAGAAAACAATGAAGGGTAGACAAATAGGTTAAACTCATATTACATTTTTATCATATTATTTGAGATATTGATGAATCTCTACTTTCGGATTTCGTAAAACACAGTTTTACAATATGTCTTTCTATATGTCTATGGCAAAGATAAAAAAGCTTTGAGATCGAAGGTAGATATTTAGTACACAATTTTTACACCAAATTTACAGATTTCTGTCAAATATTGAGTACAAACTGTTCAGAGGAAGTTCGTCTCTCTGTCTGCTCGAACGTAATTTAACAGGATATTAGAAAAAGCAAAAAGCTAGATAGATAAGATTCGATATACGGATTTAATATCTGTTGCATATACAGCTGCCAAATTTTGAACAAACTCCAATAAAGAGTTGATTGTCTGTCAGTCTGTACTGTTAAAAACATGTAAACGTAATAATTCAATCATGTAAAAACTTAAATATATGAAATTTGGTTTGTGATCTTGTGATAACAAGTTTTTTTTGTCAAAACTTTATTTCAATTGTTTGAAGATAAGTTATCTCAAATTATACTATTAATGATATGCCATTGATTAATCGTCGAAAAATTCGCCAAGGATGGCATAATCGATTTATTAAAAAGGCTAAATTCATGTCAAAAGAATATTTCCTAACTATTGTATATTAATGCAGTTCTCTGGTATGACAAATTTATTAAAGATTATAAGAAAACATTCTGAGGAGATAACTTCTGCTGGTTTTGAATCCCTGATATTTGAGATGCTAATTCCATAAAGGCATTATAAGCTAATAAAGTTATTTTCAAACGGAAACAGTTGATTTTTTTGTTGAACTTTTGTTGTTTTGTTTGTTTTTGATTTTTGTTTTGTTTTGCTTTTTGTTGAAACAGTTGAAATTTTGATTGAATATAGTTAATAGATAGAATATTTGTTAACTTTCACCAGATTATTTTCTAAAAATAAAAAAGTTACACATTTGGTTTTTACATAGAGTTTAACAGTATTTTAATTATTCAAATGCTCTAAGCAAGTGTTAAATATTAAAATATTTATCTAATAACACAATTTTGTTATGAATTTATTACGGAAGTAGAAGTTAATTGGGTGGAAATTCCACTTTTCTGGTTATAGAACTATATTAAAGTAATATTTATGGTTCTGAAACAATATTTGGAACAAGCATTTTTTCAATTATTCATGTAAAAATTATACAGGCCAAAACGCTGTAGTCTTCAAGTAAATTAACAGCAACATTTCAGTGATTTTTCACATTTCTATCCACTCTTGAGTACAAAAAAAAAAAAAAAAAAAAAAAAAAAAAATAATTAAATTTTTTTATATCTCAAAAAAAAAAAAAAAAAAAAAAAAAAAAAAAAAAAAAAGGAATTACATTTTCTTGTATCTGAAAACGCTAAAATTCGATAGAGAAAATTTACGTACCTTTTAAATCAAAATTTATTAATTTGAATGGAATTTTAGTTGAAATCACCTAAAGCTACGTGAATATGATAAATAAAAGAAGCTAGATAGATGAAATTTTGGGCTGACTTAAACATCAGATTCGTATATATGTGTGAAAGTTTGGAATTCCGATTCTATTGAAAGATAGTGCTTCTTAGTTTGTTTATTTTCGGGTATTTTAACGTGTTTACTTATAAATACTGTATAACAGAAGCATATTTTTGTACTATACGAAAAAAATTGTGGAGATAAGACTCGTGAGTTAGTTGAAAACTCTTGATGGACTACATTATGCATTGGATCCATTTATGATAATATTTGTTGGTCTGTCTATAAACTACGTAATGAGCTGTCTGCAAACCACACTCAGAAACAAAAGCAAGAAAAAAATAATATAAAGAACAAAATTTAAATCAGTTACATTGTTTCTACAAATAATTAATTGCGTAATTTTCTTCCAGTATTGTAAAGAGTGATTATTGTGTTTATTTTTTTTTCATGTCTTTCAGCATTAGCAAAAATGAATCTTTATTTTTTTGCACGAAATTATTCTTAGAATCCATTAACAAACCTCTCTAGAATATTAAGCATTATATTAAGTACGCTGACAATTTATATTTACTATTATGTACTTCAATCCAACACGCTGTTAATTATGCTCTTGCAATACAAGTAAACGATACAATGTATACAATATAAATAAGATATGACACATCGTTTTAGAATTGAATTTAACCACATATTTCATATGAAAAATAAGAAAATGGCAAAAACCACATGCAATTAGATGTTAGATGACGTAGAGGAATTATGCGAAGAAAATTGAAAAGAAATTGAACATAGCTGATTCTTGATGAAATAACTAATCGTCAAAAGGGGCTTATAATATACATCATAATTATATTTAAAATATATTGATACTTTCTAATTTTATACCATTATTTCAACAAAAATATAAACAATATATGTAAGCATTTTTTAACAATGCGTTTTTGGAAACTATACAAATGAAATGGATTTTATTTTACAGGGAACGTTTCTAATAGGAAATTTATTAAAAGTATTTGCAAAAAGAAACGCAATTAATTAATTTATTTATTTAATTCGTTTAGGCTCAGCACTCTATTTATAGGATATATATGCGTTTAAAAATAGAACACATTTTTGTCATTTAAATTTTGTTTTGTCTAAGAATATAAATTTCTTCCAAATCCTAAATATATATATATATATTTCTAGAAAACAATAGCTAGACAAACTTTAAAACAAAATATTGTCTATTGAATTTTTTTTTTTTTTGCCTTGATTTATTTTTGAAGTGATAGAAAAAAAATTGATTGTATTTTTTAAAATATTTTAATACATTTAAAAATTTTCTTCCCATTTATCTGTAAAAAGCATTTAAGAAACATTTTAATCAATTTTTTTAACAATATTTCTAGAAAAAATTTCTTCGAAATTTAATTTAATTTTGGAATTATCTTAATTTTAGTATTTTAAATAAATTTTATTTGAAATTTGAAAATTGATGTTAAATTTAACTAGGGCGTTAATGGATTAAATTAAGAAATAAATAAAATTTTATTAAATTAAAAAATATAAAAAAAATCTTACGTATTCAATAATAATGGGTTCTAAAAATTAGATCAAATTCATTGCCAGTAGTAGTTTTACAGAATATTTGTTATTTAAAATGAATATGAAGGTATCTTTTACATCAAATTCAATTTTATTGAACAGTGAATTAGTTTAAAATTGAAACAAAGATTAAATAAATGGCTTTAAAAAGTTGAAAATTCATTTTGCATATTGCACCTTTTACAGATTATTCTTTAGAATTTTATGTCTTTTTAATGTCTTAGAATTTTATGTCTTTTTA
>JAPMOQ010028858.1:78151-126715 GCA_026543055.1 Argiope trifasciata | reverse complement strand
TTAGAATTTTATGTCTTTTTAATGTCTTAGAATTTTATGTCTTTTTAATTTTATGTTTCTTTATAATGTTCTTAATTTCAGTGCTTTCGATAAAATTTAAATGAAATTTAAAACTTGAGTTTCAAATTTACGCTGGACGTCAACATATCGATTTCTGAAATAAATAAAATTACATTAAATAAAAAATTATAATAAATAAGTAAATTTCTTCTTATTTTTTATTAATAATTATTGCAAAATTTTTAGTAGTTTAGTAATCATTGATAAATTTAGTATTTTTATTATAGTTATTGTCAAATTAACAGTTACTGAAAAAATTGATAGAATGTATAACCTGTAATAATTTTATAGTTAAAATTTATTATTAAAAATGAATATACATGTATATTTAATATTAACAACAGCTTCATTGAGCAGTGAGTTGGTTTAAAATTGTGAGAAAAGTCAAATAAATTTTTTTAAATCTCATTCCTTATACTGTAAACATAATATGTATTGTTTGTACATCAGAAGGAAAAATGTAAACATACACACCGTTGTATTTCCTATGAAATGCCTCTTAAAAGGGTGTTCTGTCCTGAATGCAGGCCTAGTCGGAAAACATGCAGCTCCCGAGCTATTCTGGAGAATGTTTTTGGGATTCAGATTCGCCATGCTTTCGGGGATCAGCAGGTTGTTACTCCCCCTTCCGTCTCCTGCGGGAGCGCTCTTCGAAGTCCGGATGGAGTGACAACTCACCTGTTCTTTACACCCCGCAATCGAAGGATGGTGAGGGGGTCGGTCATCGGGATCAGGACAATACCTACTTTTTGTGACGTCATATCCGAGCTGTGAGCGCATGGTCTTCTGGTGTTGTTATATTGTTGGACAAAGTGATTTTATCGCCTTTTTTGGCTCTTTTTTACCAATCTAAATACAACTCTTCGCTTAAACAAAATGGAAAACAAAGAGAGAATTAGGAGATATAAAGGAAAAAGTAATGAATTGTAAGAATTTTTTGGATTTCAATTTGGGTAATTATTATTTTAACTAGTTAAATAATTAATAAGAACCGTTTTAAGGTTTTATTGCATTTTCAAAGCATTTCTTCATCTGTACGATTTTAAAAAACAAAGCAGAATTAACATGTGATTTGTTTAGATATTCAGATGATTGCCAAACAAGAGACGAAAAGTTCCATTAATCGAAACAAGTGTACTTAGCACATGCAAAATTGTTTGAAATGCATTTGGTGTTGATTTGATATTAATTTATGCTGAACTTATAACTTTCTTTCGTTTTTCTCGTCGTCAAATGAAATATAAACACTTAGTACGACGTATAATAATTTTTATTAAAAAACTCATGATTTCAAGCTTCAAATTCACATTCATGTTTTTCAAATTTCATTAAATTTCAAACAATACTGGCAAAACAAACTTCAAATGTTACGGATCAAATCAGTCACTATCTACTAATCACAAAGCGAACAAAATACAATATTTACATTCGTTTTTTATTTACGATTTTTATTTGAAGCATTTATAAAACCCCCATGCTCCACAAAGTATCATACGGGGATTAGAGAAATAAGTATGCAACCCATTACATAAAGAACAAGCAATATATAATTTTTTAATTCAATATTTACTTATTTTCTTATATTACTTATATATATCTTATATTATTTATGATCGAGTGTCGTGTCAGTAATCATAGAGCTTGGTGACTTCGGCGACTAAATAGAATTTATAGGAAAAATTAATTAATATTTGAAAAAAAAACTATCTTAATATCAAGTGTCATCCATTATAAGTTAAAAAAATGTATTTAAACTTGGGTGGATGAATAAAAAGTATTTTATTAGCGATTGAAAATTTAATTGTAATGAAGGATTACAGATGTTAACAATAAATTTACAGAAATTTTCAAAAGCACTTCTTGCCGAAATAAATTGGTGAAAATCTGGAGGCCAATTTATATTAATGCCCTTGAGAGCCAGACTTCTCTGACAAACTTGGAACTCAGAAGGAAGGCATATTCAACATTTTTCTTGCCACCAATATTGCTATCGCAGAAGGATGACGGAAACAAATTAAAGTTGTACAAACAACTTTTTAAGTTATCATGACCAATGAGACATTTTTATATAATAGAGAAATATTCTATATGGTACAAAGTATAAAAAAATATTATTAAATTCTTTGATCCTTAAGCTTTGAATGCCAATATTTCTCTTATGTGGTGCTCCTTAAAGACGGAACCCAGCATAACAATTGGTTCAATCAGTTAAAGGCAAGCCCAGATCCCATTGGTAAATTATTTTGTAAGTTAGAGATAATGGATCAAACTAATTCAAATGCAGTGCAAGCAGTATTTTTTATGACATTCTTGGTTAAGAAATTTCCTTGAACTTGCTCAGTGGATTGAGTTTTAGAAAATTATAGGCAGATGCAGTGAAAGCAGTATCTTTTTTATGATATTCACCGTTAAGAAATTTTCTTGAACTTGCTCAATGGATTAAATTTTAGAAAATTATAGGTAGAAGCAGTAAGAGCAGTATCTTTTTTTATGATATTCTCAGTTTCTCCGTGGAATGAGTTTTAGAAAATTTTAGGCAGAAGCAGTGAAAGCAGTATCTTACGAGATTAGAGATCATCAAACGAATAGCGAACTTTTAATAATTACATTGAGTACCATTTTGTGAAAATTTCAAAGTATATACAATATTATATATTGTCTGCGACAGATATATGATATTGTATAATAAGTTTGAGAATCGTCAACTAGGTTTTATTTTGATAGTTATTTTGAATCCGAATTGATATGTGACACACAAGTTCGCCATAATTAATAAAAAATTAGTAAAGAATATTTCCTATGAGCTTATTCTAGTAAATCATGCCCTTTTATTTCTTTTTATGCAATTTCAGCTACTCGGACTTTAATGAATTCATAACTTAAGTTTAATTTAGAAATTTAAAAAATTTCTTTAATCGAAGAATTAAAAAAATGTGCCTTGAATTTGTTCTGAATGCTGATCCAATAGCTGATTCAATGCTATTTACATAACAATAAATAGTACAAGTTAAAAAATATTTAAGAGATTTAATTCCATAGTTGATGGTTTTGAGTGATCACCGATATATGATTTAGTTGTAAAAAAGTCGCTTGCTGTTAAAGAATTAATGTTTATGATAAATAGTTCCTGAAATATTTGTTGAAAAAAAGAAAGTTCACCGAAAGGAGATCCGCATGGATGGATATATCAGAGAGGAAAAATAATAAAATTAATATTTTTCTATGTTTATTATTGCTTTTTGTTTAAATAAGTTTTAAATTAATTAATTGTTTCATTATTTCTGATTTATTTCGATTTATTCATTGAATTTAGGCTAATCTACCCTTCTACCGCAACCAACATCTTGGATTGAAATCCAATGAGCTGAATTTGATGAAAATGTCTAATTCCCCTCCCAAACACACACACACACACACACACACACACACACACACACACACACACACTGTTACACAATATTGGGAGATATATTATTAATTATTCACCTTTATTGTAGAATATTGTGAATATTGTTTTATACTGTAAAATATTGTTCAGTTTAGATGCATTACTTGAATTGTAACTATATTAAAAGATTAAAGTTATAAGGAAGTACAAAAGAGTGGAGTGAATATTGTCGCGATGAGCATGTATATAAATCAAGTGACTGAAACAATGAAAATTATTTATTTAAAATACATTGGAACATAAATATTTTTTTCAAACTTATTAAAATTGGACAATTTTTTGTGTAAATAAAGAATGTCACTAAGAAGCATATTTTTAAAATTTAGAAAATAGTTTGAGAAACATAAATTGGTCTTATTTATTGAGAAAGAAACATAAAAAACGTCAAACTGATTTTTAATTAAAAATCTAAATTATGAAGAACCGAGCGTGACCGAGTAATAAAAACTCTCCACCCCCCTTTTTTTTCTAAAATTAAAGTTAAAACCTTTATCATTGGTAACGAAAACTGAATCATTCCAAAAAGGGGTCGCCAAAAGCCGGCAACCTCCCTCTCATAGCCACTTGGGATCTCCACTGCTAAACAGGAGAAAGAGCCTGTTAATGGCAATCCCTTGTTTGGACGATTCTCTTTTCATTAGAAGGTACCTCCCACGAATGAGGCACGTTTTCGCACCAGCCTCCTCCCCAACCTTTTTTTCTTCATTTTCTAAACTAGCCACTTTTTTTTTATTTAGTAATTTTTTACGATTTGCTTTTTTCCGAAGGTTCAGATTGCAACTCAGACATCTCACTAATTTAAAACCGTCGATTTTGATTATATTTTCAGGGGAGAGAAGATGCCACAAAATTGCTCATAATAGACTAAAAATGTTTCCAAAAAGCTTTAATTTGTTTGGAAAATTACTTAACTTGTCTTAGATGGGCAATGGGCAAATAATTTATCTTTATGAAATGGTACTCTCTTATAAATAATAATCTGTGTTATAAAACGAGCATTAATTTTCATACTTTTTACTGATCATTTTGGGTATGATTGCTGCCGATGAGCTGTAAGACTCACCACATACTTTGATTTAATGTGCCTGGTTATTGTTACGGTTCGTAAAAAGTGGTATAACTATTGAAATATTTTTAAAATATTAAAATGCTTTTAAACAATAATTATAATATAATTGTTGAACTTTTATATAAATTATAATTATAGTGCCTTTATATAAGTTATAGTTATAGTGCTTTTATATAAATTATAATGCTTTTATATAAGTTATAATACTTTTATATAAATTATAATTATAGTTCTCCAATATAAATGAGTACTAAGAATGAGACCAGCTCATTAAGAACTTTGTAGTGAAAGAGGATGCATGGATTGAGTTTAGTTTTAGCTTAGTTTAGTTATATTAACGCCCCGTTTAAAGTAAAACGAGGGCTATTTTGGAACGGACCTCGTAACTGTGAGCCACGGTCAGATGACGAGGACGACACCTGAAGTGGCACCCCCCTCTCTACACCACACCAGCGGGAGGACGTTTGGCCTGACAAATTTAACGTGCAGGAGACCCCCTCACACGACGGATCTTCGGTGGAATCGAGTCTCGAACCTGAAACCCTCCGGTTCCGAAACCGAGACCTTACCACCAGGCCACCGATGCCCACATGAATTGAGAAAGAGCTTACATTGTAAAATGTATTGGCAATTCTGTTTTCGTAGAGTTTTGTTGATCCGTTGCAATACCAATTCGTCAGGATTTGGGAAGAACCTGTCAGGTTTATGCTTACAAATTGCATGATCGTTTATTTGAAAAGTTTTACAATTTAGAATTTTTCCATTGCATCTATATTTGATATTAATTCAAATATAATTCGTGTTTTTATATGTAACCAGAGTCAAAATAAACACTCATGATTGCTATAGAAGATGTTTATTTTCATTGATTTATAGCATAAAGTAGGTACAAAAATCGTTAACTTATTCGAGTAGGATGCAACAGCTGATAAACTTATAAACAAATCAAAATATTAAATGAAATAATTCAAATAAAACTGGAAAGAATCAAATTTCAGGTGTCAAAAAAAGTAAACAGAGAACACTGATATTGACAAGAATAATGAAAGCTGAAATACTAATATTTTTTTTGCGGTTCTTTAGATTTTCATCACTGTCTTTTATCGTCTAGGAATAGATGAGACCAATTTTCTTTTGTTAGTTCGCATGGGAATTTTTTGCCATTCTTCTTCGACAATTTGTTTCAACTTTTCTTGAGAAGAAATTGTTCCTTGTCGATCATCTTTCTCAAGGTATGAACATAAATTTTCAATGGTATTTAGCTCTGGTGATTGTGGAAGATGGTCCAAAATCTTAGCAACAAGCTGGAATAACCATCTCTGATGCATGTTCGAAATTTTTCCATTCCAACATTATTTAATGCTAATTAAAATACAATTTGTATTTTAATCTCCAATTAGAGTCTCTTAAGCATCCATTATAAATGGATTCTTTTTCTTTTACTTCCGTGTACACGAAGAGAACGTATATACATACTAGAACGTATGCACACGAAGAGAACGTATATACCCCGGCGCGTTGCTGACGCAGAAGAAATAATTTTAAAAATATCGTTTGAAATTTAAAATATCTGCATTGTTTAATTAGGAATGCCAGAAAGAATAATATTTGTTTTCGCATCGGAATTGAATAAATTCATTGAAATTGAATGATATATGAAGAATAAGCGTAAATAATTCTAAATCTAGTTTTTTGAACTTTATTATTCTCAACTTCAGGGTTGGCAATATTTTTTGTTTTGTTTTTCCATCTTAGCAGAAAAAAATAAGTGCAAGTAATATGTATTCAAAGTTTCATCGCAATCGGATGAGCGGTACGGTACGAGAAACAAACAGACAAATATTCATTTCTATTTATAAATATTACACATTAGATAATTTTACTATACCTATAACCACCCCGCAACCGCAAGTAATAAGTATTCAAAGTTTCAGCGCACTTTTATGAGCGGTGCGGCATACATAAGAGACATACAGACAAATATTCATTTTTATTTATACAGATAATAGCCATGTAATCACTAGAAAAGTACTTAATCATTAAAAAATTAAATTAACTTGTTGTTTCGACGATTTTTTACGCTTCAGACATCTATGAGTCGGATTAATACATTTCTGGAACTATATTTATCTGTTTGATTGCAAACACAAAACCTCAAAACTGATAAAAAAATTTTAGAATAAATTTGTAGATTTCTATCAAATTTTGAGCACAATCCTTCAGCAGGAAGTCTGCCTGCATGGCAGTTTCATCACAAGTAGATTCGATTAATCCAAATCGCTAAGAGTAATGCTGATAAATTTTGGTACGCAGGTTTTATATTTAAAATATAGATTTTCACCATACTTTTAACAAAATATGACAAAAGGTTGATTGTCCATACTTTCAGAAGCATGTAAACGCTATGATCTAAAACGCAATGATCTAAAAACATAAAATTTCATGAGTTTTTGTAACTTCATTTGTAGGTTCAGTGTTTAATTTTGGTTTCGATTGGTTTGAAAAATAAGGTGTCCTAAAATACACATTCGATAATCTAGTAATTGAGCGCTTATCGTATTTTAATGATTAATTGCCAAAGATAGCAGGTCAGTAGCCTCTTTCGTAACTATTTCGGCCAGCGGTATACGGTTAATAATACAAAAATTCCTTTTTGAGTGGGGAATTCGAGAAAGTTTTGGGGAGATCATTTTGTCTAATTAAATTTTTTCTATGCGAGTGATAATGATTGATTATTGAAAGGAGCTAATTGAGATGAGATTTAACAGTAACAATTTAATAACTTTTAATTCCAAAAAGTCTGATATAATTAATTTCATAGTCGAATGGAAATTCTTTGTTCTCGTTTATTCAATTATTTGGTGAAAATTTTTGAACGATGCTTATTTTAGAGGTTTGCTACATAAATTAATCCTCCGTCTGCATACCCTGAGATTTCTGCAGGTTAGTAATCAATTCATTTTCTGTGGCATCCCTTGTTTTCCACAGTTAAAAGTGTTTATTTTTACGTTTGCAGACTTTTATTAATAATATATTATTATCGCATAACATATAGTATTAGTTCACTTTCTTTGAAAAATATTTGAACTTATTTGCAAACATCGCATCTCAATACTGATTCAAAAGAATTACGCAGCCAGAGGATTAAGTATTTTAAGCAATACAACTATCATGGAATAAAAAAAAAATAAAGCTTTATTCCCAAGAATTTTTTGATACTTATTTAAAAAAAAAATGTGTTTCTATTTTGAAATCTTTTTTTTTTGTTGCTTTTGTCCCAATACCTTTTAAGTATAGGTTTGACTCCGTAACTGCTTTTGTGATAGAACCCATTTTTTCAATCCAAGTTATATTTGAATGCTCAGGAATTCAAACAAAAGCAAATTTGTGGTTAAATTTTACACAAATAAAAACTTTTTTAGTTATTTTTTTAGCCAAATATAGAAATTTATTGACAGACTTTTGACGACATCAATATGAATTTTTCGATAACAAAAACTATTTCTGCTCCAGTAAGTTCTTTTTCCCAACAGAGTAGTTGTTAATAGCCTGGCAGTTTTCAAAACTTATACTTTAAAGATGTAATTTATAGGAAGTATGAGGTATTCAAATAATTGTTGATGTAGTATGTCTGCTTTAAAAGTAAAAAAATTGCAATTGAGAAGCGTCTGTGAGGATCATGGGGGCCGCGGTGACCTGGTGGTTAAGTCTCGGCTTCGAAACCGGAGGGTTTCAGGTTCGAGACTCGATTCCACCCAAGAACCGTCGTGTGAGGGGGTCTCTTGCACGCTAAATCTGTCAGACCAAATGTCCTCCTGTTCGTGTGGTGTGGTATGGAGAGGGGGGTGCCACTTTAGGTGTCTTCCTCGTCATCTGACCGTGGTTCAAAATGACGAGGTCCGTCCCAAAATAGCCCTCGTGTTGCTTTAAAACGGGGCGTTAATATAACTAAACTAAACTGCGAGGATCATAAAGAAGTATTAAAATTCTTTATTAAAAGTTCCTCGAAAGGGGTGCTTGATTGCACTGAATTACGGATTGTTGACTGCTGTTTATTTTGGAAAATGAATGCAGAAAATATGTTTCACAAGGTTGATTTAGTCTAGGACAGGCGGGATAGTAATTTGATTTGATAAAAAATCACATTATGTAAATCTATTGGCAACAACAGTTTCATTTTTTAAAATCCGATTGATTCTAGGATGAGAATTGTGATAGTAAACAAGTGAATGTGTTCGATTTACGATTTACTTCAAAATGAACTTAGAAGATATATTTTGATTATTGTCCTAAATGATTATTGTTTGTACAGGGCATCTGAAATGACATCTCATCTACCTTCTTGTATATTTGCACAGTATGGAGTTTGGATTTTTCTAAAGGTATTGATATGCATTTTGGTATTTTCTGATGACCCATCCGATACAAAATTTAACACTAATTTATAATTTGGTACACTCTAGAATAAATTCCATCAATTCTAAATCAGTTCCACCACCGAGTTTGCTGCATTTTTAAAGTAAACTTTTGAATTATTTTAAATTTATAGGAATAAGAATGGGTCAGACAATTCATTTTAAGTTTTTTGTCCAATATATAAATTTACAAATTTGAAATAAAAATTGGTGGGGCGGTGGAGATGGAACGCGGAGAGTTTCAGTTCTAACATTGACTTCCCTCCCCCTTTACTAAATGTAAACACAGAATCGTGGTAATCTGTTGGTAAAGTTTCTGTTTCCAAGCTAGAGTGCTCTAAATCCGGTACCTGATTTCATCTAAAAACCACAGTATGAGCGAGCCCGGTGCTCACGAAATCCTAAAAACTAGATGACCCCCTCCCTCTACTATTCGAATTGTGTGGAAATTTGGAGGGGGGGGGGACAATTAGTTTAAAATTACCAATTTCCAGAATCAAATTTTGAGTTCGTATTTTTTGACAATTATAATACCTCTACATTGTATAATTTGGCATTGAGGACAGTAAGAAATTCAAACAACAAAAGATTTAATACTAATAATTTGGATTTTTTTTTAAAAAAGCAAGAATAAAAATAAAAGTGTGGATATGTAAGCAATTTGGTGAAATCAAATAAGAATTTGTAGCACAAGTGCCAAACTTTTATATTGTGCTAAATTCTTTTTGACACCATAGAATTTAATTGAATAACTAATTTCCTACATATTGAAACCCAAGCCGTATTGTTTGTTGAAAATTTAAAGAATTATTTATGTTATATGCATTCCATTCAAATTTAAATGAAAGAGAAACTTATTAAAAGAAGGATAAAATATAATTAGATATATCTTTCATGGTATTGTTAATGAAATACCTTTGAATTCATGATTGATTGGAAACTGATTATAGAGATGGTTCGAATTTAATACACTTTATGTGTGATTTTTTGTTTATCCTTTGAATAGATTCTATGCAATTTGATTTTCAAGACAAAGCATTTCTATTAAAATATAAATGCAGAATTTTTTAAATAAAAGGACAAAACATTCTTAAAGGAGAAAAAAAAATACTAAAATTTGCAATATTTTCCCTATCGATTCTTAAGACTCACTGAATATTTTAAATGAAATCTCAAAAATTGAAGATAATTGAAAATATTGCTGATTTTGTTAAAATGTTAGAAAGTTTTTAGTCTTGTGTGCTTTCTGTAAATTGTCTAATATATGACGCTGAAATTATTCAAATATTTTATTTGTCTCCAAATTTACTAAAACAGTCATGAATTTCCTAAATATAAGGAAAGAGTTTTCTAAATTATGATAAAATTTTGAACTAAGGTTTAATAGAAATATTTTTAATAATAATGATAAATAATTTTTTCTAAGATTTAACCAAAATTTCAGCATTTTTTTAAATTAATTTAGAAGTAGAATAGTATGCAAATCAATTTTAATATGTCCTTTTTTATTCCCGTTAAAGTTTTTCTTTAATTATAATAAAGTTTGCGAAATTTCTTATAGCTAACTGATGCAGTAGATTTTTACCCTTCATTTGCGATTGAAATGATGAGTAATCTTTTAATTTCGGATTCAGCTTTCATAGTACAAAATATAACTCAAAAGATGATAAAAATATAAATAAATTAATTTGCATTTAAAAACAGATTTAACTTTTAGGACTTGATTGTTCACTTTTTAAAATTTAAAAGAAATGTCTCAATTTTACATTATTTGAATGCAATTTTATTAATTTGCGAGCCTGATTTAAAAATAACTATGAAATAAAGAGACTGTCTACAAAACGCTGACGATCGTGTAAATTTTTAGCATTTTAGCATCATGGTTCTTCAGGTTGACGTTTTATCGGTAAACTGCATGGTGCAAAAATCATCATATTCTGAATAGAATAATTTATGTAATTAATATAGAGTAAAACACGATAGATAATTGAAATCTAGCATTATCATATTTTAATATTTCCTCTTTTTTTTTGTGAAGAAAACTGTCGTTGTCAGTAAACTTTTCTGATGCACTTATATTTAATGCCCGTTCTTAATTAAACTTCAATATTATCGGTACATTTTTACTCTTTCTTGCTTTTATTTTCCTCAAAGTGCTTGTAGTAGCAATATTACCATTATCTATAACTATTTTCATGTGTTGATGGTTTAGAATCTTTGATTTCATAAAATGAAATATTTTTTTTATTTCTTTTAAGCAAGCTAGTAATATCAATTAAACGCTGTGAGGCTGGAATCAAACTCGCTGATCAAACTATCAAAACATTTTCTACTTTTATAAATTTCTCTTTTTAATATATGAACTTTTATTATTTGTGAAATTCTTTTGCTAGAAGCAATGGGAATATTAGTTCGTTTAGTTTAGTTTAGTTATATTAACGTCCCGTTTAATGCAACACGAGGGCTAATTTGGGACGGACCTCGTAATTTTGAACCACGGTTAGATGACGAGGGCGACACCTGAACTGGCACCCCCTTCTCCACACCACGCCACACCAGCGGGAGGACATTTGGCCTGACAGATTTAACGTGCAAGAGACCTCCTCACACGACGGATCTTCGGTGGAATCCAGTCTCGAACCTGAAACCCTCCGGTTCCGAAGCCGAGACCTTACCACCGGGCCACCGCGGCCCGGGAATATTAGTTCTTGATAATATTAGTTCTATTATGAGTACTAAAGTGTCACATATTTCAGTTACAGAAGGATCCTTTTTAGAAGCTATTTTGAGGTTATGTATAATATAACAGTAGCACTAGATTCTTCAGTAATGTGTTAAACTTCGTGGAAATCACTAAGTTTCCCAAAAATAGAACCCTCGGATATTTTTCTTGTCTTTATTTACTTAGACTGAGCCCTTTTTACTCACAGCAGAGCACATCAGTACAAATTAACAAATTAGTTACGTTAATCAGGTATACAATAGATGGAGTAGAGACGCCAACTCAACTGAACTGGGCAAAGCTACTGTAAAAACCAGGTCTGTCCTTGTCACCGGACGCAGGCAAATCTCCATCTTACCTCCATAACAACCGCTCCGGCGCAGACTCAGTGCCATGCCAATGCAATAGTAAAACTGTTTTAAAGCTGAATAATGAAAGCTTTTTATTTCATAATCGAAGAACGAAAAAATCCTTAATGATGTTGGAAAAAGTGTGTTTTTATGAATCTTTAATGTCCTTGCGTCATCTCAAGGTGTACTCAAATATTTTTTATCATTTTTATTTGTCTTATCTATACCAAAAGTCACCTTTTCTGCACTATTACAAATAAAAAAAACTAAAAGTTGATAAAAAAAACTTTAAAATGTAGCAAAATTAAAATTTTACGAAATTTTAACGTTCTTGCGGCATTTTCAGGTTTATTAAAATATTTTTTATAACTTTTATGCATCTTATCTACACTAAAAGACAACTTTTCTTCGCTACTACAAATAAGAAAAAAATCAAAAGTTGGTTATTTCATCAAAAAACCTTTAAAATGTAGCAAAAATTTAAATTTTATGAAACTTTAACATCCTTGCAGCACCTTTAGACTAGCAATATTTTTCATATTTATAACTTCTTTTATTTAATCTAAAAGGCAAATTTACCTCGCTATTCAAAATTGAAATTCAAAAACTGATATTTTAGTTTCATCCTATTACACAAGTTTTAGTACAAAATAATTCCAAGAATAAAAAATTATATAAATTATTTTTAAAATTTAATTCTTGCCTTCAGCTGCCATCTATTGTCTATTTGCAGAACAACATTCTTCATGCTCAACGTATAAGTGTTTGATCAAAAAAAATTCTTAAGAGCTATTTAATTTGAAAGTTTTTCTAAAATTTTAAAAGTAGAACAATCCTTATCCCTAGAAATTAACAAAATTAAGTAAATGAGAGTCAGAACGATAAATTTTTATTGAAAGAAATGGGAATTTGAGATTAACAACAAGTTTATCTGCAATTATATGAAAAATTTATCAATTATTTGAAAAATAACCCTGCACAAAATATTAATGAATCATTCATGCTAAAAATTCATATTGATTTTTATTTGATAAGAACTGAATAGCTAAAAAAGATAAGTATAAATATCATTAATTTGACACAATTGTGTTGAATTAAGTACTGTTTTGATGATTTCGAACTCTACTGTTTGATGTGAACTTTAAGCAAAACGTTATAGAAATAAATTGACTGTACTAGTTGATCAACAGATTAACTATTTATTGATACGATAGTTAATTTTGGAATAACACTCCATTTGAATTTTTCTTTTGTTTCCTGGAAATTATTGTAAATCAAAAGGGGCTTGTTGAAGTGTTTTTTTTATTAATTTGCATAAGCCCATTCAATAAAAATTAATTTAAAATAATGTAAATTAATTTAACAATGAAAAACATATTCACTGATCACTTTTGGAAGCGGTCATTCGAATTTATTACAGCAGAGTAAAGCGAGATGGAGCCACCAGGTACAAAAGTATAGGAATAAATATTTATTTGACGCAATTGTTGTTTTTTTTAAATAATTTTTTGTCTTAATAATAATTTATTTTGATAATAATGATAGTAAGAATAAGATGGATTACTTTTTAGAAAAATAAAATATGTACGTCTTTCAATATCTTTAAGAAATGCACTCTATTTACAAAAGAAAGAATTTTTTTTTTCTGAAAGTCGAATCATTCAAATATAGTTATACTGCTTCTACCAAATAATTACGAATATATAAAATCTATAGCAAGAGAAAAAGGACAGTGTTGTAGGTATATAGTAAAAGTTTAAAAGTAATTAAAGATTTATAAAATTTAATTTTTGTATGCTTTAGTTATAATTCGATTGTAAAAAATCATAAATATTGACTTAAAAGAGAAAAAAAAATTATTCTCCAATATCAAGCATAATTGCATAATAATAATATGCCCTGTAAAAAAAGTGTTACAATATCGTCTGCCTTTTTATTATATTAGTTTAATATTTTTAATTTAAAAATCATAAAGTTACATCAATAATATAACTTTACATAAAATTTTAAATAAAATTGAATTAAATTTGTTGAAGTCATAATTTTTTTAAATATAAATTAAATAATTTTGTACTTAATGCTGAAAATCTGTTAATTTAGTCAGCACATAATAAATTTTGATGAATAAAATAGAATAAATAAGCGTATGACTTTTTCAATTTTGTTTTGTTTTTTCCTTGTTATTCACTCATATAAAACTTGATTAATGACCCATATTACATGTTAAGGTTTTATTGTTTTAGGAACTCTTCTGAATCGATATTTAAATTTTGCTTTGATATTCCATAACTTTAATAAGAGTTTCTCATATAGTAATATTCAAATTAATGCGTTTAACTTTATATTAACTAGTAAATAAAATAGTTTCCAGTTTGAGTAATCATGTTATTTCTGTGACTAAAAATCAATGAATACTTGTAACGTCAAAATTTGATCACAATAATGTTTACTTTCCTTAGTTTTAAATTTTACAAATTGTGCCACAAAAATTTCATTTAGAACACTCTATTAAACAGACTTGTGGATCTAAAGCCTGCCAGGTAGTTGCTTCTTGGTGCACGATGAAGAGAATAATTAAATTATTTATTAAATTTTTATCAAATGCTAATCAAAAATGTAATGTTATTTTTCGGAAGCTGTATTACATCAGAAGCTTTAATTATTTAAAAGTCACATTTTTAAATCATTAAAAAAATTTTCAATGGTATCAATTTTATTTTCATGTATTTTTTCTTTTAATTTAAATCGTTGTTTCAATTTTGATTTTAAAAAAATTGTAACAAAGTCTTTACTTTACATAATCGGGTTTAATAAAGAAACAATATTATAAATGTTTAATATGATTATTTAATGACTAATTAATGTATTGGGTTGTTCGGAAAGTCATTTCGTATTTTTTTGTCAAAATGAAAAGAAATTTTCGTTTAATGAATAAATTATTTATTAAATTATAAAATTGCCATTCTGGTCTAATACCTTTTGCCATATTTTTGGTAGTAACATGATTACACGCTCATAAAAGTTTTGGTCTTTGCTGTAAAAAAAAACTGATCGAGGTGGTTTTTGGCCTCCTCATTTGAAGGAAAAATTTTGCAAATCAGTTCTGGTACTGATGTACTGTTAACACATCTTCTCCACACATATTGGCTAATTTATTTCTGGCTTGAACAGCATTTTTACCTTTTATAGCAAAAAAGAAAAAAATGACGAAAATGCTGTTTATTGCTCTCCATATTTAAAAGGGCACCATCCAAAAACTACTGCGAAGAATCAGCTGCACTTTTTCACACTCAAGCCTTGCTATATCAGCTCTTAAAACATAAAATGATTTTGCGGTTTAAGTATGAAATTGGGTGCGAAAAATGCAATTAAATCCTTTGTCGGGAAAAAACGAAATTACTTTCCGAACAACCTAATAAATATTTTAATAACTCCCCTATGATTATAAATACAAGAGTTTTCAATTTATTGCTATTTTTCAAAGCATGACGTGTTCATGTTTGAACATGGTAATATGTTCAAACCGATATTTTTTCTATAAACTGCGTGGTGTGAAAATTGCAACTCGCATAATGCAAAAGTTGATGCAGTGAAACCAGACAAAGAAAAGTGAATGAATAAGAAGAAACTAAATAAGATGACAAAGCAAACAATGTTTTGAATTTTTTACTGTTGTCTTATTCAGGACATTCGAGATCCTTTGACTTTTTGCAAGTATTTTAAATAACTGTAGCATCGATATGTATAGTATATTGATAAGTATAGGAAATCACTTCAGCAAAAATATTCATGAAACTACGCATGTTTGATTCGATATTGCTCCTTATTGACAAGACTGCAAAACTTTTACTGATTAGATATTTTTTAGAGCTACAACTGAAATTTTTCGAGTAATTTTGGAGTTGATTCATTATATTTTGCGTTATCAAATTACTTGTAAAAAAGAGCCTGAATAATGAAATGGAAAGAATTAAAAGCAAATTGATGTATTTTTAATGTATTATTAGCAGTATATAGTAAATATATCGTTAATCCCTATATTTGCTTTTAATAAATCTGTTCAATCTATAAATGAATCTGTTAAATTTGTATTCGTCTTAATAAAGATAATAAATGCATTGTTAACGAATCTGTAATATTGTTTATCTGGGTTGTTTATCTCATAATAATGAAGAAGTATTTACAAATATTCCTAATAAATACTGAATAAATGCCGGCAAAGAATATGAAACATTGGTGAGAAACTATTGGCTTAACAAGTTTGTTAAAAAAATTCCGTAAAATATAAAAATTATATTGATATCTTTATTAATGCCTAGATTTAGATATCTTACTAAAAAAATTGTCATAGAGACAGTATAATCAGAGACAACCCTACAACAACATCAGATCTCTTATTGTTTCTTCAGGGCTATTTTTTATTTAGCAACCAACTATCTACTTGTATTGTTAATGTCTACACGGGCTTTTCATTGTGAGCGTCATAGCAGTATTTTTGTTACGGCATTTCTATTCTTGTCATTTGTAAAATAAAGCCCTGCTATCTGTTAATGCATCTTCCAGACAACTTTCGTAATAGTATCTTTAAAAATAAAGATAGTATATATCCACTAAAAAGAAAATCATTAATTTGGTACTGTACATTTACATTCATTATTTTTTAATTTGTGATAACTTTAATTTGGTTTCTACATTTCCATTGCAGAGAGTCAGAATTGGGATCAGCACATCATTATCATTACGGCGTTGTCATACATTTATATGGAATATAACATCTTCAGTTGAGCTTGGTGGTAGAGTACAGAGTATCAGATTTAGATCTCTTCCCAATGACCTATAGATTCTAAAACTTTATATTGAATAACAATTTTTAGCCAAAATAGCATTCCAAATTTTATTTGTATGTCATTGTTGTATCGTGTTATTATATCAGTATAAGTATAAAGAATCAATAGACTGTCATTCTGTTTGCTGATTCTACGCAAAATTTTATACAAATATGGTATTCTAGTAAAAAATATTATCGATTCTAATCTGATTTAGTTAATTTACCGATAAACTTTCTAAATTGGATTTTATATTATATTTGATGGTTATCTGCAATTTTGCTCTAAAGACAACTATACTAAATTTCATTCATATATTAATTTCTCTTTTTGAGTTATTATTTCAGCTCAACGCATAATTTTTTAAAACAATGAATGTTTTATACTTCCTTTAAAATCTAAATGGTGAATATTTTTTTCTTGTCTATTTGAACACTTTCTGTTTGTGTACTTGATATATGAAATCTTTTCTCATTCACAATGCGAATCAAACACAAAAGCAAAAACTAGAAAAAAAAAATGATCCTTGTTGTTCAAAAAGAAATTCAATAATTTGAATGAACTGTTTCACTGTTGTGATTATGTTGAAGATTCATATTTCCTTTTCATTCTATCAGTCTGCTTAACAAGATCTCACCACTTACCATTGCTAAAAAGAGCAATTGAGAATGTAGAGCATCTGTTTGTGCACGAAGACTGACGTGCTTGAACGAGAGTGGGAGAATACCCCCACCGTTGAAAAACACTCCGCCACCCTTTCTTCTCTCTGGACCTTTGGGAACAGAATTGGTGTCACATAATCACGTGCGGAGAGCACGCAAACATAGCCGCAATTTGGGCATTCAAATCACGTCCGGCGTCATTGCAAAACGAGGGAAATCAATGAAGATTTGTAACTTGGCGTTGGCCACAGATTCGTCATGCAATGAGACAAAAACCACAAAGATTTGGAGCTATTCCCGCTGCGTTAATGTCTTTTTATCCAGCTGTGAGTGAAGTGATATGAGTCGTCGTGAACACATCCGATCGTAATAGTTATGGTCGGGCCTTGGGTTGAGTTAAAGGCCGTTTATGATCATTTGTGTCACCTAGAAGTTTATAGGGCTAACTTAGGTACTTGTTCCATGCAATGACCTTTTGTTTTAGGGGAACAATAACTGTCATTATCAATACATCTCTTTTCTCTTGATCAGATTATCTTTGTCCCTAGGTTTAGGGCCCTGCACTGGCTGATTATCAGAGCTTTGTCTCCAAGATTGAAATATCATGACCTAGAGAGATGAACTTAACAAAGATGCTTGGTGTTGGAGATCTTAGTGTAAATTTATCCAGGCATCGTGGCATAAACATTTTTTGTTATTGTGGTTGTGGCCAGATAGCAATAAAGATATGGCCCTTAATGCCATAAACTTCATTGAAGGCATTTGTCTGCTCAGGTCTAATCTCTGACACTGGAATATATTTTAACAAATTATATCAAAGACTTTCAGTTATATATGAGTTCTCAGAGTGAATGATTTACCGTAAGTTGCCGAGTTAACGGATATTTTTCCTATCTTTCTTCCAAGCGAAATACAAATACTGATAAAAAAATATCCATGAAAGTTCATTAAGATGTGAACCTTCCTTAGAGATAAAAGTAAACTAGCTTTTATCTCAGTTTGCTTCACTTATTCACCTAGATCAACAAAAAGGGCATCAATTCTCATTTATTATAAATAGAGGGCCTGGTAATAGGGCACCGAATTCACGACTGGAGGCTTCGATTTCGAGATAACTCGTTTTCAGTGATGCTTAATCAGTGTAGCAGTAGCATTAAAGGCGTTATCAAAATATCGTAATATTAAATTAAAATTATATCGTCGGCACTTTCCGTCAGCAAATGACAACGAAAGTGACGTCACTTTAAAGTTTTACATTATTGGTTAAATTTCATTTGCTGACAATATTTCCGACGGCATTTTCTAGCTGGTTAGAAAAAGTTGTTGATTATGAAACTTTCTTGACCGGTTTTTGAGGGTAGAAACGGAAAAGTGCTGACGAAATTTCACCGTGTGATAAGGCCTTAAGGCAACAATCGACAACTTTTTCTAACCAGCTAGAAAATGCCATCGGAAATATTGTCCTCAAACGAAATTTGATAAATCATGTGAAACTTTGAAATGATGTCACACAACTGACGTCACTTTCGTTGTCGTTTGCTGACGGAAAGTGCCGACGATATTTTACCGTGTGATAAGGCCTTTAAGAGTACTTGAAATGATACATAGCAATACACTGATAAAAAATAATTGGACTCTGTTATTTTTCCTTGTCTGGACAAAAAAAAAAAGCTTGAGTGGGGCCTCAAAGAAAAAGAATATAATTTATAAAAGAATTCTATGTTATAGTTCTCTTTTTAGAGTAATGTATGGCGATCCATTTAACTTAAAATTATTAATTCTGAAATTTCTGATTTCGATTTACTTAAAATTAGAAACCCGATTTTCAAAAGAAACCAAGGAGTCTTTTATTTGCTTTCATATATATAGAATTTACTTAGCTCAAAAGTAAACTAATTCTTATATTTTTTAACTAAATATGTCTTTTCTTAATCTGTGCTTATAACAAAGGGAAATGTGTGTATGTATTGGCATTTTATTGCTCAGTCCATTTGATGTAGAGATATTAAATATGATGCAAATATACAAAGAAAATGTGTACCTGGCGATGATTTTTATAAAATTTGACTAAGAATCGGGATTAATTAAAAAATAAATGAGAATCCTGAGTATTTCTTTTATAATTGCTGAAATTTTACTACAAGCAGATGATTTTCACACCATTTTAAAGTTTGAAAATGTTTCCTGCCTTATACCAATTTGATTGCAATGAATTTTTTCCTGAAATTTAACAAAGTTTTAAAAATATTTTTGTAATAATTTTCATTGTTATTGGGAAATTCGAAATATTTTTGTCGCTTCTTCAAATGTTTAATTGCATAATTTTCTTCATTATTAAACACAAGGAAAAAATGGCTGTGCATTGCGTGGAAGATATATACTTAATTTTTGATAACATTTTGTTGCCATATGATTTGATTCCAGCAGCATAATTCATGTAAACAATAAATTAATCTGATGCAAAGGTATCAAAATAACTCAACTGTAATGCCTATCTAATAACTATTTTACTGAAGGGGTTATGAACCTTAGGCTATATATAGGAAATTAAACGCAACTCTTGGCGAATCAGATGGTCGCCAAAATGGACAAATAGTTGAATACATTGATATTGAATTTTGCTTTTTTACCCTAGCTAAAAACCCAGAATATTTCTGAAAAGAATTTGCCATTCCTTCCTTGCTATCAATTATTGTATGAGGCAAATGATTATGATTATTTCCATAAACTTTATTTACCTCAATTTTTTCTATATATTTTTCATTGTTTCTACAAGCAACAATAAAATACTATTTATATCAACAAAACTTATTTAAAAAGGGGGAAAAAGGGCAAAAGCGAATTTTTCGACCTAATTTGCAATATTCCTATGGAAAAATATACATTACCAACTAATCAAAATAGAATTTAATAGACTTTTGTCCTTTTCTTAACTCAAATAAAAAGTGCAAATCTGACAGCTAAGACTGACGGCAGAGAATATATTTAAAAAAATAATAGCAGATCATTTTTATTTCTAAAGAAAGGCAAAGCCCACTTTTCTTTAATTTTTCCTAGATCTAAGTGTCAAAAATCTCTCATTTTAAAAGAAAATGATATTTCCGTCGGTCGCTAAACTTGTTCCATTAATCTGTGACAAAACATCGTTTTTACGAATAATAGCGTGATTGTCTTAGTTATAAAAGTGATCGAATCGAAGTCAGTGAATCGTCTGCGTGAACTTCACGATGTCACACGAAATCACGACTTTATTTCTCAGAAGAAAACTATTAAGAAATCGCAAAGAAACCATGAGTAGATACAAAAGGTGAAAACGCTCTTTTAGAAAGATAAATTATCAGAAAATAAAGTTGGGATGATGGATTTTTTTTTGTCAATGTTGTATGATTTTATTAGGTATCAAAAAATATTCTAGGTACTTTTCTATTTATATTCTTATGAGGAAGAATTTTAAAAAATTTGGACGCAGCTGCACAATGGGATGTCAATTATTAAACTAAAATACCAGTTAATAAGGCATCAAATTCCAAAGAATTCGAAATAAATTATTTCGAAATCTTTAGAATTTAGATTCATTATTGATAATTGAATTATTGACACATTGATGAATATTATAAATAAAAACGAATTTCAATAAAATTAATATTTTATTTTACTTTATAATAAATATTTAAGAATTTCCACTTTTATTGCATTTTATAGATTTAATTATCTTCTATTATTGGTTTCAACATTTGAAGGTTTTCGATTTTCTTTGTCTTCCAAATTTTTGATCAACAAATTATTTTCCAAATTACATTCTAAATACATTTTAGAATGTTTTTTAGTTTGTGCATTTTATAAATTAATATTATTATTATAATGGAATCTGATAATCAATTTGTATTCAGTTCATTACCAATATGTGTCTATCGCATTGAGTTAAAGCCGAATTAAATTAATTGATAAAGATTTGAAAATATCTTTGTATAAAGAATAAAGATGTATATGTCTATCTAGATGTGTGTGTGTGTGTGTGTTGGTGCTCTAAAGAAAGATCATTTGAGTGAAATATATATATATTTCTCTCTTCCTATACATAGGAAGTTGATAATGTTCATCTAGAAGTACTTTTTTGTGATTAATTTTATCAAAAGTTAAATGAAATCTATACATTTGACCCGATAATTTCCTTAAATAATATTATAATACTAAAAGAAATTTTACGTCATTTTAAAATTCAAATTCATATTCATATGTATTTCCCCTGATATCAATGTTTTTATGAATAGTTTTCCCCCAATTTTTGATTATAATATTTTAAGCGAATTTTATATCAATATATTTCATGATTGCAATGAAATTCAAGTCGTTTCCATTGCTGTTACTAATGTTTCATCATCACTTTTGAGGATGGTGTTTATTTTTTTAATCCTCAATGCCTTCACTAATCTACCTAAAATGATGATGAAAATATGAGCATTTAGCTTTTTCCCATGCTGAGTTGATTTCGATATAAGGCATGTTTTTAATAAAATGTTTTGCAATTTTTTACTATATTTACTATAAGGATTTTACTTCGGAATCAAACAGTGATGAAATTTTTTTCAAGTGTTGCACCTATTTTGAGATTCTACTATTTTTACTTATAATATAGTAGGATGTGTAAAGATATATATAGGATAATAGGAAAAACAGTGCAGGGTGTCTACAATAACATTATTTATGTCTTTCGAAATTTGAAGATCAAAAATATTTTGCTTAGGAAGCAATTAAAACGCATTAACAAAAAAACTTTAAATTTTTATTAAGAAATTGACCGCATAAAGGGGCTAGTATTAACATGTTATATTATCATTACAAAGACACAACTTATACAATTTTAGAAATTTACAACAGGAAATCACTGATGTGTAAAAAGAAATCTATTACAAAATTCCATCTTTATGAAATGAAAGAAAACATCTAAAAGCACACATATGGACTTGTAACTCCCTCCGACTATGATATTTTTATTGATTTTCAAATATTTAAAAAAAACTGATTTTTTTAAATTTGATTTTTATTATGATTTACCATTAACTTTAACGGTTCGTCTACTTTTGAAAGTTTCTTTAAGCGAAATCACATTTCCCTCTATTCCCACAGTCAGAGAAGACATTATACTTATTGAAGTATTGACGTCTAAGCAATTTCAAAAGAAATAGAAATTAATAAGTTTATTATTGAAATTGAATCCAGATTTGTAGTGGTAGAGTGTTAATCTTTTGTCATCGAAATTCAGTTATATAAAATTGTATAAAATTGATGAGGCTAATACAGTTAATAAAAGTTGGAAGAGGCGTACAAAAAATAATAAAATATCCGAAGATAATTATTTGCAATTGCGAATTTCAACTCAGACAAAATGAAGAGTTCAGTACTTGAATGTGTTTTTTACAAATGTAGATTTTATTTAATTAAATTTTAACAAAATAATTATTAGATTCTAAAAATATATAATTAGATTAGTATAAATTGTTAGTTTCTTAATAAATTCATAGCATTTTTGTGATCAAATGAAGAAATTATACAAATACTCCTGATATAGGAAATTACAATTTTTACTTAAAGATGCAAATGGGCTTTCAATAAGAGTATTTTATGTCATAAATCATTACTAGACGTTAGTGAATAGAAAAAATGAGGCTTATTAGGCTTAAATTAATAACCAGTTGGAAACTTTAATGGTAGTATTTTGGCTGTCTAGAAGCCTTTGGGAATCAACTCATTCGCCTGCCATGTAGATGTTAATAATTTAGTTATTTCTACCAATTTAAAAATGTTAAAACTACTTTATTTTTGGTAAGCTAAAACCGATAATTATTATAAAAAGTCAAAAAATAAATTGGAAAATACGGTATGTCGCTGTCATTGTTTCCTTGTCTCTCTAGCAACTGATACCATGAACAATCAGCCCATGTCATGGAAGCATGATGTGGCCCCCGAGTATCATTTTTATTAATATATGTTAGATGTTATTTTCCTAAATAGTTTTGTCCCCTTGTAAATTATGTTCCTTTATGTCATAAATGTACTTTAACTTAATTTGCATGATTTATTGATTATAATCGTCTCCCCAGAAAGAATTTTAATTTCGGTGTTCTTTCGGTCACTGGAATAAGTTACAGAAGATATAAAGGCATTGAAAAAAAACATAGCATTGACAAACATAAAAGCATTGACATAAACAGATGACACTGAACAAAATTTTCAAATATGAAATGACGATTCATGTATTCAAAGCTAAGAAAATGTTTGACAAATGCTCCAATAAAGATATTAGATTTAAGATGGGCTATTTACTATTATTATTATTATTATGCTTTTGTGGTGAATAATTCGATTTTAAAATTTCACCAATTTTCATTCAATAGAGAGGAATAACCTGCTCGTCATCAGCCAATTATATAGACCAGTAAAAAACTATCCGTATTCTACAGGTAATATTGTCGCCACAGTGTTGTTGTTACTTATGGCACTTTCCAAGCCCTCTGACAGAAAGCGGTCAGCGATTTAACATTACATTAGTGTCCCTTGTTTTCAGTAACGCTAACTAGGGCCAAGAGTTCGACTTAGCTACTTCGCGCTTCACATTCGCTTGCACAACTCTTTTTTATAGGGGAGGGCATATTTACACTATTCACAGATAGAGCACAGAATAAGAACCATGCCCGAACCGGGACTCGAACTCAGAACGCCCAGATCAGGAGAAGACATGCTACCCCTATGCCAGGACTCCGACTGTCGCCACAGTTGATACAATGTTGCTGTCTTTTTCACTTTCATGTAGCGACATTCAGGTATTTTTCTCTTAAAAATGTCTCACTTTCTTGCCAAACAATAATTTAACATTTGCTTAACTAGAACACCTCTCTTTCCTACTCACAAAAAAGCAATCCCCTACTTATGTCTACCCAACTGCCAAAGTCTTCCTCTTCCACCAGAACTGAAATTTCCGTCGTTCCCCAATTTCACTCGATCAACCTGTGACACTATAGCGTGAGGACCTTCCTACACAAGACGCCATCGAAGAAATCACCGAAACGAATCACTGCACTAAAGAACGCTGCATACTTAAAAGTATCACGGAATCCGCGGTGCAATATCCCCGAAGAAATAAAAATGGCTTAATAAAGGGTGGGGGTGGGGCGGATAGGGAAATCCCCGAACGACCCTGAGTCTCAGAAGAGGAAAATTGCCTGTGGCGCGGGCAAGCGGTAGCTTTCCGTGAAAGTGTCGATTTATGTAATGTTAACTTTACGGGTATTCATTGGCAATCTGTGCGAAAATCGATCAGCAAAACTGGGAGGGTGTGGCTGATGAACACGCAAAACCGGCGTTCCATTGTCGGAAGCGGTACTGACTGTGATCAATGTTCGATGCCGTGACCTGCAAGGTCACCCGAGTCATTTTTCTACTATCGGGTATTATGCGTAGGAATGTCTAAATCACTTATGCATTTTGTAGGGAGAGTAATGGGTATTAATTTATTTTTGTCTCGGATTGCTCTTTTTTTGCAATCAGTGTAAGTATCATTAGTTATTACCGTTGTTTTCATGAGCTCGAGAAGACTATGGAACGTAGTTGGACAGTGAGAATAAATTAAAGTTGAGACCTCGAACTTAATTTGCTCTTGAATATTATAATTAAAATAAAACAATTTCTCTCCAAATTAATCTATACATTTAAATTTTATTAAAGAGAGCACCAGCTGGAGTGATCTGATTTTTTTTAGTATACTGTTTTGTAAAATTGTCGTGCCAGAGAACGTCTTGCGCGACATTGGCCTACAATAATTACGAAATATTAACTTTTGGCATTAATTTTGCTGAATCGATCATATCATCCTTGGCGATAAATTCTTTTAATACATTGATAGTATAATGAAATTCGTTATTACGCAACTTAAAAAGGTAAATAAATAAAATTTAGTATTGAGTTTTCTCCTCTAAAATGTAAGCTTTCATCAAATTTTGAATTAATACCACGTTGTTTGTTGTCTGCCGGTCTACTTTTTCATGCATGTAAACACAATGAGAACCCTTAACTAAAGTTTCTAGTCACATTTTGATTTCCATCTCTGATGGGAAACCAGGGGTGGAGTCACCCCAAAACTTTTTAACATGTTCTTTGATAAACTTACCATGTTAGAAAACGTTTTACATGTCACTGTCGTACAATAATTACGAAATATTTTGTGTGAAATTAGCATTTTAGCTGAACATAATGTGTTATCCTTGGTGATTGATTAGGCGATTAATCCCAGGCAGGTGGATAATATTATCCGAAAATCAAATTTGTGCTTTAGACACATTTTCTCGATCAGTTGAAACAAAGATTTGACACAAAATTGCACTGGCAGTCCGAAAATTCCATATGTAATTTGATATATTTAAATCATTGAGTGTATGAAATATCGTGTTAACATTTTTTTGAAAGTCGACAGACAGTGAATCCGTTGTTGATTTTGTAGTAAACTTTGGCAGATGTCTACACTATGGATGTAAATCTGTGCATCGAATTTTACTCATCCATCTCGTTTTGTAGTTAACGTGTTGATTTATATTATTCAGCAGGACAGACAGATTCCTCTTAACAGAATTTATTTAAAGTTTGATAATGTCTGCAAATTTGATGTAAAGACCTATGTCAAATTTCAAACATCTAGTTCAAAGAATTCCTCAGTTATCTTTGTTACAACTAAACAAACGGAGATTTTCGAAAAAAACTCAATTAGTCAAAAACATGGGAGATATGTCAAAATCTCAAATTCATATTTTTGGACAATTACAATACTTTAGTAAAAAAAAAAAAAAAAAAAAAAAAAAAAAAAAAAAAAAACGAAAAGGCCATCAACTTTTTATTGTATTGTTTTTTCCAATTTTTGTTTCATATGGAAACTTATGACTCCTATATACATCATCAATGGTGTCTGCCTTCTACCACCTTTTATTTTTGAAAGAAATTTCAAAAAAAATATTTCACTGCACATTCTCTATTAAGAAAACTCCCAATGAAATCTCGTTAGCTCGTTCGATATTTCGGCAATTTTAATAAAAAAAAAAACATGATTCTCAAATGGTCGCCTATCCTTTCCGTTCCATTTTCGACAAGTATCAGGAAATAGAACTTTAATGGAAAGTGGGCTAATTTCTTCAATTTTTTCTTCACTTCTATTAATTTAACCGCTTTGCAACCATAGATAGTCAGTCGGAATATTTTATAAATATTATGCAGGCATAGTATGAATAGTCCTTTCATAAGGTGATATGATGTGATGATAAGCCTTTTAATGAAGCTGGTGACTTACTTCATTTGCGATTAATATAATGGGTGAGCAATTGATTGCCAAAAGTAGATAATTCAATAAAATTAATTAATAAATTCTGGATTCGAATTTGAATTTTATTTTAGCTTTTATGATAGTATCTTGAACGATAAATCTTCTAATTCACTGCATGTGTCAAGTCTATCATAAAAATACAAATAAAACAAAAAGAGGATTGAGTTTTGACGTCATAAACAATGAAATTTATTTTGCATTTTTTTTAAAAAAAGAACAGACAGCGTAAATACTCAATAGTAAGAAAGTGAAATGAATTACCTCCCAGAAAGAGGATTTCGTCCCTTTTTTTTAATTCCTACATTTAGTTCCCACGCTTCCTATGTATATTTATTAATATATCTTGTTCAACTATCCAATCATTAATAAAATATTTTTTATTCATCCATCCAAGTTAAAATGCATTTTTTTAAAACTTTTAGTGGATGATACTTAATGTTAATACAATTTCTTTTCAAATATTAATTCATTAATTAAATTTAATTAATTTTAATACTTTAAATAGAGTTTTTGCAGTTTGTAATGAAATTTTAAATCAACAGGTAGTAGCTTAATTTGTAAAATACAAGGTTTCCAGTATTTTTCGCCTGAAAGTGAAGAATGCGAGTTCAGTTCTTGCAAAAATCAATAATTTTTTGACACTTAATGATCTTTTTTGATCATTATTTAATAAAAAGTAACTAAATAAAATATTTCTTTGTTCATCTAAGTAGGAATGGAGTTAACTTTTTAAAATATATTATTTGTTTCTATTTAAGTTTGATTACCGATATGTTCGATACCCTGGCTGAATCAGAGTTTTCAAAGATGCTTTTATTTTTTTTCAAAATGCCTAATACCTTAATAACGCAGTGCGAAAAAAAAATTTCCAGATCACATAAAAAATTTATTGAAAAAAATTGTATAAGAAATTGTTTAAATTTTTTTTTGATAAGTATAATATTTATCGCAATAGATAGATATGCGAGAATATATCAATAAGTAACCTAACTCATGTTGTAATGTCAACACAATAATAAATAAAGCACGGATAGTATGAGATAGAGGTGAAAATATTATCACTTTGCTACTTTTCAACATAAAAGGAAAAACTAAGGAATTCATTCAAATTATTGAATTTCTTTTTGAACATCAAGGATCGATTTTTTTTTCTAGTTTTTCCTTTTGTGTTTGATTCGCATTGTGAATGAGAAAAGATTTCATATATCAAGTACACAGACAGAAAAGGCTCAAATAGACACGAAAAAAATTCAACGTTTAGATTGTAATCGAAGTATAATACATTATTCATTGTTTAAAAAATATTATTTCATGAGCTGAAATAATAACTCAAAAAGAGAAATTAGTATATGAATGAAATTTAGTATAGTTGTCTTTAGAGCAAAATTGCAGATAACCATCAAATATAATATAAATCCCAATTTAGAAAGTTTATCAGTAAATTAACTAAATCAGATCAGAATCGTTAATTTTTTTACTAGAATGGCATATTTGTATCAAATTTTGGGCAGAATCAGTTAGCAGAATGACAATCTATTGATTCTTTATACTTATACGGACATAATAACACAACACAACCATGACTTATTCAAATAAAGTTATTGAAAAGTAGCAAAGGTCATTTCTCCTTGTTCTAAATCAGTTTAAAAATATGTCTCGTAGAATGCCGTCAGGTAGAAACGTTGTCGCAAAACCCTTTTCAGACCGTCATCAGATCTTATCTTCAAGCCGTCGTTAAAACTCTCCATGGATCCAGACAAAAGAAAAACAGAATATTGCATGCCATGGTTGTAAGACTCGTGCTCCAAAATTTTGGAACAGAATCTTTGCTGTTTTGCACGAACGAGGGGAAACTGCTTCCGGAATTTGCCAGAGAGTTGTCGGAATAGAATCTACAGGGTTTCATCTGTCTGGGTCAACATTAAAATTTACAATTTTAGTGGAAAAGCTTACTCACGTACCTCGCACATCCAGCGAGTTTCATATGATATCATGTTAAACATTAATATACGAAAATATGGAAAGAAAAGCCGTATTCTCTACGATAAGAAGATTGACAAATTGAGTAGAAATCTATTATATTTGTAAACATTTTATAAGTATTTTCAATTCAACTGGCTTATTGAATTTTTTAATCACCTTATTTACATGCAAACTTAACAAGAACAACAAAAAATATCTCATGGACGTGAAAATGGCCATAGTGACCCGGCTTTGGATCCGGAGGATTCCGAGTTTGAAACTCAATTTTATCGAAGAATTTTCATGTAGGTGGACCTTTTGTGCCCATAATCTTTCAGGATGAAATATTCCTTTTTTTGGTATGGCGAGGAAGTATGCAAAAGGGATTCTAGCTCAAGTACCATCATTTAACCATTGCTGGAATTTCCTTCCAAAATAGCCTTCGTTTTGTTTTCAAATGAGGTATAAATATAGTTAAATTAAACAGAGAATGTAAATGTAGGAAACTAAAATATAAAACTTTTAAAAATCTAGAGATTAAATTTTATGACTAATTATTTTTTTTTACATTTTCACGTTTCTCCACCCTATATAAACCAGTGGTAGTAGTCTCCCTTAAACTTTCTAGCGTATTCTCTAATGGAAATGTTATTCTAGAGAAGGCATAGCAATAGTTCGGAAAGATTAACCTTTGGTGCAAATTGACTATTTTTGTTGAATGTATCATATCATTCATTCTAGGCTATTAATTCTTGATATGCGGTTAATAGCATTTGAAAATAGAAATTGTATTTTAAACGCGTTTCCCCGACAGATTAATGCAAAATTTTGACAAAAAAAAAAAAAAAAAAAAAAAACACCTTCTAGTTAGAAAATTCTATATCAGATTTGATATATTTAAACCATAATGTTTTTGATTTTTTGCGTAAGCATGTTTCTATGAGATCAAACTCAGAGAGTAAACCCCCTTTTTGGATTATTTTCAAAATTTAATACACTCTTGGCATTTAATCTGTGGATGGAACTTTATTCATCTTGCTCTCTTCGCTTTGCAATGATCGCGTTAACTTATATCCAAACAACTGGATAGATTGACAAACGGATTTCATGCAAACTTTTATAGAAATATACAAATATGGCTAACATACCATACACCAGATTCTCAAAGGTTAGCTAGGGTTTGCTAAAAAATGTTTTTGATTTATCTTTGTCATAGATAGATAGACAGAGAAATATTTTCTAAAAATGTGTTTTACGAACTGAGCGAGGTCAAAATACCGGCGATTGTTCAAAATCTCGAGTTTGAATTTTTTAAAATTACTATACTTACTCTATACTACATATGCTTTAAAGTAAAAATAAACGAACTGCTGAAGGAAATAAATTGATTCATACAGTTTTAACTAACCGTCTTCGATATACTTACAACATAATGGGTATATATCTATTTTTAATTATTTAGTTTATTCTGAAATAAAACGAGGTTACACAAACGTAGAGTAATTAACATGTTTATTGCAATAAGATCATCATTATGGCCGATCTCATGCTCATTTCGGCAAAATTTATGCCTTTCGCTCGATTGCAGTAGCGGAAAAGCGATAACCGCTCATTTCACCCAGAAAACACGTGGAAATTTCCGGCAAATGAGCTCTGACATTTCTGCAATTAAATCTCATGGGTGGCAATAAAGCCACCACTTATTGCAGGCAAAAAAATTCAAAGCAAGTAAAAAAAATCGAAACAAAGGGGAGAATGCCGGATCAATGATGGATTATGGCACCTCGAACAAAATGGGTTGTTAAGGCAATGTGTGTGTATGTCAGTGGGGCCGACCTAAATGGTTCTCCAGATGTCAAACCCCACCGTTGCTCCCTGGGGAAAGGGTGGAGTCTGAGTTAGGATCACGAGGGGAGGGGCCTCCCCCATTTTCCAGTGGTGTAGGTGTAAATTTCCATTGGATCGTTACAGAGATTGATGAAATGCAGAGTTTCAATAGGCCGCTCTATTTACAAAGTTCACTTCCGCAATGCTTGGGACGGCATACTTTCCCATGTGTAAAACAAGTAGAAGACTTCCGGTAATATTAAGCTACAAGGAAGGGCATGGAATAAAAAATAACTCAATGCAATTTTTTAAAATGACGTCTTAATATAAATAAAGGCTAAACATAAAAAAAAACTCAGTTATTTATCTTTGTACATTATTTGAAAAAAATTATCAATAACAACAGGAAATAACTTATTTTTTTAGGAGTTATCTTTTAATATCTGCACCAAAATCCCGTCTTTTAAATCCGACTTTTAATATCTGTACCATATCTTAGTATTTTTTGTCAACAAAAACATTTACCTAGGATAGCCATGAAGTATTTTGGTTCAAATGTTTTTTTTAGACTACTAAGACAAATAATAACAATCAAACGGAAATGAAAGATAATTGCTATAATGTGATTAAAATTATTGAAAAATGACTTAAAATTAGATATTAATTAATTCTTAAACTAGTATAATATTGAAATACAAGCCATAATTTCGTCACCGATAACCTAAAAATAGATCGCAAGGCAATACTGAAATATTTCAAGTTGACAGAATAGAAAAAGAAATTCAGTAATTGGAAGACATGCGATTTAAATATGGAAATCTTTCCCGTCATTCAAGAATGATTGCTAAAACGATATTTAATGCATTTCTTTTTGAAATGATTCACACATAAAAGAGTATTCGAAAAATATCTGATTGATATGAAAATATCTCAAGTAGAAGAGAAGTCGAAACGAAAAATTAAAAAAGAAAGATATGTATATAGAAAGAAAGATAAGTATCTAGAAAGAAAGATACGTATATGATAAAATTTGACGAGAACTCTTGCATCAAGACATGCTACATTTTGAATAAAGGCTAATTTTCGATCGTTGCTGTCAGACGCAAAGAATATAATTGAAAAAATTGATTGAAATTAATCAAGACTGTAAGTACTATATTTTGATCTTACAAAATCGCATCCTAGGGGAATCCATTGATATCCAGAGAACTTTGTTTCAAATTTCCATGCGATGCATTCTTTGACTGCAACTTCCAATTCATTCTTTGTTTCGCTTTCTTCTGTATTACCTAAATGATACATTCATTTTGGAGGTGGATAAAAAAATTAACTTTCTTAAATTTATCTCTCAAAAACATTTTTTTATTCAGAAATTTTGCAAAAATTTGTCAGTTGATATATATTTTTTTTCTTCTCATTTTAGTGAAAATATGGCTAAAAAATATATTCATTCTAAAGAAAAATACAAAGAAACTTCCCCAACCAATGCGATTAACTCCATTCAACGTAGTCTTCAATCCATTGCTTCTTAGAAGAGATGAGCTTTTTTTAACTGTAGATCTGTATTTTTAGCATGATAATCCTTGTTACAGGAAAGAAAATCCATATTTTCAGTAACGCTGACGTTCGCAGTTGTATTATAAAAACTGTGCATGCCACTTTTTGCTAAATGTTTTCAACTATCTTATCTATGAATTATTCAAAATAAATATAAATTAAAATAAAATTTATTTACTTGTAAAACAAAGATTTTTTTTCAATTATTATAGCTCTGACTAATAGCTTTTTAATTCATAAATCGTGCTTATACACATATAATTCTTTCTAATATATTTATTAGAAGCTTGAAATATATTTATTCTAAAATTCACAAAATTTGGGGAAATTAATATGAAAGCAAAATTTAACAAAACTAATTAATTCAATGGTAATTTAGCTATGGGGATTTAAAAATATTGTATTACCACAGAAAATATGCATTTGCTCAACATTTTAAATATATTATGGATTGAGACATACACAACACAACACCACTTCATGCCCCTGCAACTATAACCATCTGGTTATTTAAACAGTGTAATGAGCATGAAGTGGGAGAGACATGGAAAGACGATCCTGTTCTATCCATCCCTGTGACGATTTGTTCTTCTTCTGACATTTATAGATTGATATTTGGCAAGGGATTTTAATATTGGATAAACGAAAGTCGAAAGCAATGAGCTTATTGTAGTTCAAAGGGGAGATGGATTTGGCTTTTTAAGTTAAATATCATGCAGATTCTAAAAAATATTAAAAAACCCCTGGAAACGAGGACAGAAAAAAAGTGAGAAAAAAAAAACACATACAAAAATACAAAAACAAATAAACGCTATGTACAAACACAAAGATAACAGAAAATAAAAATTTGTATGAAAAGTGCTACTCTTGCGAATAATGTTCCTGGAATCTGAACAGATCTTGGTTTGCTTCCAGATGGCGAATCATATTTTGAATTTTCTTCCTGGATCCTTGGGAAGAGGCAACGCTGCGGAACCAAACTCGTTCTAGTTCGGATGTAGGCATGGTCATGTGAAATGAAGAAGTCAGCAGGCATTCTGTTGCGTAGTGGATAGGCGTGGCATCAAAATTTCCGCAGGGGCAGAGGGCGTTAGGTAACAGATTGAAACGCCGAAGATATGAGGGGAATGGCCCGTGAGATGTGAAGAAAAGGATGTCTTCCCTTTTCCAGTTACTTGGTAGAAGAGAGACTTTGGGGAGAATGTTGAATGTAGATCGCCCTGTATCTCCATCTTCCCAATCCTTTTGCCATTCTTTCATCATTTTGTTTTTAAAGAATGATTTAAGGTAGGATTTTGGCACCTTAGTATAACATTTCTCCATGTCTGATTCCGCTGCTTCTTTCGCCAGTCTGTCGGCTTCTTCGTTTCCCTCATACCCAACATGTGCTTTAATCCAGGAAATTTTGATTTGCCTGTGATGGATTAAATTATGGCAGATGTTCCTCGCAACTGGATTTCGATTTTTGGGGTTAGCTGCCGCTTTTATGCTGGCTTGGTTGTCAACTAATATTGTGATGTGTTGTGGATGGAGGTCAGTAGCGTATTCTATGGCTTGTTGAAGGGCTAGAAGTTCAGCTTGATATACGGTATTATAATTTTGCATTTTTGTTGACCACCTATGTAAAATATTACCATTTTCCATGACACAGAATGCAGCACCAACACCATTATTTGTCTTCGATCCATCCGTGTAAAGACGAACTCCCTTAGAGATGTGCCCGCCATCTTCAGTGGAGATCTGATTTTGAAATGGATATTGTGATGGGTGAGCGGCCCAGCCTGTTACAGATTTTTCAACATCCATCGGATTGATCGTTGTGAGGCTCTCTGGAAGGGAAACGTTGAGTCTGTTGATTGATGTATATCTGGCTTCTTGCTGGAGCTTGAGATGTAATGGAGGAATCCCGAGGATAACTTGAAGAGCGGATGTTGGGGTCGTTCTGTAGGCTCCCGAAATTGCCAATAGGAATGGCCTTTGCAGTGTTGCCAATTTCCTTTTTACTCTTACAGGTGGATCTAAGCACCAGATTGCTGCGCCATAAGCCAGCATCCTCTCAATTACAGTGGAGTAAAGGATTTTCTTTAAATTCTTGGAAATTCCCCAATCTTTTCCCATTAATTTGAGGAGATTTCTATGATACATGAATGATTTTATAGAGAGGCTTTTAATGTGTGCATTCCAATTGAATTTATCATCGATGTGGATGCCAAGATATTTGATGGAACGCTGTCTTCGAATGGTTTCTCCTTGCCAGCGGATGGTTGGTGGCCTTACGAGTTTGCTATACATAATATATTGCGTTTTTTTGGTTGAAATTTGGAGTTTATTTTTGTTGGTCCAGGAAATAAATTTGGCTATTGCTTCATGTATCTGATTTCCGATTTTCTGTCCAGTGGATGCATGGGAGACTATAACAAAATCATCTGCAAATGCTTGAATCGATGTGTTTTCTGGGAAAGTTTCCTCCAGAATTTCGTTTGCTACAATATTCCAGAGAGCTGGGCCACTGCAAGATTGAGACATACAGATTAAAAAATTCTATTTTAATAATAATAAAAAAATCAAAATCAATTAAAAAAATCCATCGAAATAAAAAAATTAAATTTCAAGAAACATGCTTGAAAACACACATAGGAATATAGAAAATTAGTATGAATGCATTTTATTTATTAACGCATTTTTAGGAAAGAAGTTCAATTATTTGTTTTATCAAAGAATTCATTCTTTTAAGAGGTTAAATTATCACAAAAAGAAAATATTTTATATTTTTTAATTGACTTATTTTTTCTGGAGTACATCTCCTTAGTGAAAGTGTCGATGTTATATTTTCCTAGATTTTTTTTGTATTAATTAGAAAAGATCGTAAATTAATTACTTAACAATCTTTTAATTTTATGAGGCCAAATCAGCATACAAAATATTTTACAAAGTTAATTATAAAATATTTTAAAAATTTATTACAAAATAAATTTAAAAGCATACATTTAAAATTTGAAAACATATTTCAAACAAATTAAAAAATATTTTAATTAAATTTTAGATGTTTTTAAAATTTAGTTAAATATTTATTTTAACCAATTTAAAAACTGGGTAAAATAATATTTTCAATCAATTAATTTTTTGCTGGAATCATTATATCTTTAACGAAATTGTCGTGTTTTCTTTTTTTTTTCCTCATAAAAATGAATTTTGTTATAACTGAATAATAAAAAATAAAAACTTTTTTTTAATTGCTAGACCGTTTTGTTAATTTTGGATCGTTTTCGTTTCCTCTTTTGAATCGAAAGCGGGTTTTTATAAATAAGTTAAAGCCCTTTTTTCCAACATTCTGTATGTCTATTCCGAGAGATTTATATAATATTTCTATTTTACTTTTTATAACAGGTAAATAAAAAATTTTCAAAAATAAATTAATAAAAAATAATTCAATTTAGATTTAAAAAATAATGAATAAGTAGATAAAGAAATAAAAAATGGCAGACGATATTAGTAAATTTCACTTAATATCTCAATATTAAATATACAAATTTCACTTAATATCTCAATATTAAATATATAAATTTCACTTAATATATCAGTATTAAATATATACATTTCACTTAATATCTCAATAGGTATATTTAAATGTTTAATAAGTATTATATTTGAAATATTTATGAATAACATTGAATACTCTTACTGATAGGTATTTATAAACGATTTTTAAAAAAATTTCTTTTTTTTATATTATTTTTTCCTTCGTATTCCAAGAGCTATAAAATAGTTTAGAAAGTAAAAAAAAAATTAATTAATTTCCTAAAGAAATTAATTTAATTAATTCGTTTTCACGAACATAAAAAATTAAAATAAGATTTTCGTTTGAATTCTTGAAGAAAAAAAAAATTATATTAACGATTATAATTTGTCTAACTATTACCATATCATCTCACCCACGCAGAGTTACAGAGGTTGCGTTTCCCTTCAAAATACAGAAATGTCATTTACATTACAGTTCTTCCAAGAATATCTAACGATACATCAACGAAAAAAAAAAAAAAACTTTTCAAAAATTCTCCATTCTTTTCCAGAATGAGTACGACATTTCACAGATAAATTCTAAGACATGTATTCAATTATTTTGTTACAAAAGACGTAAAGATTTCTGTACTCCTTCCCCCCTTGTGTTTCCCCCTGTTGTGCGTCATTTCCTTCATGTGACCTATATTTGAGCTTCTCGAAAATCGACTGACTTGTGTCCAGACTCCCCCCATTCAGTGGTCAAGAACGGAAGTGGCCGCCTCTGGGTGGGTGGGGCAGCACATCGGTGGCGCACGTGAGTTACGTAGCACACAAAACACTTCGCGCGCATAACAGCGGGAAATTAGCCAGAGGGTCTTGCTTCGAATCTTTTGGGGCGGCTTCGCTTCCCACCCGCGATTTTTTTAATAATCGGCACGTATATTCGTGCCAGTGCTAGGTGGGTTCAAGTCCCTTGGATGTGCCGTGGGAAAAGAAAGTCTGATTAGTCTATCAAACATGGGAATTATAAAAAGTTGGTTTAATGTGTGTATGTGGGGAGTGGGAGAAATATCAGCTAAAGGACAGCTTGCAACAAAAGTTCTTAAATTATGGACCTTGATCCCAAGGATTCTAAAATTGGATCAGACTATCAGATCTCCCTGAAAAAATAAAACCTGCCGAGGTATATCAGGCTATTGCCTCAAGGTCTCGCAAATTTTGTTGAGATATATATATATATGTATATATATAATATCATTCGTGTGAATTTTAGAATATTGTTATTAATTTTTTTCCGTCATGTTTTCGCATTCGTAGATGAATATAATCAATAATTTAGGTAAAATTTTTATTAGAATATTAAGATCGTATTAAAAGCAATTGGTTATTTTTATCTGTTTTATTTTAAATACTGCACTCTTCCGAATATCATATCTAATGCAGCGCAAGGACAGCCATATTACTGACTTTCCGTGCGGCTCAAAGGCACTCGGAAATAAATACTGAATGACCGGAACGTCGCTACAGTAACACTGGCGGGAACTGTGATTTAGTCCTAAGGATCATCACCTGCCCCGATACAAAACTCCCCGAAGGAAATCACACATCGTCATCAATGGGAGGAGTCAGATCACTCACCTTTTGTGTACCCACTGGGTTGGCGAGATCCAACTCCCATGCCGGAAATATCTCACCCTTATTTACGAAGTACTCCCCCTTAGTAGTTGCAGAGGAAGGGCAGACCAGATAACAAAAAAGCAGGATAGATCGGAGTTCTGTGAATTCCTTTCTTTTAACACCAATACCAGATAATAAAGTTGTTATACCCAAACATGTGGTTATACATATTTTCTCACTTCTTATTGGGTAATAATCTCTCCATTTATTTCAAATCACGTAGAATATTTATTTTTGAATACAGTTAATATGGAACAAATGCGATCCATTAACAATGAACAGCAGAGTGTTGCTCTTTTCCTGACATAAATTTTTTTTTTCCATAGCACGGGAAAACAGGTTATCTTCCAATGCCTTGACAATATTGCCAATTGAACACTTTGCCTTCCTCATTTAATTACGATAAAAGAAAATTAGACCGAATAATCGTGAATGTACTGTAAATTAAACATTTTTTTACTGCCAAGATTCTGAAGTCACCTCTTTAAAAGACGATCGGCAGTTAATAGTATTTTGAATTCCCAAATGACTTCGTTTTTATTATCTAAAAAAATCCTTTCAAATTCATAAAATAAAGCTGAAGGTTCCGGAAGTTCGAGCATTTTATTATGTTTGAATTAATATATTTCAAATTCACCATTAATATATTCTTGTTATACTTATATAAACTTTTGAGAGTTGGGAAATATTTTAGAGATCAAAATGCGGTCACCAGTTGAAAATACTTAAGAAAACCTTATTTATATAAATATATAAAAACTTGCTTGAAGGCAAAGGCTTGGTTTATGATGTTTCAATCTTTCTAAAGGGGAAAACACTCACAATTTATCCAATAATTTTGTCACTTTAACCTCTCTCACTGAAGGAAGACTAGTTGTACAAGATACCTCGCAATTTTAAACCAAAACATGATGAAAAATGCTGTACTGCTATTCAGTATGTCATGAATACTTTTATCCTGTCCCAACCACAATAGCAAATGTGAAAATTAAACAGCCTAAGAAACTTTATTCAATTACTGTTCATTAGAGCCATTTTATCTTAATAACCTTGCAGTTATGTCTTTTTATTGCTTACATGCTTACACTTTCTAAATGGGGTCGATTCCCATGGCATCGTAGAACTTAGGTAACTAGGTGATCAATCTTTTAACTGCATACACCGTCTTTTTTATAATCGCTTTCATGTTAATTGTAAATATTGCACGAACAATACAATATTATTATGTGTTATTAATTAGATGTTATGCTATCCAGTCATTAATAATTCATTTGGCTCAAAATCTTTTAGTTTCCAAACCTCCCAAAATGCCTCAACGTTCACTATCAATGTCCCTTGGATTAATAATTTTTCATATTAATATATTGCTACTCGGATATATGAATATCTATTGCAGATAACAAATTGAATTTTCTTTAATACTTTCAACAATGTCAGAAAATATTTGATGGAATAGTGGAATAGTTTGTTTCTATTGCAGAAATGATATATTATTGGAAAATATTTAAAAAATATTTTGAAAAAAAAAAAAAACCTGTCAAAAATTAAAGAAAAAAATTATGCTAAAAGTGAATTTATGTTATAACGAAGTTGAACTTTTAAATTTTAAAACTGTATAAAAATATTTTTGTTCTAATATTTTTGGAAGAAGAAAACGCCTAAAAACATATTTAATTTTTAATTAATTCAAAATAAAAAAGAGCTTCGATATTCCAAATTGTGTGCGCATGAAATTTAGAAGCGAAGGCCCTAAAAATAAAATGATCCATTAAATTTACTTTTTTATCTATTGCTTTATTGTCTAAATTACACCTTTAATAAATTAAACCAAACATTATTACCTGTTGATTTATTTTTATTCGTGAAAATAATATTCTCGAACACAGCAAGATGAATGAAATTCATTTTATTATTCATTTATCGTTTTATCACTCGTTTCATTTTATCTAAACAAATTTAAGAGAAAACAGCCAATTACTTAAGCATATGAAATTTAATATATAATTAATATAATAATTAATTCTAATATATTATTAATATCATAAATTTAATAACACATACACATACAGTGATTATTTAAATTTTTCAATTGATCAAAGGAACGAAGTCTGACCAATGGGTTGGATTTTCCTCAATATGAGATGCTGAATAGAAAATGCTCGATATTGAGAATTTATATATACGAAAGTTAAGGAGAAAATATTACTCTGATTTTAAATAGTATTTTTGATACATACATACATATAATACTTTACTCTAATTCTTTAATTATATCAATTTCTGTATCCACGAAAAATCAAAGAATTTGGTATTGAGCCAGAATTCAATTTTTCTTTTCAAAACATCAAGCAGGAACCATCTGCATATGAATTTCAACTAAACAGCCTGCTTTAAAAACCATATTCTCGGAATAATTACAAGGCTATATACAAATTTTGGCATTTTGCCGTATTTCTCGGAATGAATGAGTATAATATCTTCTCCATGGAGTGGGCAGTTATAAAAAAAAAAAGCTAATTCAATAATAATAAAGCAATTTCATACTAGTTAAATTGATGGATTACTTAACATAATTTGAAAATATAGAGAAATTCAGCTAAAAATAAATATTTCATTTTTACTTTCTTGTATTCCACTATGGAAAAATTATTGTAAAAATTCGAACATCTGTATATAATAACATTCGAACTCGAGATTTTGATTAATCCTGAGCTTGGAAATCTCATTTTTGGCCTTTTCTTTGTCTGTCTATCTGTAAAAAAGAAAAATACACTGAATGTCACCCCCCATTGCAAAATATTCTAAAAATTTGAAATGGGTGTGTGTGTGAATTGAGTGTATTGCCTTAAAAAATTAGATTGCTCATAAGTTTTGTGTGAAATTCGTTCTGAGGAGGTTGTAGCAGCTACATCTCTATTTTATAATCTTTGTTTTTTATAAGTTGTCCTTTTAAAAAGTGGCAACAGTAGTAGCGTTTTGATGGAATAAAAATATAGTGACTTGATATAATTTCGCTTATTTCAATTTGAAATATAATCTGAAATTATCATTCCGCAAAGATAATCTATATTAATAACCGATCACAATGTGTTCCACATAACAGCACTACAATTTGGTGATCCGATGACGAAAATTCCGGAATTGTGAATAATACTTTTTTCTACCTACGCAATTATGTTTACCAGCGGCGCTTCTGTTTCAAATATGGCAAATGATGGTTACGAATTAAACAAAGTAAGCATAAAATGTCCTCCGTTTTGAGAAGAGAAACCAGAAATTTGGTTCTTTTCAAGTAGAGGCACAATTCTCAATTGCAAATATAACCCAAGGTCAAACTAAATTTAACTATCTTGTCGCACAATTAGAACCGAAAGTAGTTGAAAATAAATCTGATATAATTCAGAGTGATCGCTTTTAGTCTTGTGGTCATGTCATCTGACTACCATTCGTAAGGTTGTCACATTCCGACTGTGTGAATATAAGTTAACAAGATAACAACAAAAGAAGAGAGCTAAATAGATAAATTTTGCTTTACAAAATTAAGATCTATAATCTAGTAACCTATCAAATTTGGAGCAAATCGAACAAGAGATTGAACTTTTGTTGACCTGAATTTTTAGAAACTTGTAGAAGCTATTAAAACCAAATTGATACTAGAAGAAGATGGGTAAAAGAAAATATTTGCACAAGGTGGACGTAGAGATATGGATGGATAAAATTCGGTGTGCAGATATTTAACATTTACAGCGCAGATACCAATCGAATTTTGAAGCAAATACAACTACTGGCCGTCTTTCTATCAGGCGATACATGTTAAGACGATAATTCAAAAAAGCTGTGACTTAAATATATCAAATTTGGTCTAAGGTTTGTCATTAAGTGTAGTTCTGTATCAAATTTTTTCTTCAATCAGTTGGAAAAAACGCATCTAAAATACAATTTCAATTTCAGGATAATATTAACCATTTACCAAGGATTAATCGTCAAACCTCTCATCTAGGATGGCAAGATAAATTTTATAAAAATGCTAAAGTATTTCGTACAAAAATTAGGGATAAAAATGCTGAAGTACAAAAATTAGTATTTCGAAATTATTGTAAGAGAGTGCGATTCAAAGCTTTCTTTGAAATAACATATTTATTAAAGGGAAGTGAGAAAATTTTAAGATCATTGCCCTTGGTCCTTTTAAGTAGATGATTAAGTAATAATAATTATAATCATGATATAAAAATGAATTGAACCTGGTTTAATGATTCTAAATTACTCTTGCATTGCAATTATTTAGTTCAATAGGTGGGAATGGTTTCATTGTGATTATTTGGCTTGGTTTCAATTTTTTTTCCATAAATTTAAGGAAAATTGCTTAATCTAGAGAGAATTTAGTGTTTTCTTCATCCTCTATTAACTGATGAATTGATTAAAAACATTGAAATTGATAAAAAGTAAACTTTCGAACTCAGAGGACAAAAATAATTCTTTAAAATTGTTTAAATATATATTAGAGCCTGAAAGATTTAACCTTCTAAAGAAAGAGATAAGGAAAATGAACAGTTAATCTGTTCATAACGAAAGTTCCGCTCTGCGCTGATTAAGTTGGATGAATATTTTGCATCTGTCCAATAAAACTGCTTGAAACTTTGGATGGTTTATATATAAGGATATGATAGGCTGCACTTTCTGATCAAAGGCCTATCACATTTATTGTCATGTTTAAATTACCATCCATAATACTTAAAACATGACACGAGAACTTTAGTGGTATTAACATTGATGTAAAGGCATCATGCAACGAAATCAAATTATTTCGCTTCTATGCACGTTTAGTTATATATTTCTTTACTTCAGATCAAAAAGAACTTTCATTCTTGCATGGCATGTTTGCGAAGTGACGAGAAGAATTGATCCTTGTGTTAGTTCTAAGAAGTGTATGAAATGTTCTCACGATGTTTACGAAAAAAGAACAAAGGAGTTAGATAAAGACTATATGTGTTAGAGTCCGTAAACCATCAACACCTTCATAAGTCTTGTGGAGATTCTGCATTGCCTTAGAGAGCAATGACAGGGTAGGTAAAAGGAACGCAGGGCACCCAAATGGGACAGACTTGCTTCGGCCAGGGCATTCTAGTGTCAGTGAAGAAGCGGATGTAGTAGTAGTAATAATAGACATTGGTCAACAATATACGATTCATGAACTGGCCCAAGTGGCAGTATTAGAGTATATAACTGCGATTCATATACCTAGGCATACGAATATTCCTTCACAAAGTGTTCCGCACGATATGACGGAAATGCAGAAATGGCTGTGATGCGGCATTGCTTGTAGCGATATGGAATGCTATGAGCTTGGAGGAGAGCTTTTTTCTTGCGCCATATCATTACGCTGCATGAGACACTGGTGAAATCTTACTAGCAACAATTGAAACGGCAACCAATGGCGTCAATATGGTTTTACGGATTACCACAAAGATCGATAATTCATTAGAACCCCATCAATGTGAGATACAAATTACTCCAATGTTATTTTTTCATTTATACCAAATTTATTTGTAAGCTATATTTTACAGAATTTTGTAAATTTTTTAAATAATATTTTCCATGTTTTTCAGCAAAATATTTCAATTTCAATGAAATTCAATCTATTTGTATAGTTTTATCAAATATTTAAACGAGTGATTTTTATATACTGATAAAATAAAAACAATAGATTTGCTCATTATATGTATGGATTGGCAAGAACTAATAATCTCAGATACGAAAGTTAACGCTGATTTAGATGATAGATAATTCAAACAAATACATCTTTAATATGAGGATATATTTACCACGAAGAAACAATTTCGTGGATCTTAATTCTGTTAGGAGCGTTTTTTCTACAATAAATAAGGCAATTAAAACTTCACAGTTCTAATGCTTATTCTAATTTAATGCTTAAAATTATGTTCAGAAAATCGGGATTATATTTAATGGAAATTAAACGCAACCATTATTTCAAGTAAACTAGCTAATCGTTAAAAAATTTTAATTTAGAAAGCTCATTTTCCCAGTTCATTAGATGATGGAAAATGATTTTTATGCGACAAAAGATACCAAGTGCTGTCTGCAAAAGCATTGCCGAGGCTTACACAAAAAACATATTTTTTAGACATTTCCAATGCAAGCAGATAGGAGATTGCTAAGTAGAAAGGGCACAGCTAATAAACATGTTCCGTGGTCAACAGTCCAAAGATAGAATTAATCATCATACCTTTTATAGGCTCTTGTCTGGGTAAGAAATTCTCTAGAAGAATCTACAAATCTTGTTTTTTAACAGAGCTCAAACTAAAACACTTGCACTTGCCAGATGCTCGATTTTTGTCATCAATTTCCAAAGCCGAGAGAGACAGTTGAATGTTCCATTCAGCATCAATTAAAACTCTGTAAATGTCTCTTCTGTTCTGTAAAGACTACGATAAAAGAAAAGCAATATTGCAGAATCGTGACAAATCTAGACGTGTCGTAATCTCGCTTTCAATCCCCCTTACTACATAATAAAATATTCATCATATTTTTCACATCATTTAACATGGATCGTTTAAAAAAATTAACATGAATTGCCTCCCCACAAGTTTCTCTCACACTCTTTAACAAACTTATAGCGGCTGAGAATGTCTCGTACAAAAAGGCTTTACAATAGTCAGGATATATCAACTTTTATAAGATTTTTACTAAATTTGTCTTGTAATTCGTGGCAAGTTTTTCAATACAGTATTCCTAGCTTGCATTTAATAATCGAATTTGTGCTTTGTACTAGTTTTTATCAATCGATTGGAACAAATAATAATCGAATTTGTGCGTTGTACTAATTTTTATCAATCGATTGGAACACAGATTTGACACAAATAGTCACAAAATGTTCATATTTAATTTGATGTATTTAACTCGTTGCATTTTTTGAATTATCGATTTAGCACGTTTCTAAAAGTACAGACTGCAAAACAGTCAACCCATTGCAGATTTCATTTTAAACTTTGACAGATGTCTGAATTGTATTGATGTTAAATACAAGGTGGCCAGAAATAAAACACCCCTACTCTGACCTCCATGGATATCGAACTACTCAGTGTAAAGGCTCAAAATTTTGTACACATACTATTCAAAATATGGGGAAACGGATTTCACGAAAAAAAAATTAGTTCCTGAAATCACCGATAGGTGGCGCTGCACAACTGGAACTATGATCAAAAGACACAAATAATAATAAAAATTAAAATGTTTATGCGGAATGGAATGCTTCCATGCTTCCTTTTTAATTTTTCTGCCCCTTATGGAAAATAAAAATAGTAAAGAAGCTAGAACTCCCGTTGTAACTGCAATTTCATACTGTAACCAGAAAAATTTGCATAAAGCATGGTTAGAAGCCATGTTCTGGGTATAAAAGAAGTTAAAAGGTGGGGAATGTCATTCTTATTAGTGATGGCTGTCACGCTGCCAGAACGCGCTTTGCTTGTGAAGTTGTTTTACGAGAATAAAGGAAATGCTCCAGCAGCACTTCGAGAGTTTCGCCGACTTAAGGATTTGCGTAAGGGACCATTGCTTCCACAAGCTCTCAGGAGAATGATCGCTCGATTCGAGGAAACTGGACATCTTGGAGTTCAGCCTGGTCGAGGACGCAAACCGGTTCGTTCAGATGTCGTTGAAGATGTTGCCACCGGTATTGTTGAACAGTCAATGGATAATGTTTTAGGCTGCAGTAGTGCACGTGCAGTGTCACGACACTTGGGTGTTCCCTATAGCACAGTGTGGAACGTACTCAGAAAAATGGTGCATTGTTTCCCGTACAAAATCCGCCCTAATCAACAATTGCTGGCCACAGACAGGGAGATGCGACTGACCTTTGCATTGACATTTCTTGCTAGAGTTGAAGTGGATGCATCGTGGCCGTGGCAGATTCTGTGGAGCGATGAGGCCCATTTCCACCTCAGTGGAACAGTGAACACCCATAACTGTCGCATATGGGACACGACAAACCCCCGTACCTTCCAAGAGATTCCACTCCACTCACCGAAAGTTACAGTCTGGTGTGGATTCACAGCCACATTCATCCTTGGACCGTTCTTTTTCGAAGAGGTTACTTCCAATGGCCTTGAGACATGTACCGTGACGGCCAACAGGTACAAAAGGATGCTCGAAACATTTGTTGTACCCCATTTGCAGCAGCGCCAATGCCTTGACACCATTACTTTTATGCAAGATGGAGCACCTCCACACATTGGACTCCCTGTGCAACAGTTTCTTCGCCAACATTTCACCACTGACAGAATAATCAGTCGCGCGTTTCCGACAACTTGGCCATCTCGTTCACTGGATCTTAATCCGTGTGATTTTTGGCTTTGGGGACACTTAAAAAACCTTGTTTATCGAGAACGTCTGATAACCTTGGCAGATTTGAAAGAGAGTATCAGTCTGCATGTGAGAAGCATCTCAGATGACCAGTTACGATCCGCAGTTGAACAAGCTGTCCACAGACTTCACATTTTACATCTTCAGGAAGGGAACCATATTGAGCAGCATTCCCTGCATCGATAACGTCCTTGTTTCATGTATGCTTGGTACTTTCAAATAAAATGTGTTTAAAACGTGTTTTTGTGTCTTTTCAGCATACGTCCAGTGGTACAGCGCCACCTATCGGTGATTTCTGGAACTAAATTTTTTTTTCGTGAAATCCGTTTCCCCATTTTTTGAATAGTATGTCCACAAATTTTCAAACCTTTACACTGAGTAGTTCGATATCCAGGGAGGTCAGAGTAGGGGTGTTTTATTTCTGGCCACCTGGTATAGTAACTGGATTTTATCCATATAATTCTCTTTGTTTTTCATTTATCATGTTAAATTATATTCTAACAGCCGCAAATAGTGACTGAACAGATTTTACCTAAAATTTGATAGAAATCTTTAAATTTGTTGTTAAGACCGAATACTAAATTCCAGCTATCTAGTTCAAAGGTTATCTTTGTCACAGACAAACAGACATTGCATAAAATGTGTTTTTCTAACTCAGGAAGGTGGTTTAAAACATGAAGATATGTTAAAATCTCGAATTCAAATTTTTTGTCGATTACTATATTTTTCGATACTACGCACATGAGAAAGCAAAGATTACTAAATTTCCTAATTTCGTATAAAATGCAAAGATAATCGAATTTTATGCTTTAAGTATGAAAAGCAATTTACGAAAGTGGAACCCTTTCTTTCACACAATTTTGTGTGTGTTCAGAGTCGAGAAGGGGGTCATTTCGTATCAGGCGTAAAATGTCCTTGTCACTATTTAGTGTCCTGATGCACGCGAACCGAGCGCCAGCCGTGGAATTTTGAATGGATCAGTTCCTTCCTTTCTGATTCTTTTGATAGCCTTAGCCAAGCCATAAAAAATCTATTTTGCTTTCAGGTGATGTTCTTGCAAGATTATAGACATTTTCGGCAACAGTCTTTATTTTTAATTTTTGTGTAGGATTAGTTACACGAAACTTGCTTTTCTTGCTCGCTAAATCCTTTTTGGGGAGTCATTAAAACTGAAACGCAAATTGTTTTTTTTTTAATACTGAATAAAAAAATAAGATAATATTTTTGAAAAATTATTCTATGTTTAATAAGAACGGTGGCCAAATGAGTTTCAAGAAATTTTCCCGAAGTTCTTATTTTAAATTAGATTCCTTTTTTTCGTGTTATTAAATATGAATTTTTATAGATACTTGATTAGCATATAGAAGCAAAATGCTATGTTTTAAGATACATGTTAGGTTTTCCTTCAGTCAGAAAATAATTAGCTATTTTTTATTTATATACATTTTTGATGAAATGTTCTAATCATTTAATATAACGAATCGCAACATGATATGATTATTATATTTAAGAAACTATCAATTGTTACTTATGATGTAATTTTTTATTCTTGCCAGTATCTAAAGCTATGCAATCAGTGCAAGTTTATTTATGAAAAATAGAAATTTCACTAATTTTTGCATCAGAATTTAAGTAGTCAAGTTAAATTATCGCTCAAAGTAGTTACAAATCTGCAATATTGTTTTCTTCAATTGCATCATTTAGCCATTTATTTAGTCCCAATGAAATGTGCCAAGCATTTATTATAACGAATTCGTAACATCATGATATAATTATTATATTTAAGAAACATTCAATTATTGTTATTTACGATATAATGTGTTTATTCCAGTTGGTACCTAAAGCTATGCAATCAGAGTGAGTTTATTAATTTATGAGAAATAGAAATTTCATTAATTTTTGCATCAGAATGTTAAATAGTTATAAATGCGAAATATTGCTTTCTTTAGTCACATCATCTAGCTATTTCCTTAGTCACATCAATGAGAAAAGAAATTCAAAATTATCCTTCATGGCTGATGAACTGATCAAAGTTAGTTATCCTCGATTCTAGTAATTTGATTTTTGGCGACTTGACAGTTTAGGCGACAAAAATGAATGCACTAGAAAATTAAGTCATTTTGGCCCTATCTATTAGGAATTGAGATCTAAAGATTCTACAGAAGAATTCCATATATTGTCAGAAACTTATAAAAGGCAAACGCTTACTTGATTCATATGATACTTTCTTTGGATTGTTGATCGCACTTCGAATTGTTGGTTCTGATCGCTATTGTGCATTTGTTTTTATTTAGTTCGAAGCTTTCTGCTAATATTTTAAGTCATTGTCATTGTGTATACCTTGACCATGTTTTTAAAAATCTGTGATGTTTATTTTCTTAAGGAATAAAGCATCGTTTTCCATTATCCAATACCTTGTACTTTACAGCCCTAGGTTAATTTTCTGTAACAATACATTTATAGTTTGTTCTCAACCAAATGCTACTTATTAATGAAAATAAGAATTAATGGATTTAAACAACGAATGTTTCACGTAACCGAAGACTTTCTCTTTTACTTTTTAAAATTTATTACAGTGTTATCAATAATTGTTACAGTATCAAAGATTAAATAAATCCTTGTTTTTTGACAATTTTCCAATAGTATCTAGAACAGTTTTTATAGATATTTATTTAACTCAAATGAAAATATTAGATATTTTAGATATAAATATTTTTGTAATATTCTAGACATGATGGGTATAAT
>JAPMOQ010028858.1:14610-68151 GCA_026543055.1 Argiope trifasciata | reverse complement strand
GCAACTCAAAGATTTTGAGATCCAATTTTTTACTAAATAATGATTCCGATACTCCCTCTTGAATACTTTGTATATGAGAAATTAAAAATAAGGCCACGTTTTCATTTAATATGAACTTCAGTTTAAAGCTTTTAAACAAATATCACTAAAACGCGTAAAAAATTCTTAATTTTAAAGCATTTAATTATTATTTTTTTGTTTTAGTTTTTAAAGAATTTTGTCGCTAGTATGTGATAATCTGTAAATTATATTACTTGATTTACAATATAATTAATTGTTAATTCTCAAAACTTTTCAAAAATATGTAATTTTTTTTCAAATATCTTTATTTAATTCATTGTATAAATATTTTCAAGTTTAAATATAAATTTAACTAAGTATAACAAAAAGGGTTTGCCAAACACAAAATTTGTAATTTATCTACAAAAGATTATAGTATATTTTTTTCTGACATTATATACTCTATGATACTATGTATATTCTTTTGGGTGATTTTGAATAAAATAAATCTTAAAAAATCTACTTTAAGTTCATCCTTGAAAAATATTTTAGACATACAATTGAAGAAGAGTTTTTTTTTAAATTAAAATAATATTAGAGAATATTAGTTAATTAAATTTGCTTTCGTTTTTAAATGCCGAAATAAACAACCCACTTTTTTTTAATCTGCCGTGTCATTATGAATGCGAAGAACGTCATACTGGATAAAATCAGACAAATTATCATTGTAATCTATTGTTTAAAATCAGCTAAAAAAATTGAAGTAGTCAAAATTTGTTTAAAAAATTTAATAATTGCTAAATATATATCATTAGATTTTTTTTTTCTTCCAAATTTTGAAATGGTGTAAAATTTATATTTGTGCAGTTATATTCTAATTTCCTCGGGAAAAATTACTAAAATTTCTAAAATTTCACTTAATTTTTAATGAAAAGTAATAAAAATTTTGGTAATTCTAATTCAAACTATCTAACTTGTAGAAAGCCAATACACCCATAAGCGCACGCACGCACGCACGAACTCGCTCTCTTTTTCTCACACACATTTAACTTTATTATTAGTACAAAGATTTCTCTCTTAATAATTAATGTGAAAATCATTTTTTCTTTCATTCTTACTTTTAAAAAGCTTACAAAATATAGAATATTAAAATCTTGTAATTCAGGAGAATCTATTAAAAAATTGATAGAGATAGCGGAGTTAATTTATTCTTTCTTATCACATGTCAAATGCATCAAGCGATCGCAAAAATAAAATTTTAAATTAATTCTTCATGGTAGAGTGTTATTGATATGATGTCGCATCGAGTAATATCAGGTCGGATAGTGTAAAACAAAGAACAGATAATTATTAAACATCACTGCAAGTTATCTTTTACTTGATTGATTGATCCATCTTCAAATTATATGCATCTCTTTGTTGTATTGTTCATGGATAGTGCTTAAATGTTTTTATTTTTAATTTCAGTTTTAAAGTAAATAAAATAAATGTTAGTAATTATTTAAGCCTTTCTTCGCCATTGAAAACTTTTTTATAACCTAACTGAAATATTAAATTTTAATATATGTGGAGTGAGCAAAAAAATTTTACAAACAGCAGCATTTGAGAAGTGGACATTATGGATGGAAATATTGTTACCCAGAGTGGATGGAGTCAGATAGCACTAGTTGTCTTATACAGGTATTTCGAGAAGATAGTTTTAGTACCGAGACCTGAAACAGCGACAGTAAAGGTGGGTTCAGACGAGGCTTATTATTGTCCGCAAACGTTGCCTCTCTGCTGTTGTCACAGCATTGTCCTCGTGCGAACACTTGAGACAACGAGGACAACGTTTGTCCCTATGGGACAATCATTTACCATTGTCCCGGTAAGGTCACATGATTTTCTGGAAGTAGGCGTGATCTTCTATTGCGGACAATAATAAGCCTCGTCTGAAACTACCTTAATGGCAAGAAGTTTAGAGAAGTGGTCACCACAGAGGTGCGAGACGAGATACGATTTCTGTGTGCCAAGAATGTGTTCTCCTCGGACATTCACTGACAAATCGTTGAAGTGTACCGGGGGAGAAGCAATCAGTAGAAAATAGAATCTTCTTTTGAAGCGAGCAGAAAGATTACTGGAAACGTTAAGGTGGGAGGTCGGAACCCCTCTCCCCTATTCAGCCGCAAAATTCGCTCCCAGTGATTTCGTATTCCCGGCATTGAAGAAACACTTATCCGAAACAAGATTCATATCAGACGGCGATGTTCAAAAAGGTGCCGAGAACTGGCTCAATAGCTTGAGTATTACCAAGATAGGTTAATAAATTGGTCCAGTTGTATGAAAAATACCTCAACAGATTTGGTGATCGTGTAGACAAGTAACCATCACGTATGTCTCTTAATTACCTCTTATATCTTGTGCCTATTGTTAATAAATCATTTTTTAACCTTGTAATCATTTTTTGGATCACCCCTCGTATTTTGTTCTTTATTTCTCTCCTTTCTTTTCTAATATTAAAATGGCCTTAATTTAAGTACTAAGGAATTTTATTTATTTATGCATTATATCTTAATAAAAATAGGAACTAGTAAATTTTTTAGGAATAGTATAAAATAGTGTATTTTTTATAGAATGATATTATATATTACATTTTCATTTCATTCGTTAAAATGTGTCATGTTACTTTTATTTAGTATTCTTAAAGTTATATATTGCATTTTATCAATATTAAATTGATATACAGTGAAATAAAAACATATGAAATTATACATTTTTTTTTAATTTCAGAAACTTATTCATCAAAATCTCTACCCCTTTTCCTAGTATAATTATGAAAGAACTATTTGGTTTTTCCCCCCTCGGTGGAAAAAACAAAACTAATTTCCTTTCAAAAGAGTTTTATAATAAATAGCTTTTTAGAAAGTTTATTGCTTTTAAATTTTTTATTTATTTCCAACTACTGACTCACTGACGAATGAAATTTTTTTTAAATTCTATGAAAAATCTTGTTTTGAAATTTTCGTTTTGTTCAGTTATCCTTTCTAACATTCTCCAAAAAATTCTCAACTAAAATAAATTTTTTAAATCAATTTAACCAAGAATTATTGAAGCAAAATAGTTAAAATCAAAATTATAGACTGACATTTCCTTAAAATAAATCAATTAACAGTAGTAAAATTTTAATAATATTTAATTAAAACACCCCTAATTTATAAAAGCACAATTGAAACAATAAATAAATAAATAAAATAATCAGAAAATGTGTTTATTATTTATGTATTTTTTCTTGACGTTCCGTTTGAATTTGCTTTTTAAGGTTTTGTTTAGTCAACAAAAGTTTTAAAACTTTTGTTTCATTTATAACAAATTCTATATTTTTCTTATAAGAAGAAATATAGAAATCAGGAAATTCATTTTGGTTAAAAGAATCTTTGAGCAGACGATAATTATATGTAAAATTTCGAAATAAAGGTAAGGAAAACCCCAAATATTAATATTGATTTAAAAAATTTTTTGAGCTGACTATAATTGTTTGTAAAATTTATAAACATAAATATAAATTTAATGAAATAATAAAAAATAATAAGTTTGCGATTTTAAAAATATTTATTTTATTTATTGAAAATTTAAATTTTACTTAACGAAATTATTGAAATCCAAAATGATAATTTTGATTAAAAAAATCTTTCAGCAGAAGACAATTGTTTGTAAAATTTCTGAATACAAATAAGGGAAAACCACAATCATTAATTTTGATTAGATGAATTTTTGCCCTGACTAATTATTTATAAAATTTATAAACAGAAATAAATTCTTTTAATCAAAATCAACATTTTGATTAAAAGAATTTTTTAGCAAATGACAATCCATTGTGAAGCATTTAAGTGTAAATATAAATATAAAGAAATAATAAAAGACATAAAAATGTATTATATTATATTTACAAATTAAAAGAAAATTAGTTTATGTAGTGAACATTTCATTTTTCTTTCACAAAAAGTATAAAAACGTTAAAGGAAAATGCAATTAATTTTAAGAAATGTAAAACGTAAGAAATTGCAAATATGAGCAATTTTCCTTATAAAAATTATCTAACAAATGTTAACCGATCATAAAACTTTTAAACTGAAATATATGATGTAACTAAATAACAAAAGAAATGACAAAACGTATTATTAAATTTGTAACTATAATTATTTGTAAGTTATACTTTTAATAAAAATGTAGAAATCGGAATATTTTTTAAAAAAGAATTTTTAAGCAGACGATAGCCAGAATATTATTTATTATTTTGAGCAGACTATGAAATTAAAAAAGTATATAGCAATAATCATATTTAATTATAATGATAAAACAAACGATAAATGTTTTTATTGAATTTTGAAAGACCGATTTCAATTTATTTCGTCATTTCATCCCAAGTAGTTATATAAACAAAACAGCACTATAAATATTTTCAGAGAACATCACCCTTTTCTTTCACAAAGAACGGCGACCGTAATTTTCCTATAAACGGCAAATATTTCACCCTCAGGTGTTTACGGAACCGAAATTAGGCGACCGATTTATTCTGCAAGCAACCGTTACATTTTCACCACGCGCATCCACTGCAAAAAGCTCTATACTCTCTCTTTCGGCCACTTCATAATTACGCATTCCGATGGTGCTCCATAAATCAGCGGTAGTAATAATGAAATGAATAACAAAAAAAGGAGAAATGGGATAGAAGTATTACGCCACCGGGGCGCACGCCTGCGACTGACCAATGAGCGCTCAGCGGTCCACTGACACCCGCCTAATCCAAGGGCTATGGGTTAGGGCGGCGCAGCTGAAGAGAGGGGTCCAGAGCGGTCGGCTTTAATCTTCATCAACGGGCCACAACTGCGTGACGACTTGTTGAAAAATATATTAAATATTTACAGGATACTTGTGTATCCACTTTTACAATTGGTGAGAATCAACCAGTGGTCAGTAAGCGGATCAGTGATTGGCAAGTTTGTGGACTTTTTATTGCAGTGATATTGGATTATTTTGTGCAATGGATATTTGTGAAATTGTGAAAACCCGGGTATTTGTGTTCATCAACTAATTGCTAAAATTGTTTTGAAATTCGCGATGCCATACGAATTAATTATAGGATATGTTTAAAAATGCAACTTGAGTGTTTAATATTAGCGATTGTTTTTAATGAAAGGCTTAATAGAATTTTGAAATTGAATATGTCAAGCATTGAAATGTGTTAATTAAGAAAAACTTTCAGTATCCGAAAACGTGCTTTCAGTAATGTATTCAGGTTACATCAAATTTTAAATATGCATGTATAAAATCTGTCATAATGTAGTATTTCTACATTTGTAATGTAAAGCAACAGGTAGTTAACCTCTTGCACCTGAGCACACTAGATATTTGCATTTCATCAAGCAAACACACACTCAAGTTTTTACTAAATAATTTATATTTTAAACGTAATATTTTTAGAAAATCTAAAATAAAAATTAATTGAATGTGATAAATTCATCTTACTTTTTAAAATTTCTAAATTTTTTCTCGCATTTATTCTCGCATTTATAAACGATAAAAGAACTCTTTCAACAAACATAGCTATGTCAGTGCCAAATATGATGATAATTAAAATACATAAATCAGATTGTATTTTTTTAAAACGGAAATTCTTAAAGCATACAAAATCTTTTCAAATAATAAAATAATTTTTTAAATGTAAATATTGGCAAAATGGATAACGTAAGAATCCTAAGCTATTTTATTGAATTAAAATGTAATAATCATCCAATAAATTTCAATTTAGCATAATAATCTCGACTTTAATACCAAAAATATGCCTGGTTTAAGTAACGAGGATAAAAATGCCCCACCTCCTAAGAACAATTTACCACCTGGTAGAGTTATCAACACAACTTTACCGTCCAATCGTCCTGTACCACCAGGTATGGACCAAGAGAATTCTGGTAGTGATATAAATCACCCAAGAATTCCTCATACAACTCTTACTGTACCAGGGAGCAATGATACGGTACAAACTGTTTTACCAAGATCTCCTTTGAGAACAATTATAGGTCCACCGAATGGGCCTATGGCGATAGGCCGACCTGGTAGATTAATAAACAATGGTGTAAATGGAAATGGATATGGTGTTCATGAAGTGAACGGAAATAATTCCGACCCAACAACTGTTGTTCACGCCACGAATGGTGCACCACTCACAACGAGACCCACTGCACCAATTAGTTCACAACAAGTAAATGGAAGAAATGTTCAACCTGGTGTTTTGGCAAATACCCAGACACCGAGAGTAGGAATTCAAGCCGTCAGTGTTGTCAACGAGCAACAAAAAAGTGAAGATGCTTCAACAAATGGAAATAAAAATCCTAAACGACTACCTCAAAACAACGACCAGGAAAAAGTATTTCTAAAGACACCCAACGCCTTGAGAAGAGAAGAAGCTAAAAAAGAAGCAGCGAACAATTCAACAAAAAATAACGAAGCAGAGAATGGAAAGACTGACGATGCAAAGAATGGAAACAACAAAAATGGTAACGGTAGGAATGCTTCACCAACAAAAAGACCTTTGGATAAAAACGGTAATGGTAAAAATGGTGTTACCAATTCACCAACAAAAAGACCATTGGATAAAAATGGTAATGGTAAAAATGGTGTTACCAATTCACCAACAAAAAAGGTGCTTAGGACTAATGGAACGAACGGAAATAATAAAAGCGAAGAAAAGTCTTCCCCTGTGAAGATCCCTCCTATAAAATCATCCCAAGAATCTCCAAAGAAGAATGGTGCTCCCAAATCTCAAGAATCCTCATCCCCTATTAAAAAAAATGGCATCAGAGTTCCCTTAAATCCATCTCCAACTAAGAAAACACCAAGAAATTCACCATCACCTCCTAGAAAGAGAATAGCCAAATCTCCTTTACCTTCACCAAAAACAGCTCGAAAGAATGTTTTAAATCAAAGCTCTCCCACAAAGCTACTAGGCAAAGCTCCCAATAATTTGACATTAGTCCCTGGACGTCCTTTACCTGCCACAACTACCCTCATCGGCAGTCAAAAAGAAGCCGAATCTAAAGATGAGAAAGATGCCAAAAAAGATGAAGCTAAAAGTGTTGATGATGACAAACAAAAAGTAGATGGGAAAGAAAAAGAAAAAGGCAAGCCATCAGAAACTACATTAATTTTTGACAGACTGTTGACATTGTGCAAAAGAGGAGATTGGCTTGCTGTTGAGACATTGCTCAACCATCTTGATGGTCTGCAAATTCCACCAGATTTGACAGATCCGGTAAGTACAAATTATTCTGAAATTTGAAAGAATTACTTTGAAGTTAAATGCTACTTTCACAATTTGGGTTAAGAATTTAAGAAACCAAAATAATTATAAATAAAAAAATTCTATAATATTGCTTTAGTGGCATGGTCTATTAAGATTTTCTGATACAGGTTATTAGTCATATGTTTTCAAATGTAAATTTAAAAAAAACTTTTTTTGGCAAAATGACGTTACATTTCTTTTCTGTTTGTAATGATTTTAAAAAATGATACCGATTCTCCCCATATATAGGTTTTTGAAATAAAAATTTTTCAGAAAAATATTGCAAAAAAATGTTTTAACTATGTATTTTCATAATTTCTAATTGCATTCGAAGGAATCTGTTGTACAGTAGTGGAAGTTAATTAAATTTTATATAACAAACTACAAGCTCTGATATATTATTTTCAAGTAAATCTGAAAAAATATTAAAATGAAAAAAACGTTTTTAATTTTTCAAAGTGAATTGCAAAGTGATTCTAACATAAGAAAGTTAGTCATAGAAATATTTCGAAGAGAGAAAAAACGTATTAAACTAAAAATAATAATATTATAGATGTTTTATCTGGACTCGATATGAATTTTATGCTGTAAATTTAGAGATATAAAAGACAATGAAAAATAAGCATTTCATTAAAATTAAATTTTTACACATCTGCTTTATATAAAATTGGTTTTAGAATACAAGTAAATAAATCATGAGGAAAAAATTTTTTACTTTTATGTTTTTCACTTTTTTAATGCTTTCAGGAAATATACAAATGAAACTTATCATGTTAAAATTCTTTTTTATGCCATGTTAAGATAAAAGCTATAATTACTCTACTGAAAGAGACTTTCATTAATTAAATAAAGTTCACATATTAATTCCTGTAAAGTTAGTATTTGAATAATTATAATTAAAATTGTTAATTTTTATTGAAATAATCAAATAATGAGTGTCATTATTACATCTTCAATATCTTTATAAATACATTCAGATCCGTAAGTTGATTCAAACTTTCTAGCAGTAAAGAAAGCAGTCTTCTCATTAAATTTCAGAAAATTCTCCCAAAGTTTATAAATAATTCCTCAAGTGATTATAGATTTTTCTGAGAAAAAATAAATTATGAGTTAATAATACGCTTTTTCATAACAGAATATTTTTGTTCCTTAGAAAAGCTATTATAAATAATAAAAATATCTCCACATTTTGCAGACAAAGTCTTGCTTGTTATTCTAAAAAACAAATTTAATGAAAATATTTTTTAAATGAAGTTATTATTAATAAAATGTTGAAGCAAGACTTAAAAACTTTATATTTTTAATTGAGTTTTAAAAGTATTTTAAGAAATTATGTGCTAAATATTTAGACTAAGATTGTTATTAATTTAATTTCAAAAATTATAATTTAAAACAATTATTTAAAGTAATTGATTAAATTTTGAAATACTAAGTTATTTGTGCGATAATTTTCTTTGACTTGTAATTCAGAATTATATATATAAAACAAATGTTTAATATATATTTAAATATTACATTCATTATATATATAAAACAAATGTTTAATATAATATGCATTTAAAACAAACAAGTTAAATGAAAGCCACAAAATCCTGAATAAAAAATGACCTGTTTTAACACAAGTTTATAAATATTTGTTGTTTAAGTTGCTGTATTATATTTAAGAGCAAGACGAAATCAGATTTTCAATGACATTAAAATTACATTTCTACAAAGAAAAAAAAAAACAGAAAAAAACAAAAACCCCGTATTGAAATGTTTTAGATTGTATAACATCCAAGTTAAAATCTTCAACTGACGATGATTAAAATTTTCATTGCACAAACAAAGATTTTAAATAAATATGCGCAGTAATATTTCTTCGCATATAATAATTTGATTTCTTTTGTTATTTGTTATCTAATATATTTCAACCATTCAAATATTTTTTGTAAACGTTTTTAGAATAGAATTGTCACTTAGTATTTAAGTGACAATTCTATCCTAAAACATTTTTCAACTAAGATAAAAATCAAGAGCTTGTTTATCAAACTTCTAAAACATTATAAGCTTTGGATTTATTTTATTTGTTTCAAGATATGTCGAATTTTGTAACATGAAGTTAAATGATCTATCAAATTTCGATGGTCATGAAATTTTTCCTTCCTACTTTCCTAGAAACCATTGAACTTATTAGAGGTCAGAACAGTGATTTCTGAAAATGGAGGAAAAATCAAAGCAGAGCAATTTAGTGGCTAGCATTGAACTTCAGACTTGATTAGTTTCCCTTGTAGGAAGTAGGAATTCGCTTCCATTTTCATTCATGGTGGAAAAAGGGAACGACCGAAAGTTCAAGACATTTCTATAGAAAATATAAATTCTTCCGTGAAAGTTAATTTACTTTAGCAGAAATATTAATCATTAAAATATTTTTTTTTAATTTCACTTTTTTTTTACAAAAGACATTCGAGATTATATTGGTTATGGCATTTCTATTCATGGTATAAATTTTTAAATTTAAAAAAATAGTTTTTCTGAAAAATCAGAAAAGTAAAAACTACCCTTCCTCAAAATTATAAATTTAAAACAGTATTTACACAATTATTATCTGGTGTTACTTACATATTTCGGAAATATCTAATGGTGTTAATTACATAATTATACATATCTGTTTTGGGAAATTATAAATCTAAAAATTTTAAAGTTTCAATGTATTTAAATAATCTAAAAGTATTTAAAAGCTCATGAAGCTTGAATTCTTGAATATTAGACCAATTATTTACCTTTGTTTAATATCATGATTAACTTTAATAGGACACTAGAGATGGAATTGTTGATAAAATGCGATCATTTGTCACATTAATTTTGCTTAAATATTTTAAACCTTTATACATAATGTTGAATGAATAAGAAGGGTAATAGAATGGTTAATTAATATTTAATTTATAACACAAAAACATCATATTGAAGAAATGCAAGTAGATGATGGAAAGTCTTTATAATTTTAATTTAATATATTTTGATTGCAAATTTCCCCCTTTTTTTCAATTATCAGTCCTAAATTTTTTATTAGATGTATTGCACTTGACATAGTTTCTTTGTAAGTATTATCAAAACATTCCAAGCAATGAAGTAAAGAAATAAATAATGTCTATATATAGTTTGTATTTACAGACTTTAGCATAGAATGCTATTAAAAATATAATTATCTGAATTTTGCTGGAAAAATTGTACTATTAACTTTTATATATTCTACCCACACAAGAACTATCTTTGAAAAATTCCACATCGAAAATTACAAAGAATATAACAAAAGTATTAATAACTAAGCTTGCGTTGATTTCTATATATATTGTTTAAAATATTTATATGAAAAAATTGAATCATTATGGCAAGGAAAGATTTATTTAACCATTTGATGATTTCAACAAGATGAAAGTTTAAATTAACATGAATAGCTAATGTTTAATTCAGAAAAATTTATATTGCGATTTGAGCTTAGTAATGAAATCGCTCATTTAGTGGTTATGAGTGGAGCAACGTCATTTATAAAATACCAGAATCAATATTTTCTTTCAACTTATTACGAAAAATAAATTGCAGTGCGAATAAATATTAAAATTGAAGTGATATATTTTCGAAATATTTTAAAGAGATTAATCTTAAAAAATGCTAATAAAAATGTTAAAAATTGGTCCAAGAATAATTTTTTACTGTTGTAGAATATTTTAGTTTTCTAATAATATGCGTGATCTTTTATGGAAAAATATTTCATTTGACTTTAAGAGAAAAATATGCATTTGAAAAAACATCACATCTATTTAAAAATTATACTTAAATATAATACGTTTTCTTATTTTATGCTTTTAACAAATTAAACATTGAAAATGAGGATGGGTGAATTGAATATGTGATTCAACAGCATGACATGACCATTTCAAAGATTTTCAATTCCAGTTAATATTTAGTAATCAAAATATTATTTTCTGTAATGGCAAATAAAGTAATATTTTCAAAATTATGATAAGTACTTATACTGAAATAAAATTGGGCAAATTATTTAATTTTTATGTTCGTTTCCAATTATTTTTTTAAATCTTTTTTTCATTCTATTTCAAAATCATATTATAATTTCGAAAAAGAAATATTGTACCATTTTGTCAACATTTTGGGATATTTCAGATGTATAATTGTAATTAAGTCCACATTTTTTTTTCCTGGTCAATTATATTGCGTTATGACAATTTCGTAATCCTTGTTCTAATCTTAGACCAATAATTTATCTTAAGAATTAAAGAAGCCTGGTTTTTCATACTTTTTTTACATTTATAAATAAATATGTGACTTAAAAACTTACTTCTACTCTCAGATATTGTTTTCAATTGAAATCAAATACAATACATTTCATGCCTTACTTGAAAGTCTAATCTTTCAAATTTTGTAAACTTTTTAAAAAAATTTTATTTTTAGTTAATAATGCTATTTTTATTTTCTTTTATTTTCATGCTATTTTATTCTATTTAAAATTTTTGATCCAGGCGAAGTTAATACATAAAGAACTGTATGACAAATACTATCTAAAACAACAGTTTAAAAATATGTTAGCATTGCAAATATTCTGTGTTTCATTATGACACAATTTCTTTAATTTTAATAATTGAAAATTTAACTTAAATACATTCACTGAAGTAATTTTATATTTCATTGTCATCAAGATAATTTTACTAAAATGTTTATAAATTTTTAATACATTTAAAACAATGCCAGAACGTTTAAGGAAAGCGTTGATAAATTTTATTTTTAAGTGAACTCCTGCCTAAATCTATTGATTCTGAAAGTTTCTTGTATTTCTGATTGAAATCAAAATTAATAATATAGAAAAAAAATTATTCATTCTTCCTCTTGCAATCTTTTGAAACTTCAAACTTTGAAAAAAAATGCTTCAGTTCAATTTTAATTCGTATAATGAGAACTTGGCAACAAGATTAATTTTATTATACATTCACATATTTTTCCTTCATATTTCATAAATTTTGATTTTTTTTGAAACATTAGATTTGTACGCTTTAACTCAAAATCATCAATACAGTTTTTCACTAATACGTATGAATTCATATTTCTTTTTTTATATATAATACTTATTTCATTAATTTGATCTGTTTATGTCGCTACAGTTTTAAATTATTAAATTTACATGTTTCTGAAAATACAAATAAACAAACATTCAATCCGTAGTTGGAATTGGCTCAAAGTTTGACCGGTGCCTACACTACAAATGTTAAATCTGTGCACCGAATGTTATATATCCAGCCTTTTCGTTTCGAAATTATCTTGTTAACTTATATTCTGACAGCCGTAGAACAGAATTAACTCAAAATTTGATAAAATCTGAAAATTTGGTATTAAGAGAGTATCCCAAATCTCCATCGTCTAGCTAGAAGCGTTTTTGAATTATCTTTGTCATAGACACACAGATGGATATTTTCCAGAAATGTGCTTTTCGAACACAGGGAGGTCTAAAACCTGGAGATTCGGTAAAATTTCGAGTTCGAATTTTTTGTTGACTTCTATGTTTTCTCTATGCTCTCCATTTCTTTACATGTGCGAAGAAGTAAAAATGAATAAGTCTAGACATAGGCTTATTTTTTAAAGTGATCAGCAACGTGTGCGACTGGCAGCGTACTCTGATCTGGAGGGAATAGTAAATCAATTGTTAAACCATGTATTCTAGAATATCACCCAAAACGAAAGGTAATATATTCTTTATGATACAACTTGAATCTTGCAAAGAACCTTTGAAGCTAACTTTATAGACATGTTACAGCATTATTTCATTCCAAGGTTATTAAATGAGTGGCATCAGAACTTAGTCACAGAATGTATCTTACGTCTAAACCCATGCATATCACAATTTTGTCAAAGTTAAGGCCCTTGCACAAAAAGGACGTTAACTATATATTATGACTAAGGATATATATATATATATATATATATATATACCTCAGCTAAATATTCTTATAGATATCATTATTTTTTAAAAGTAAGGACATTTCTGAATATAAATTTTTAGAAATGTTCCTTATAGTTAAATAATGATGTTCATTTAATGTATGTATGAAAAACATTTGGTTGAAATTTTGTAATTTTTTAAAAATATTTTCTCAAGATTTCTCTCAAAATAACATTTACTTCTTATTTTTGGAAATTTATAAGCAGTGTGTTGCCGACCGACAATTTCACAGAAGTGAGTGATAGTAGAAATCAAGAGAATTGAGAAACATCATACAGCATTGACGTTTAATACGTAGAAATTGCAAAAATATAAGGAGCCAGAGAATTGTTGGAAAAACTAAAAAATTAGAATAAAAACTAACAAATGATGTTTTACCTATGAATTTTTTAAATGAAAGAACATTCTTAAAAGTTTATTTTTCATGCAGGTAACATGCAGATTTGATGATCCACGGGGTCGTAAATTACTAAAAACAAAAAAGTAGTTTATAATTTTATCTGAAAAAAATATGAAAATTTGAAGAAAAATAAAATCTTGAAAATTTAAGAAATTTCATAGTTTTACTTCATATAAGCATGTAGCATGAAAACAGGGGAGTTTTTAATGCATTCAAGTAAAATTAAAATATGCACCAGAAATTCGCTGAAACATCAATACCGATCTATGCAGATAATTGGGTCAAATTCGAAACATAAATTCAGAGCAAGATAATAGGTATTTAGTAAATGAAAAATTACCTTAAAACATAGGAGCGCAAGTCACATTTATTAGGTGAAAATCGCAAAAACAGATCTCGAGAAATCATTGAGCCTGGTGAAAAGAATGGTCCTAAGAATGTGAAGATTAGGAACAAGCTTGTCGAGGAGAACTCACCTCGTCTGTAAATTTTCCATGATGAAAAATGCAAGCAGCAAACTGGTATTCATTAATGTAGAATTTAGAGTCACTGAATTTCATTCGAAAACAATGTCATATTTTATGAATGTAACTAAAATGTTCAGGCGTAGAATGTCGGTACTCCCCGCAGAAAATGTAAGGAAAGGAACTGCAAGAAAACAAGGTACCAAAGCGGGGTTTGAACGGAAGATCCGGTACCAACAGATGACTCTGCCAAGGTATTAATATTAAACTTGAGCTGTACTTTGACAAGATAGAGATATGGGGATTTTTAAGCGACCAAATTTACACAGGAAAAGCTTCTTTTTCTCGACTACCTGGTTCCTAATCTTCGCATTCATTAGACCATCTTCTTCGTCTTCTTTATTAACTTTTCGATGTCTATTTTTGTGATTTTTCACGGAATAAACATTATCTGTGACCCTATGTTTTCTGGGTCACAGGTTCCAGGCTGAATTTATTTTTCGAATTTGATAACACCCTCTGTAAACATCGGTCCCGACGTTGAAGCGTTTTTTTTTCTAGTTCCTATTTTAGTTTTTCTTGAATATGTTAAAAACTCCTCTTTTTTCATATTGCATTCTTATATTAAACTAAAGAGCAAAAAATTCTTTACATTTTGAACTTTTTATTTTTTTTCAAGTTTTAATATTTGTGGAGATTAAAGTTTTAAGGTACTTTTACGTTTTTAGTAATTTACAACTCCATGGATCATGAAATCGGCATGTTACCTACATGAAAAGTAAACTTTTAAGAATGTACTTTCGTTTTTAAAAAATTCATAGTTGAAACTTCATTTGTCTTAGACATCGTGCAAATATACAGCGTTTTAGAGACGTACAAATAGACATCAATACATAGACAACGTTTTATTTTTTGTACTAATTTTTTACTGTTTCCAACGATTCTCGGACTCCTAATATTTTTACGATTTTCGCCTACTAAACATCATTTGAAAACCCATGTTGTACAGGCAACTCTAAATTCTCTTGATGCCTACTCTCACCTCAGTGAAGTTGTTGGGTGAATTCGGCAAAAGCCTGCATATTAATAAGCCATTAAGTTAAAAAAATGAATGCATGTAACTGTTTGTTATCTCAATATATCTTCAAAAGTATTAATTATATCTTTTAAAAACTAATTAAGCTAATGCAATAATTTTCAGAAGATAACTAATTTTTCCTGATATGTAATTAGTAATTATTAATTAAGCTAATGCAATAATTTTCAGAATATAATTAATTTTTCTTGATATGTAATTATTAACTATTAATTTGATTCTCTATTTCATTTGATATAATTCTAAACTTTACACTTGGTGAAAGGTCTATAGTTGAAAAAAAAGTCTTTTTGGCTACTTGTTTAAAGTTCTGTATTTCTGTTTTTAAATAATAACCAATTTTAAATAACCTATTTATAAAAATCTTGAATATTTGCATAATATTTTCATTATACTCAGATAATGTTATCAATATATTTTATAAATTTTATTAAAATCATATATTTTAATTTTATATTTAATGCATATTAAATAAAATCCTTACGCAACTTAAAAACAATATATATTTTACGAATGTCTTATTTCGAAAAGTTATTTTTTATTGGTGTGAATGTGAACTATCCCCTTTGTTGATCAGCTGGTTTATTAGAGACTAATCGCCAAAATTACATTAAATTTTTAATTAATTAAAAAATTTGAAAATCACTTCTAGGTGCATATTTTTGTCCTCCAGGAGCCAAAATTGGTGACTTAATTCAAACAGTTTGGTCTGTAGAGAGCCATTATACAAACAGGAACACAAACATTCATCTTCATAATTAGTAAAGATTTGAAGAAATTGGATTTGAAAAACTTGTAAAATAATTTTTAAAAAATAAACTTCATCCTTCTTCAATTTCAATTAATACAATTAGCTATTTCAACATTTAGTAAGCAGAATTCTGAAGATAATACGAATGCTTTATCTTTTTCATGAAAAAATTTAGAAAAAAAAAAGATATATCTTTACTTAAATCATTAGAAATCGCGAGACTAGTAAAGTATTGATTTTCTTATGGAAAGTCTAACAGCTGTGTAGGTCGAAATTTCTAATTATAGGATAAAATTATTTCATTCTAGCTTAAATCAAAGCATTTTTCAACTATCCGAGACAGAATGCTCAAGATATGTCTTTGGTTCTCATCACCTTTAAGCTTAATATCTGATAGACAGTGAAAATTATAGAGAGGCAGCGTCAGACGAATATTTAATTCATCAGATAGTCTTTCAGAACTCCATGAAACACCCAACGGGGTAGAACCTTAATGGCATCATAATAATGTATATCATTTTAAGACAGCCTTTCCATCGGCACTTTAATGTGTGTTAATGACAGTAAAATAAAATAAAAAGATGTTTAGAAGAATAAATTTAGTTTAGAAAATGTGATACATGAAGTATTTGTAAATTATTAAACATTTAAAGTCATACTGTAGGTCGAAATATGTGGGACTAGTTGTTGTTTTAGTTTTATACGAATATATTGATAAAAACTTGAAACACACACCGCAAATAATCATGAAGTGTTACTAAGAATAAAACCATACAAAATAAAATGTGTGATTCTAATATTTTAAACTGCATATTAAATTTTATAATACAACTAGTAATATTATGTAAAATAAAATATATGGCTCCTAACACAAACTGCATACTTAATTCTATTTTACTATGCACAATTTTATTATATCACTGGAAAAATAAAATGTACGCCGTCTAATACTTTAAACCGCTTATTAAATTTTATAATACTATTGAGAATATAATACCTACTGATACTTTTATAATACTACTGACAAGATGATGCTTTCTGTTACTTTTAGAATATTACTGACAATATAATGCAGACTGATACTTTTATAATATTACTGACAATATTATTCAAAATAGAATGTACATCTACTAATAATTTAAACTTCATATTAAAGTTTATTATGCTACAGACAGTATGATGCAAAATAAAACGTACGACGCTTAATATTTTAATCTGCATTTTAAATTTTATTATACTATTTAATAAAGGGGAAAGTTAAGAACCAACAGCTGAAATATAAGATAAAAAGTTAAAATGCTCATTAAGCAGTGGCATTTTATTTTACTTCATATTTCTATACATTTTAAAAGTTCTTCTGATATTCTTTAATATATAAACATTATCTCAAAATGTCGTATGTCAAATTTGCCGAAACACTTTATTAAAGTAAAATACTTGTTTATTTATATCATCCTTTCATGAACTATTGTTTGCAATTAAAAATGCATGTGCTTTTACAAGTGCAAAATACAAATACAAATATGCAAAATACAAGTGCTTTTTATCGAAATTTCGTATGTTTTTCTTTGCATGATATTCGATGTGTATTTTTTGTAAGCAATAGTATTATGAAAATAATTAGTTGTTTGAAAAAGTTGGCATTACACAGTCTTTATGTAATTTGTTAGAGTTCCAGAAAAAAGTTCTTATCTGTCTGAAGGCTCCAATATTCATGTGGTTAGTGCGATGTACAAATGCGTCTTAATGTCTTGCGCTGACATGGTACGGTTCTGGTAGATTACAGACAGAAATACACGTCCCCTACTCTTAAAACTTTGCAGAAAAATAGGTAACATTTGTGATCCTTTTATTACAGCAATACAAAATATAAGTATTAAAAAAATTTGAAGCTAAGCTTTTTAAATTTGCTATCTTTATGCATTTCTAATCTTTGATGTACTTTTTTTTCCCCACCGCCATATTTGATTAATAGAGAATCATATGAACACAGTAATAGATCAAGTCAGAATGCTATTTTCAGTCAAAATTCATGGACATAGAAGTTCTAAATCTTACAAATATTTAGCTTTCAAGTTCTAAAATATAGGGGAATTTGAATATAAAAATATTTTCAGGTTTTGAATGATCTATTATTACGAATCGTTGTTAGTACGCGAAAAAAGGATATATTTTGTCCCCTTCTGTGGTATCGTATTTACGTTACACTTTTAAATCTAATTTCCTAAGATCGTCATGTATCTTCTTATTAATTTTAAGATTAAACCTCATTTTCATATTATATTTTTTGAAATAAATATTTTCTATCAAAACTGGGAGTTTGGGGATGTTTTTTCCCACATGACCTTTGAGTTTGTACACTCGAAAGAGATTGTGTATTAGTTGTTACTAAAGAATGACAGAACAATTTAATTAATCTAATTAGCAGTTTGAGAACGAATGTACTAATTTTTAATAAGATCTTGCATAAAAATAATAAAACCTAAACTTTCTTAAAATTTAAGAAACCATCATCATTTACTTAGTAAGAAGTATTTTGTAGCCTGTGCTGAAATGAAATAACCAGTGGCAATGGTCGCCCCAGAAGTTTTAAGAGTGTTTTCTAATAAACTTGACATCCCATAGAAAGCTTTATATGGTATTGACATACAATAGTTGCGAAATATTAACTTTTGGGGTGAATTAAGCACTTTTATTCAACCAAAGATAATTTACACCAAAGATATCCCAGCAGTATATCTTTGGTGAGTTATTTAGCAAATAATACCTGGTATGCGGTTAATAGTAGTGAAAATCGTATTTATATTTTAGAAACATTTTTATACAATGATTGAAACAAAAATGTGACACAAAACAGTACTTGAAGTCACACAATCAAATAGCAAATTAGATATATTTGTCACTAATTTTTTAATTGTCGCATTTACACGTTTCTGAAGTTGTATATCGACAAACAGCCAACTCACTGTTTATTTTAGCTCAAAATTTGATTCGTGTCTGCAGTATAGATATTAAATCTGTGTATCGAATCATATTGATCTGACTCTCTTCTTTTTGTAGTTATCTTGTTAACTTACATCAGTAATAGATTTTACTTAAAATTCGATAAAAATCTGCTAATTTGGAGTAAAAAATCCTATGCCATCTAGAGAAACCCTATACCATCTAGCCATCATCCATCTACCTCAAGCAGGTTTAGAGTTATCTTCGTCATGGGCATACGGTCATTTTCCAAAAATTTGTTTTTCGAACTCAAGGAGATCTAAAACGTGATAATTCCACAAAATCTCGAGTTCGAATTTTTTGTCGATTACTATACTTTCTCTATACTATGTATACGAGGGGATAAAAAGCGATCAAATTACGTATTACAAGTTAGGTTCAATAAAAATGCTAGATTTAAGCTAAAGATTTATTTTTCGAAACTATTATTCACTATTATTCAATAAGGCATTCCCTTCTTACTCAGAGTCTGCAATTTTTTTTGTGGAGGAGGAGGATTAGAACTTTATTGCAGGAAGGTTTTGGAGAGATGGGTTCCCTTGGTCAAAAGTGGTTTCCTCTAATTCTGTTGATATATAATCTATGTTTAATTTTCTAACCCCTGAGGATATCTAATCTTCAAAGTGCTTTAAAATATCAAGTTTAATACCGATTATTAAAATTAACTGTTCCGTTTAATATAGGCATACAATTTTCTGCAATAACAGTATTTTACCCTTTCTTCAATGTATATATTACCAGATATCAAAACGCATTCATTACAAGGAAGATTAGATTATTAATTTCCCATCTGATGTCATTGAAAATTTTTAATTTTTTTTCACATTAATACGGTGAAAATTATGCTATTATTTATGTGAAACAGAATATGAAGTAAAAGAAGAATACATCATACTTTGATAAAAGACATCTGTGACGGTTTTCTGTCTTTTCTACTGTATATAAAAAAAATCTATGATTGTTTAGCATTTGAACTTCATTGCTTAGTAGGACTAAAAATATTAATATCAGAAAAATTGAAATTTACAATGCAAGGTGTTACATTTTTTAAATAGTTCTGCTTTACAAATAAAGTATTTTAGAATTCAATATTTTCTGTTAAATGTTTGCACATGGCCAAATTGAAAAGCAAAAATTTATCGCCGAAAAAAATTGTGAAATCTGTGCATTATTATGTTTTTTAGTTGAAAAGAGAATAATATGTTTTAAAAAATTTAATGTAATAATCAGAGAAAAAAATTGAAGTTCCAAAAATATTCTCGAGAAAAAATATCAAAAAATGCCACTGAAAAAGAGTGAACTGATTAAATCTTCCAAATAAGAAATTAATTTTTAAAAATTCTTATTAAGATATCTTAAAAGGCTCAAAATTATGATAATTATAGTATTAAAATGAAATTAAAATAATCTGTAATTATTAAACAAACTAAACGTTCATTGTCATATTGTATAATGTATTATTTTTGAAGCCGAAGAAAAAATGTAGAATTTCATTGAAATTGTCGATAAATATATTAAAAATATGCAACATCAAACTGCGGATAGATGAAACTCTATTTTCAAATTAATTTATTCAAGGAAATAAATTTCGTCGACCATCTTTTTAAAAATATCAAATAATAATAATAATGTGATTACAATGTTTTATGATCGCAGCTATTAAAATTATGCTACAAAGTGTATTATTTCTACAAAGTATAGAAATAATATACTTAATTTTTTAATTATAGAGAAAGCTATACGACAATTAAATTAATATAGTTAGAAATATCATTTTTTAAATTTTAAAATAGTATAAAATATCTATGTAAACTACAAATTTTGGTAAAAATAACTCAAAACACAAAAAAAGGCAACGGTTATATGATGAATAGGAAATTTTTTAAAAAATTGAGATCTCCTCTCGCAAATTTCAAGCTATGCGAAAATTTTTTTTTTCCTCACATGATTATATTAATGCGCATACGTCAACTTTCATAAAATACGATGCTTTTTTTCTTTCTTTCAAGATTGACGAGAGCTCCAAAACGTTTTTGCAAGGCAAGGAAAACTTGAAAAGCGATAAACCAGTTTAAAATATATGATATAATGCGCATGAGTGAACTTTTAGAAATTATTATTTTCTTTTAAAAATATCATATTTTCAGATTTATACTATTTCATATAAACATGTTGTAAAAATTAATCTTTTCTAGGTTTTATTTAAAACAATATTTAACTTATTTTTTGAATTTTGATTTTTTTAGTGTGATTGCAACCTATTGATAAAAGATAACTTTTTCCAACGCATATGTAATATATTCGTACAGCTTAAAGTTTATTCTTTTGTGGAAAATAAATAATGAAAAATATGATTAAATTATTGTTTTAAAAATTCATTAAAACTGGAAATTTAATTTATAGGTTGAAACATTAATATTATAGGAAAGATCATTTTTTGAACTCCAATGCGATGTTAAAATGAATTTGGTGCTGCAATGTTTTCAGAAGTCGGTCTTGTAGAACGCTAACACACACGTACATACGCATTGAACTTTTAATATAAATATAGATATTAAAAAGATCGTAGAGAACTTTTTTCCTTTTATTTTTTAGAGAATATCGTCTTTCAAAACATTTTCTATTCATTTGTACACTTACTGAAAATTACACTTTTAAATATTTAATTTGCGATGATAGTTGATTTATTTTTCAATTTTTATTTCCGCCAATGTGATGACAACACGTTAAGAAAAGCTTTATTCGTTGCCTACGTGATTTTGAGCTTCAATTTGTTGCCTGTGCGTTTTTAGATTTCAGAAATTTATTGCTTACGCATTTTGAAACTGCTAAAACCTTAAACCGAAACAACATCATGTTCTCATTAATCATAAAAAAAGAATTGTAATTTTTAATTTGAAGAAGCAAGGGTTTCTAATAATTTTTTTCTTATTTTGTAAAGCTAGTGCAAACGGCAGAAAATGGCTCTTGTGCCAACAATCAACAATTTGGTTTATCAGCTCCATATGCGAGAGTAAAGAGAGTAGATTTATATACGAAACTTGACTTTAATTATAGATATACTTTTAATTTATTTTAATTTTTATTGTTATTTCTACTACTAGTATTTACATTCTTAACGTAACATTCTGCCATATTAAATATAATAAAATAGAAGCCCTTCAAATAAATTGATAATTACCAAACTTTATTCAGTTTGATGGTCTTAATATAACTGTTGAGCATTCAAAACAATAGGAAATAGTTCCTCTATTTGGCCAATGAAAGCGTTGATTTCATCAGTGTAAAAATAATTATATCAAATTTATCCTTTAAGCCGATAATGAACCAGTTTTCGGCTAACAAGATAGGTTGGAAAATTGACAACTAAATGGTAATTACTTGAAGAAAGGTTAACAGATTAAAGTAGAATTTACATTCAGCCAGCAACGATACATCCAGTAATACCATCATGCGCAGAAACTACAGTAGTATTGTCCACTCTTTCAACACATGCGTAATCTTCCATCTGCGCATACATGACTATTGGCCCAGAGATGCTTAAAGAATGGTGCGTTTGCTTTGGTAATTCTACATGTCTTCATTCTCAAACGCCAAGTGTAATCTTTCTTCAATTATCTGAACTCAAAGTAGCATTCATTCCTAGTATTCCTCATCTAATATTAACACCAAATAATTTAACTTAACATATTGGGGATCAGTGACTTACTTAGAAATAATCAAACAAATAAAACTGAACTCATTCTGATAATGAAATACACATTTCATTTGATAATTATTTCTTATTCTGTAAGATATATAGCAGCCATAAAAGTCATTTTCAGACTATTTTAAGAGATTATAATTTATCTCCTTAAAAATACAATAAATTAAGTAATTTGAGAAAGGGATTGGTCAGCGAAAGTGGTCAGGTGGGTGGGGCCTTAGTAATAACGACACAAATAGAAATTAATTTTTAGTCGAGCATTGTGATTTCTGTATTGACACAGATTATAGCTAAAAACCTTCATTAGGATAACAGTTTATCATTCTTTGGATGTTTCATATTTTCTGAAACCCGAAATCCCAGATCGATTATTTTGATATCAAATAAAAGGAATTGAAGTTCCTCCTTTTTTTAAGAGTATTTAAATATTTCTAGATACTTTCTGAAAGACCCAATTGTGTTGTGGCTCAGAAAAGTAAAACAAGAACCGTAATATGACTCTAAAAGTATTCTCCTTGACATTCTAACACACAGCCTCTTTCTCTCAGATGCTTGGAATATTTAAAATGCCGGTATATCTGATAATGACGTTTAGAAATATTACACAAGAATGAATGAACATCAAAATTTTTGTCATGCAGTCCTTGTTGCTAAATTTTGTTTTATTTTGGAACACCTCCAAAAATCTCTTGGAAAGAATTTCGAATTTAAGACTAGAAAGAATATGTAGGAATGAATTTAAGATGAATGTGTTTGTTTCTGTAATCTGGTTAAAATATACACTTTCGTCATTCTTATTTTAATTTCAGGAAAATGAAAAACTTTTTTTCAATTTATTATAATATAATTGCTTTTGGTGATCAGCTGATTCGTCAACGATACTGGCTATATTTAATTTCGGTTAAATCGCTTAGAAATTACTTTATACCCATGATTTTGTCGAATTGTTAGACATTATATCCCATTATTCTATTTGCATTACATATATTGTTTTCATTGTATACATGAATCTTTCTAATAACCTTCATGATATCGTATCTCAATTAAAAACGCTATGTCCAGTAAATCTATCTTCTAAATTTTGTGGTATTATAACTTAAGTCTTTTATTGGCCATGTAAATTTCACACATATTCAACAATCTACTTCCTCATGAATTTCAAATGATAGGATAAAACCACGCGATTCAGTATTTAATAGAATAATATAAACGGTCTGAATTTCGGTTCAATTAAGTAATCTACTGTCGAAAATAAAGCAAAAACATTTTTAAAAAATTTCCGAATTCAACAAAAATTTGCCCGATTATTCAATTGTTTTCATAGAAAGGATTTTACTTTAAGCTTTGAAATAGTGTAATATTCTTTTTTTATCATAATATTTTCAAAAATTATCATGGATAAATGTTAAAGTTCAGTTTAACTTAATCTTTAATGAATTAAAATTCTAATTAAAACTTCAAGGAACATTCCCATCATCCAAGGTATATGTGTCAGTTTTTATAGTTGTAGATCAAGTGGTCTAACCTGAAAAAATCAACAACACACACACACGCAAGACACATCTACCTTTAAGATTTGTTTACAAGATAAGAAAAGTGAGTGAAGAGACTTCGTTTAACCTTTTTTTACTAGGGACAATTCGATGTTCAGCATGATAGATGTCATATTTGTGCGCTTGAGTTCAGCATCGATCTGCTTCTAATAAAATTTAGGATCATACTGATGATCAAATTATTTTTTTAAAAAATTATTACAAGAACTTAAATTTTAAAATTCAAATAAATAGTATAAAGCATAATATTTATTATATTTTAGTCATCTTTGGCCGTCAGTTGATCCGTTTGGATGTTTTACGTGTTTTATTCCAATTAAAGCTTTTAAGCATAACTTGGTGCCTATGATTCCATCAACCAGTTTCTTCAAAATTTAAGTAGAATTATTTTATTAATCCTGCAAATTATATTCTTGTTTTTTATGCAAGAAACATCTCAAGAAAGTGAAATCGCATTCTTAAGTCACATGATCCTAATTGTCTACAATGTCTGAAATCTAGTTGCTGTATTTACTAACATACGTTGTTGATTTTATCTTTAAATTGGTGTAATGTAGTTTTCATTATATAAGAGCATCCAATATCGGTTTAGGTGAAGCATAGTGACAAAAATAAAGAAAAGCAAGTGCAATTATTCATCCAATATAATTTATTTCCTAGCGGATCTAATATTCCAAGTAATGATTTTAGATCGTAAAAAAATTAATGGAATTAAATCAGGGAATAAACCTTGTCAAATAGTAGGAAAAGACAAGCAGAATTAGATATTTTTGAGTTTTAAGAATTGAAAAAATACGCGATTAAATATTTCAACAAATAATAAAAACCGCTTGAAACCGAAATAATACAGAAAAAACATGAATTAATAATTACTTTGCAAATAAATTTGCATTTGTTTTCTTTCAATATGTGCTCCAATCTAATGAACCTTCATTTTGGTTATTTATTTATTATTTTCTATTTCAATTAAAATGAAATACAACCTATATTCAAAATGAAAACTTTAATATTCAAGTAAGCAAATAAAAAATGAGCAGGTGCAGACCAACGTAAAATAAATTATCGCTTTATCTCTAATCTACGACTTTTTTTCGTCTTTTCATCTAATAATAGCAAGGAGCGAACGGGCAGAGCTCTTTCCTGTCATTTAATGTCCTGCAACAAAACGTATTTGCACTGTCTCGTTTGGAGAGTTTCCTGGAATGCTTCTAAAAATTCACTCATTATATAGTTTAATATAAATCAATTATTTGTACATTACTCACTAACTCTAATAGGAAAATTTTTATTTTATAATAGTTAAAAAATCAATATGAACATTTAAAATAATACATTCCATCTAATAAGTTATTTTTTAAAAACTCCACAGATGGTCTTAGATATAAAATTCTCATTTTACTGGGAATTTGTTAATTCGGGTTTTATTGAATAGAAAATTAACATATACATAAGAATTTTATAAAAGTTATTATATAAGTTAATGCATTAATTCATTATATATTAATACTTTAAACTGTAATGTGCTGAATTATTTGTTTCATAAGTTATTCAGCATTATAATTTGAAAAACCGATTACAAACTTCAGCTGCATACATTGTCGCTTGAAAGCATCTGTAGATTTTTTTTTTTACAATTTAAACATGATATTGTTATTCTTTGTTTAATAAACGGTAACTGTATCACACAGAATCTTTATTTAATGTTCGATATTTTCAGATATTTACCATTATTTTGTTCCATTTTAATATCTGTTATTTCTGCTACAAAAAAACGCTCGGTTTTTCTGCCCCGTAGTTTTGTAAAAGAAAAATCATCTGTTTCGATTGTATAGCTTCTTTTGTAGAACTTGCAATATCAGTGAAATTAGATCAGCATTAGGCATTGCAATACCGGTATTTTGAGCCATTTGTACAATTTTTAATACCGGTATTCACAAGTTTGAATACCGTTTTCATGGTATTTACTCGGAATTTTTAAAATCGTCTCCGCTGTATGTTCAGGGATCGCCAACGTAGCAAAATAGTATGTTTTTTTTTTAGTGTCTCCCCAAAGGGTGAAATTAATTATACTCTGAATATAAAGTTGCATCGTACAATCAAGAGAAGTGATAAAATAGTGTAGATGAGACTAATTAGCATAGATGCCCAAAGAGCGTTTTCGAGAGATATTAATTTTTTGCACAAAATTACGTTCCAGGCTTAATAACGATACAATTGATGCATTATGCTCTTTTAAAATCCCATTCCAAAAATTTGTAACAATATTACAGAGTGAACAGTGATATTGACATATTTTTTGTAATTTAAATAAATAAAATGTTTCTTTACTTATTTGTGATTCTTTATATATTATAATAATTTATAAGTTGAAAATTATTTTTTGTGATGTTTGCACTCTCTAATAAAACTGGCAAATTAAACAAACACTTGTATTTTCTTTTTCTAAAATTTCTACTATTGGTATTAAAACCGGTATCCTGGTATTAAGATCTAAAAATTACCGAATTCCGGTATTGAACTTTTGATTCGATATCGCAATCCCTAATTAGAATTGTGATAATTATTCAGAAGTCTCAATCCGATTTTTTCAGGAGTTTCCTTTTGATCTTGCTAATTTCTTGTTTTATTTTAATTTCTTTCTTTTTCGGAGTAATTATCAGAATTCTGTATCGCTCCCGTTTTCCGATCACCTAGACAACAAAGCAGCGGCAAGTTACGAAACAGGAGTATTATTTTATCTCTTTATCTTTAGAAAGCATTATTCAAATAGTACATCGGTTAGAGTAAGTACAGTTAAATTCCGTTTATTTTAAAATTGATTTCCAACAAAAGTCAATGCAATATTGTTCAGTTTTTTATGTACATTCATGTTACAGCCAAAGTTATAACACAATATTCCAAAACCGTATCTGCAATCGTATAAAACATGTATTTTTTAATAAGTTCTCATATTTGTTTAAATATGTTAATAATCTGCAGAATTAACAAATGTGTTTTTTATATAAATAAAGCACATAGAATGTTCCTGAATACGGTATACATTCATTCCATTTCAAAACATTAATTTAAAATGGTTTAGATTATGAAGACTTTCACCCACCCATACTATTTACTCTGAAAAAACTATAAAAAAATAACAAAACAAAGAACATGATTACTTTTGTACCGACGGTAATGGATCTACATGATTTCATACAAAATGTCTTATATTGAAAAACCCACAGGGAAAAAGGACTAATTTTTTACTTTAATTAGAGCGTCTTGTTACAAATAAAATTAAGCAGTAGTAAATAAACCAAAGAAAATATTTTCATTTATTTTTGTAAAATAGTAGAAGAAACGAATCGCAGAATTTAACTTCAAATTATCTAAAAACTTTTTTCTCCTATAACTGACCACAATTTTCTTTTACAAGATAATGGCTAGCAAAGTAGCAATTAGTGCTGCCTTTCATGTAACTTAATTTAAAATGTTTAAATATTATTCATTTAAATAGGAGAATACTCTAGGTTACTAGATGTACTCTCTCCCTACAAATATTTCTCATAGTATGTGCTTTCAAAATTATAAATAAACTCTACATTTTCTATTGTATTGAAATGTTCCAAAGCGCAGGAGCAGTTAATTTTTATTTCAAATATTCTTTAATATAGACGGGCTTGTTTGACTCTTCAAAATTCTTATCTTCGCTTTTTCTAGCAAAATTTCACAAGAAATAGCGGAGATTTTTAAATGCTTTTTTTAAAATCGAAAATATGGGATTTTCTGGTTTTTATTAAAGTTTAAGAGCGTAATGTTTATAGGATGGATACTATTGTAAATTGTATGATATAAAGTATTTTAAGTAGCTTCAAATAATTGTGAAATACTTTAAACGATTTACAAGGAGGCTACCTTAATACTATCTACAGGACTTAGAACTATTAAATTCGATATGATTTTAGTTTTAAGAAGGTGCTCACTAAGAAGTAGTTTCCCAAACATTTCGATTAGATTTTTAATGACAAATTCATCAAAATTCTATTGCTTTCTCATAGTTAATTCGAAGCCTGTCCTTCTTCGAAATTCATTAATGCACACCCTTAAAATTCAAAAAAAAAAAAAAAAATTAGTAATAAAAATTTTATTTCCAGACAATTTTTCTCTAATTTTAGTTAATTGTTTTGCACTTTAACTATAATTTGTAACATTATTTTTCATTGTTTCAGTTGTTATACTTGTGCTTCAGCTCATAGCAACGATATTAAATATACTTTTTGTGGGAACATTAACAGTATTATGTAATTAGAAGTGAATTGTAAAAATTAAATAGAAAAAGAAACGAAATATCATCATCTTATAACGATAATTTAAAATGGAAGCTCTGATACCCTCTAAATTTGTTTTGCTTTATTTTAATTGAATCTAACTTCTAATATCTGGTCGTGAAATCACAACAAGGCTTACATTTTTTTTTCTCAATTCAAATGAATCAGTTCTGCATTGTTTTTTTTTCTTTCTATATTAAAAAAAACCTATGACCTCTTTTTGAAATTGAAATATAAGTTAATGATATTGCGCATGTTGTACTTATTTAACATTCATTTAGCATTGTGCCTATTCCCTAGACCTTCACATACTTAATGTGCAAGAACGTATTTTGCAGACACAATTCTGGTAAAAGAAATGCACTTTATTTGTCCCCAAGGGCCTCATTACAGGTGACAGTGACGCTATATTATCTTTATTTTTATTGAAGGTGGGATTGCTTTTTTCCGACGCAGCTGAATTCATTATTTTTGGTTAGGGAAAATAATTCCTCTTTTTGTGCGATCAGTGCTCTATATTCGTGGCTAATGACACAATAGTTTGTCCTTCTAATGGAGAATTGTAAACATTAAGCCAGAGGTGTAAGAAGTACATATTAATTTATAGGCAGCTATCTCTTGCATAAGAATAGGTTATTCTCAGGAAATGAACCAAACACCTCCCAAAGTTTGTTTACGTGATAATTTCCTTAATGAACAATGCTTTTAGAATGATTACAGCACAATTTTACCACTGAAGTATAAATAACATTTCGTGAATATTCAGCATTATTTTATCTAACTATTTTCTTTTAAATCTTCCTTTTGGTATTTCTTCAGAAAAATAATTAATCTGAACTTTTTATCATCCATTTGTTTAAAATAATTAGCAAAATCCAAAATATCTTTCCCTCAGATTCAATGACAAATCCGATTTCATCAATTTTCATTTCATTTGAAAAATCACGACTTTTAGATGCGTGATCAAAATTCCTTCGACTCCTATCCCTATCTCTGTTTCCGAAAAAAAAAATCTCAAAACTCTACAGCACTTAAGTAGGGAAATCTTTGAAGTTTTCCCCATTTCTTGCTTCGCATACAAGTGATTTCACATATTTTATAGGAAATATTTTAAATGTATCATAAATAATCACTTGTTTCCAGTGGTTTCAATTTTTAAGTGATATCAGAAAGTAAAATATTTTCAGTGCTTCAACCTCAGCAACTGGAAGATTTCTCCAATTTCACTACTCGGAAAGTATCGTAAAGAATGCTCTATTTTTATTGTGCAAAAAAATTTTAAGCAACAGTTTTTTGTAGAAAGATGTCGGTACGCAGTTGATATAGATGACTAAATTATTAATATGACGGGTGAAGAGCTGATGGCTAGTTTAAGTAAAGATGATGTCATTTCTTGCAGAAAAATATTAAGATCCAACGATACACGAAGTAGTAATTGCATTTTAAATATTTATTTGTTCTTTTCTTTTATATGTTCAATACTTTGCCCTTGAAAGGTGATCTGACTTACCTCATGATTTAATGCCACACCTCGAGTGGTGATTCTCACTCACCACTTTATTTATTACGGAAATTCGATGCGTGGCGATGACTATTTTTTTCTTTTGAAATATTCATCAAAAATTTGAAATATAACGTTTATGTTTAAAGATTGATTAAAGTGTGTGAGTATAAAAGTTTTATACTCTAAATTGTGCAAATAATTATATTAAGTTAGAGGTAAGCAATTCAGTTAGAGCGCCACATGACGTCTGCAGTTGCTGGTTCGTCAGCGCGAAAATGATATTAAGGGTAAAGGGTGAAACTTCAAACACAGAAAGATAATTAATTCCTGTTTTATAGAAGCTTTAAATACGTATTGTGTTCATTGCGTACATAAACTCCTTAATGGAATTAACTTGCTTAATATCATAAACGTTATGACGTAATAAATATAGCTGCCGCATCTTCTCACATATAATTACGCGTTATCTTAAGTAGCCTCATAATTCTATTTTCTTATTCCTTTTAGGCAATTGATTCCAACATCAAAACATTAAGATTCATGTAACATGAATTATGTGATCATATTCAGCAACTTGATGACTGAATTGAAACATACAGATAAAAAAAGTTAAAGAATATCAAATATAATCTTTCAACTTATTACACAGTTTATTTATTATTTTAGAAAACTTATTAAAAGGTTCTTCAAAATTTTTGAAATAAGAATGGAAAAGTTCATTATGTTGTAGCAGAGAATATGGAAAAAAAAAAAGAATCTTTATACCTTAGCTCTAAATAAAGAAAAAAAAAAGAAAAAAGAAAAAGGGATTCAATTAAATGCTTATGGAAACAATGTAAACAGTTTTGAATTTCATTGCCTGAATGAAAGTTATAGTTACAAATTAAGCATAAAAATGTATTTTTAAGCTATTAAAACTGGGAAAAATTTGGGCAATAGGTAAATTGTTATTAAATATGCATTTTTTTTTAATTTTTAAAATGATTCATCTAGTGTGTCACTATTTCCGAAACTTTTTGATGAAAAAACGTCAAAACATTACTTTACTTTTTAATTAACTAAACTTTTATTTAGAATCCCCAAAAAATGGCATATTTTCTCCCTCAAAGTGTATTTTTGCCAAGTTCAGTTACTGTAGATCAAATGATCTAACATATAATAGTACCAGCAGACAAGCACACGCGCACATTTGTTTTTATTTTTAATACAGAAATTATCGCTTTATTATATTCTAATTTTCTTTCACAAATGAGAATAAAAGATTCAATTTTAAAAATTAAATATTAATTAGCATCTATATTCCTCTTCATTTTTTCATTTTTTTTCGCACTTAATTTTTTGAATTTTTTTATAATTTTTTGCTGGTTCAGTTGTTGTTTCTAAATAATCTGTCATTTGATTAATTTAATCGAATGCTCTTACTTAACATATTGTGCTTTATGTTTGTAAGTGTGTTGTAATAAATACTATAATATTTTAATAAATTTTTCATTTGTAACTTCTTAGAATTTTGAAATTTCGTTCGATTATCGATTAGGATAAAAATATAGTATTTTACTTATTTTAGAGAGATTAATTATCAACTGTTATGCTAATTTTGTTAAAAATTGTTTCTACAGTGTCAGTGGCATCAGGAAATAAACTTGAGAAATAATAATTTTTAGATTCTGTAACATTTATAACCATGAATAACGGAATAAGTACAAGATTAAAATATAGAAAATAATATATTTTTTTTTTACTGTACTAATACACTTAGAAGTATGAAATAATTTTTGAACTTAAACCCGAAGAAGAATGTAATCATGAGAGTGAAATTCTTTTATATTCATTAAAAATAAAAATCACTTTAGTTAGAATATTTTCAATTGGATTTCTTTCTTTTGGGGTTTATTATTGATATCCATATTTTTTATAATTGCTTAACTAAGAACATAAAAAGATTATAAAAAGACAAAAATTTGAATTTTTTTCTTAGAATAGGATTATTTATAATATTAATTACAATATTTACTATTCTAATAGATTATTCAATATATAGACTATATATAAATTAGAAAATTTACTATAAGAAATCTAGAATATTAAATGAGGATAATTTTTTAATGATGAAATTTCATAAAGCTGTTCAGAAAATTGTTGTAAAAATTTTTTTGAGTGGCATTGCAGAGACATTTTAAATTACCATATAACACTCTGGTGTTTCATGTCTTATATTAAGTCACATCTAGATATGAATTCAAAGTTAAAAATTGACGAATAATAAAGATAAAATGCATGGGAGAAATAACAAGACGTGTACGAAATTTATGACAGATTGCAAGATTCCAGGTATTAATTTCTAGTTAAAACTTGAGTCCAGTCCATAAAATCAGTTTTATTAATAAATAATAAATTATCACTTTTGGCAAAGGTGGTTATCTTCCAGATAACTATCTTTTTTTTTCGTTTTCCTTAAGTTCTCAATCTCGTCATGGAGTATTTCCTCGCTTCACTGTTTGTTTCCTGTTTCATGCCTACGTTTCCAACATTTACATCATAAATATAGTTGTATGTCATAATTATTGTCATTATTATATTTTGAGCATCTTACTTTTATATTATTCACTCACACTTGTATTTTAATTGAATTTCTATCAGCTCAATCCAATATCAATTAAGATAACGCAAGTCTTTTTAAAAAATTCCAGTGGTATGTCTAATCCAGTCAGGATAATCAAATGTTTCTTTTTTAAATTTACCCAGGAGGAGAACATTATGACGTCTTACCCTTTGTAGTTAACGGGTTTTTTTATATTGTATTTGTCACTTTTGTCAACAATCTGTTCATTAATAGTTGTCAAAAGTTTCAATCAAATATTTTATTTAACTTCCTCTCGAATCATTTCTTTAGAAAGAATTTTTATACGACAGATTTTGACAAACTCATAATTCATACTATTCTAGAAGCTTTATACAATTCTCTTTAGTGCTTCCCTCAAAGGAAAATATTTCCGCAATTACTAAAATAAAAAACAGTAATTATGCAAAATAAAGCAGTTTTGCTTTCATTTAAAATTAACGTTATAAGTTTTTATAAATTCAGAAGAATCCAAAACATTTGCTTTGAAATTCGACATATACAACAAATTTGGCGCAAATCCGGAATTTATTTTCAAATCCGCTACAAATATTCAAATTTTGAAACTGCTAAGGGTAATCCGATACGTTTTTGATCATTTCAGCTCAAACTTAATGAAACAATGCCAAAAAACAGAAATGGCATGAAAAAAATCTAATAAAAATATGCTTAAGGGCTTCCCTTTTCTGATTAACCCCATAGGATGTAAATAAAGATACAACCCTTCAAATTAGTAATAACTTTATTGAAGTTCATAATTTATGAATAAGTTATAACAATATAACAAAAGGATAAGAGCGAATAGTAGTGCTTCACCAATAAAAAGATTCTATTACTTTTTTTGTTATTAAAGTTTGTGCACTTGACGTAACTGCAGTGCTCTTTTTCTAGAAGCATTTATCCCATAGCAACAGCATTTTTTTCTCTTAATAGAATTTCTTCTTTTTTATTTTCAATCTGGTAAATCACTTCCAGTAAGTAATTTATCATAATTCAAGTGGTCATTAATGTATTGGGACAAAATAATGATGATTGGTTGGAGAGTTTGGTTCGTGCTTAGAGGATGGCTTAAAACTGCAAAAGACAAGAATAGATTTCAATTTCAGCTTTTAGAAGAATGGTTCTTGATCATGGTTAAATGAATGAAGGATCTCAATTACTGAAATGAAGGTTTTGGTTTTCACTTTAAAAGTTTAGATCTTTGAAAGCGTAAAATATGTTTGTGGTGATATCTTAATAAGACATATAACATCTACGGGAGATGAGCATGCTTTTCTCTTGTGGTATGTTACTGGCTTACAAACCCAAAGGTCCCAGGTTCTATCCTGAGCCAACATCAAATTGCCACATGTTAAAAGTAAATTTTATGATATTTTCACATATTAATAGTAATGAAAATTATTTATTTATTTTTATGTTTTCGTTATGTGAAAACAACTTACAAAATTCATAGACTTTTCTTAGCCCTTCCTGTAAGATTTAATAATGAAAATTTTTGCATGAAATAACCATTTAATTTTTATTTTAATAAACTTGTTTCATTTTATAATTTTTAGGTATTGTTAATTAAAATTAAGTTATTGATATGGATGTTATTGTAATTCGCAAGTTCATATTCAACATTTCTTCCAAAATTTGTAATGACTTCGGATTAGCAATTAGTTTTCCCAAAATCAGAGCGTTCACGCCAGGCACTCCCATAAATTTCTTTATTTCAGACACATTATCTATTTCCTTCCATACTTATGATACTGTTTCTATATTCCAGAACATTCACTAGAATCCCTTATTAGTCTCCTAATGCAGGGTGGCGAACTTTTATGGATTAACGTGACCATTTTTTCTAAAGAAATGTTTAATGAAGTATAAACATGCTGTCAAATAATTTTAACTTACTATTATTGGGAAAATAATAAAGCTAAATACTAACAATTTAAAATTATTTATGCAAAAAATGCATTTTACACTTTATAATTGTAAAGATTTTAGTTATACGTATAATTCAAATTAAAATAACAGTAATTTGACTTCTGTTGTTGCAAATCAGTTGAAAAATAACCTATATTAAGATTTAAGATGTTATATCAGAATGTATGCTGAATTGTAATCATCTGCCAAACAGTTTCTATGCAAATCTCCAATGTTATTCATCTTTCATAATAATGACTCGCTCGCAGGTAGCTAAAACTATGGTTAAAATAGCATGAGCCAACTTTTTGAAACAGTTAAATGTGTCTTGAATCGAATTCCATGCTTCCGAAATTTCGTTGCTGGCATGTTTACTTATATTGCTTGTTAATCTTTCTGCTTCAATCACTTACAACTTTTTCCTTTCATCAATAAATTTCTGAATCCATAATGAAATCTATACTGCATTTCAAATTCCTCAATTTTCAGCCAATCGAATTGGGCCAAGTGCAGTTTATCAAATTAATTCTCATGCAAACCATTTTGATCAGTGGCGTGCCCAAAATATTGTGCTATGTGCCATCAACGACACACATACCTTTGGTTTGTTATTCCTGTTCTAGTGTATCTTCGTTTTCTTGATATTATTTCACTATCATGAATTTCAGTATCAATGTAAGTAAACGTATGCAATTTTTTTCTGAGTTTTTAAAATCCCTCTATTCATCTTGAACACCATAGTCTGCCCTACTCTTATCTATTACAGTGTTTGTTTTAAAACACATTTTTTCTTTCATTAAAAATATATCTTATATATCTTATATCGAACTGCCATTCGATCTTCACGTTGAATGTTTATATGAATGAAATTCCACTGATTAAAAACAATATGATTGTGATTTATATCAATAAATTAGAACTCATACAATATGTAATACCCATCTATTATATCAACATTTGTGATAAAGAAGTGCTGCCGGATTCAGTACACCAGAAATTTTAAACCAATTTATTCTCATATTCAACAGTAACTTTAATTACATGACGAGTGTAGTTCTTTATCGTGCTCTATAACATGAAAATTCAATAACGAACTATACTCTTCATTTCACTGGAAGTAGTTAAGAAAGCTACATCTAAACCCCAATTAAAAACTTTATGTTTCTCACCTTGGAAGTAAGGATTGTATATAGCTTTATTTAATTCAACTGATTCCATGCTTTGTAATATGATTTCCATTCATTTCTTGATGTACTAGAGTTTTGATAGTTGCACTTTTTCGTATATAGGATAAAAATATATTACTTTAATATTTTAAGTACTTACTTATGAATTTGATGATTTATTACATTAATTTTTTCAATACCAATGACGCCATTTGATAATGAGTTTGTAATATTGATTTCAAATCAACGCAATATTGAGAATACTGATTCACAGTTTAAAACTCATTAAGTACAAAGCAATTAAAATTTTAAAAAATTAACTTAGCACCATAAAAATTATTTTAATTATTTACTTTATCAAATATTAGACTTGGTCATTTACTTTATTGGCAGAAATGTGAGATGCTACTTAACTTGCCTTGAATTGGAGATCAATGAACATAGTACGACTAATAACATCTTTTTTTTAATTGTATCAAATTGTTATTTCATTCTAGTTTTAAGGCATTTTAATTTTCAACTTTATGAATCAATTTATATTGATTGATTACAAAGTCAGTTCAAGATGTAATACTTAAAAGAGGACATTATTATTACGTCTTTATACTTTACAAAACCAACAGGAGTAATTTCCTTGAAACTTTCTCGAATAAATTTATTTGTGAATTATTAATCGTATGCGATTGACAATCAGTTGCTATGTTCAAATGGTTCTATTTTTTGTGGTTCAAACACTTTTATTTGCAGTTAAAATCTTAGCCTCTTAAAAAAAACTCTATGAAATTATATACTTTGTATTAATCATGGAATGCAAGTTCTAGACTAAAACAAGCAATTTTGACTATATGATAATATAAATAATAAAAATATTTTCACTCAAGGATATGGAATAATAAAACGTATTTTCGTAAATGACGATTGTTAGCTGAAACAATGTCACGAATCTAATGGGAACTATTGTTCAGCAGTCTGTGTCATTATCTGCGTCCTCTAATTTTGCGTTCATGCCATCCTCTATAAATGCATGGCTAGTTAACTTTTCTTATGTACAACCGCCACCAGTGAACAAAACTATATCGACAGGATTTTTGGTGATCAATTGCTGTCTTTTACATAAATTGTCCATAACACCGGTGAATTCATCGAACTGCCATTCTTTTCGAGGTGGTTTGCTCTTAGCCATAAAGGGGTCAATCTATGACCTTCATCATCATCATCCTATACGCCTGTCGTCCTGGACGATAAACGAGAACAGACCATCACTCTAAAAAAATCTCCTCAAAATTCTCAATGTCTTTCCAAACTTTTGTTTCCGCAGCAAAAAAAATCCAAACATTTTAAGATTTTCAAATGGCATGTAAAAAAATTGACAGTGTTTTAAGATTATCTGATGCCATTTGTAATTATATCACCATTTTCACCTTTCAGATTCTTTCTAATTCTGAGATTAGTATGCATTCCAGTAAATAATGATGAACGGTTCCAATTCCTTCAAAAGTACATTTATTTTACTTCCTGGATGTCTTTTCCTCCAATTTTCCTTTTTAAGGTCAATTTTTTATTCTTTTTTATGGTAAATTTCAGGTTTAATTCTTGCAGATAATCTGCAGTTAAAATAATTATTGCTAAAACTAATTGAGATTAAAGAATGTGCGCTCTTATATGACTTGATGAAAATACCAAATTGTAAAAAAGAAAATTAAGCAGCTCGAGTACATATAAAAATAAGTTTCAAATTCCTTTTCCTCTACGATCTTGGTGGAAAAACAGGAAATCAGGTTCATATATTAACGAGAAAAACAAGTTTCAGAATCTCAAACATGTCTTCCTTCCATACTGAATTTTATCTTTTCTTACTTCCTACAAAAGACAGATCTTCTATTCTAATGGCTTCCTACAAATCACCCCCACTGATAAAATATTTTTACCTCTATTCAGCCACATTAAAACATGGACATGTCAGAACACCCATAATGTCCCCATGTCTCATTTCCATGCACAAGGTCCATCCGGCTGACCGATCGATGGAGAAAGCTAGCGAGGGCGGGAATTATTTTAAGACTACCACTTGTCGAGGGGCGATCGGATATCGGAACCGAGGACACAAGGGTGGAGACCAACGTCTTTAATCACCACCGGCTCCCGTTCTGGTGGCTCCTTGACCTTGAGACATACGGGGCAACAAGGCTTTCCATATGTGAGCGAGCAACAGCGCACTCGTTCGTTCTGTATCGGCATGAAGCGGATTCTGGCGCGGTGTGGGACATGGAATTAAGCGATCGGGTGCGGTGGTCATTATGCAGATCCTTGGAATATTAATGATGTTCTTTAATTAATTGATTTGCATGAGAAGGTTTTTAATTAATCAGGAAAGACCCGCCCGTTTCCGTTAAAAACAAAGGAAAGCTATATTTGGGACCAAACTGTTGCTGTTGGCAGTAGTAGTCGCTTTGGGATTTGTTTGAAGTGGATCCGGTTGTGAAAATATTAATTAGGACACAAAGAGAGTTCAAAAAACTAATTGGAAATAAAGACTTAGCATGGTTGGAAAATTTTTAGCAAATATATGACAGAGTTGTGATTTATGTCACTGAAAAGTTTTAAATTTATTTTTAGACAGTGCAAAAATAACTTTGATGCGATGTTAGCTTTCAAAGTAGTGATCAAGAAAAAATAATTCTGTTTCCATTTCAACCTTTTTGTGCAACGTAGGAACATTCTAATAACACAGCCAATTGTTCTAGACTCTAAGGAATATGTGTGAGAAATTTTGTTTGTCAAGAAATGGAGAATTGTTTAAGGTTCCAATAAACAAACAAAAGGAATTCAATTTTGTATACAGAATCCGCCCCCCTTTTAGTGGTCCAATAACTAACTTCGAAGCCTTTAGGGAAAAGAATATAATCTCTACTGAAACAAAAAGTTAAATGACAGGAAGAATTATACTTTATATTATTTGAATCAATAAATATATTTCTCAAAAATTCCCCAAACCTCACTTTTTATTCTGTCTCCCTAATCATTGAAGCCTGAATTATAGAAAATACTTTCATATTTATTTATTATTTGCAGTATTCTAATCAAAAATCTTTTATTTGAATTGACACTTATTTCAAACAACTACCCATGCCTTCTCAATTCATATATATTTTTTTATCTAATGATACATAATTTAAATTTAAAATTTTATTTATTATTTGCTTCAAAGTAAAACCTTTTTTTTAAGTGAATAATCTTACTTTCAAATTAAGATTGACAGTTTATGGCAACGGAATTCAGTAGAGACTGCTAACAATGTATTAATTAAATCAATGTAAATACCTTTTACAGAAGCGAAATTGTAATTACTTTAAATGTCAGTTGTTGTTTTTAAATTGACTATTGAAGTTATGTTCTAGTGGATGTAGTAAATGATACAACGGTTACAGAAATAACACCAGGTTTACACTCGGCCAGTTATACGACGGCAAGTAGGCAGCGCATGCGTAGAAAGGCCGAATAATGCTATTCGGTTGATGGTAAATATTTGTCCGGACGGGACAACTACAAGCGGTTGTATTGTAATTTTTCTTTCTGCGCATGCTTTTTTAGAATTTGGAGGTTTTCTTGGCCTGAAAAAATTGATAACTTCCCACAGATTAATTCCGACATTTTTGTTCTCTTTGTACTTTCTGATACGAGGTTGTGTGTGTGTGTTTCGAATTTATTTGCATTTTTTACAATAGTTTTTTTTTTTTCAAATTTAGTTGTATTAGTATTTTTTTTATTTTGTTTCTTTGCGCAAATATCCACCATTTTAATACGATATGAAGTAAAAAATTCATGGATACCAAAACAGCAGTTTATAGCGAAGCATGGGATGTTTGAATCTATCGTATGAAATTGTGGAAAACATAAATCAATCCCTTTCTACGCATGTACTACCTATTTTGTCTTGTAACTGGGCGAGTATAAACCCTACATAAAAATAAATGAATACAAAAAAATAGTTTTCAAGCAAACGACTTTAAAAATAAATTTAAAAGTTATTACGATAGATGGTCCAGATTATAATTTCTGAAGCATACGAAAACCATTCTTTTTTAACAATGCAAATTTATCTTTTAATTGTATAAGTAGGTTCAGTCGAGTATATTTTATTGCCTTCAAAATGGAAAACTATTCTCACAGGAATGTTTTAATTTGCAATGATTCGCCATTTTACGACTCCACTTGCTTTTTACTCTTAAAATAACATTGACCTATACAAGTACCTTTGGCATTACTTATCTATTGCCACTATAAACTTTCAAACACGATGGAAAAAGTTACGCGGCTCTGAAAAATCATTCATCAGCGTGTAATCATAAACGTTTGCCAGCTCTTGTCCGCTACCAGCACAAGTCCCAAGAGTCCAAGAGCAATAGTAACTGCAAACCGTGAGGCTTTATATGGCACCATTAGCTAAATGAAGATGGGCGAGGCATCTGCGGTTGCTGTACGAATAAAAGATTTTTTTTGGCTTGTTTTCTGAAACTGTATTCAATCTTTACCTGGATTGCAAATATCCACACGTATTGTAATTCAGAAGGTTGTGGTAAAATCCTGCCTGTTAAATAATTACTTCTGCTACTGTTTTATGTTTATTATTTTTGACAATATTTTTTTTTGAGAAGTACGAAAAATTGTTGTTATATGTGTGTTACTAGGCAATGTTTGTCCTTCTAAAAGTTGTCTAGAATGAGAACTGTGCTTTTTGAATTAAATTTATGGAATTGCAATTTGTTAATAGGTTTTTGGATTATAATACTTCACAAAATGCAATTAGTTTGCCTAGATTCGGGACACTTTTAAAGGTCATACATATCTTAATGTTGAAGAAAGGTTTTTAAAATTATTCATAATTTTATTAAATCGAGTGATGCATAAGGATATCTTAATTTTTCTTTAATAAAATAAAGAAGCTTCCCAGACAATAATGCTCTCTTTAGGGATCTCTTCCGCTCTTCTTATTTTTACATTCTCGTATACAAAGTAGAGAGAAAGTTCTATAATAGTAAAAAAATTAGAAATTGAGATTTTGGGGAATCACCACGTTTTAGACCTCCCTGAGTTCAAAAAACACATTTTTCAAAATTTCTGTCTGCCTGTGATAAAGATAGCAAAAAAAAAAAAAAAAAGCTTGGGTATTGAAACTTGGTATACGACTTAAACTACAAATTCTCAGAATTTTATCACATTTTGAGTTAAATCTGTTCAGAGGAAGTTCATCTGCTGATCTGTTCAAATTTAAGTTTGCCCGATTACTACAAAACGAAGAGAGCTAGATACATAAGGTTTGATAAACAGATTTGGCATCTATAATTTAGACAACTGACAAAATTTCAGCCAAATTCTACAGCGGCTGACTATCTTTCGGTCTGTAGATTCAGAAATAAATAAATCCGGTTATTCAAAAATACAATGATTTAAAGATATCAAATTTGGTTAGAGAATTTATAATTACAGACGCGGTTTAGTGAAAAAAAGTTTAAAAAATAGATTGAGAAAAACATGTATAAAACACAAATTTTATTTTTGGATACTATTAACCTAAGCCATGGATTAATCGCCAAGTATCACACGATAATTAAAGTAAAAATGCTAAATTTATGTCAAAACTTAATTTTCCGTAGCTATTATAAGCCTTTGCCATTTATGCACAACAGATTTATTAAAGAGTATGCGAGGCAATTTTGGTTCGACACTCCCACAAGTTTTTATATTGATTTTAATTTTATATCTACAGATGTCATTTTCAAGTGTCAAGTATTGGAAAAAAGCTAAGTAAGGAATTTTTAATTTATGGCTGTCTTCAAGAGAGTTAGCACCAGAGTAAAAATATTATACATCTATATTTAGTTTTAAACAACGCTTATCTAATTATAAACCTTTTTAACACAATCTAAACATTCTAACATAAAGTTTGGAAAAACGTTTGGCTTGTGAATCAGTCAATTAACTTGAAAATCAAAGGAAGAGATGGGAGGGAATTTGAAAACTGAGCAAAAAGGTCTTAAGGATAACACCATGAAATGTAGAAGATAAGAGTTTTAAACCGAATAAATCTGAATACATGATCTTTTTAGATGAAAAAAAAAAATGAAATAAGTTGTTTCTAACAATAGAGCAAAAATTTCTTGGTCTCCCTACAAGTTACTGTACCCGTAATCGTCTTTTTATTATTTTCACCAGCTTGATTTGCATGGATTGTCCGATTGTTCGCTTGAAACGACTAACTCATGTTAAGAAGACAACGTACCTTCACGCTATTTTTTTTTTAATTTTAAGTATTATGCTGAAAAAGTTTCATAGTAGTATATGTTAACACTGAAATAGAAACACCTTAAAAAGAAAAAGAAAAGATAATTTTAGTCCGCCTGTTTAGATAAAATTTCAAATTTGTTTAAATTTTGATATTACTTTTTCAAATGTGAGTATTTTTACTTCAGGTATTTTTTATAGATTCTCTGATATCTATAACACAGAACTGTGCATGTTTGACAATATTTATTCAGTATTTGTTTTAATATAATAATTTTTACTCTATTATGTGATGAAAAATAGGAAAATTTAGTAGCACATCAATTTAATTGTAGCTTCTAAAAAAACTAAACAAATGAATGATTTTTGCATGCACCATTTTATTAAATACAGGGTGATCAAGAAATAACAGAAGATTTTTGGAGCCCTGCAGCATGTTATGTACTGGACGAAATATTACGAAATTTGACTACCATACACATTAAAGTATGCTGCAATCGAAAACTTTATGAAGTAATTTTCTTATATGGATACATTATGACATGGTATCGATGATAAAAGTTGTGGAAATTTAAATCATTCTGCAAGAATTGCCCGTCGATTGCGTTGTCATTAGGTAAACGTACCATTTTAGTCAAGTTGTTTTATCAACAGGATGAAAATGCCATTGATGCTCTTCGTGAGTACCAGCGGTTAAAACAGTTATGTACTACTCACTCAGGTTTACTAACACTCGGGTTTCTATGTTAGTCCTTTTTTTTTTTTAAATAATTGCATAATATGCGTTTACGAGCATGTTTAATTTTTTTTCTGAACTGACTCATATACAGCAGATTTTTTTCTCCTTCTTTGATACCCACACCTATAATCCCTCCATATGGCAAAATGTCTAGAATGTTTGTTCTTTTTTCAGAAGAATAGTATTTTCAGCTTGAGCACTTTCTAATCTTTGAGATGCCCCTACATTGAACTCAGAAACTGGATCTACAACTACAATTTGACTCGGCACTTTGAAACAAAAATTTCGTTTCAGAACTTGCTCCATATTACACTATGAAGACTCTCTTTTGAATTTTGTTTCAAACATCTTGTGCAAGGTTGAGGATGTTCATCTGTTGTTTTACCATTGGCCAAAGCATCCCGATAAAAGTGCCAAGAATCTTTTGCAAATGGACACAATTCTCTTCTAAAAAGAGTAAAATAATTCACAATTTCTTTGGGTTGTGATACTAGTTACTAATATTAGTCATTTATAGAGGTTTGGTACTTTTTTTAAACTTATCATTACGAATAAAAATCTTAATAAGTTTCGAAATAATGTAGATACAGCTTTAATAGTTTAGTTTGATGGGGAGAGCAAACAAATGATTTAATTAAAAAAATTCGATAATTTGATCACTTTTCAGGTACAGTGTCCTTAAAACACTAAAAGCAAATCAATCTTAATAGAATTTATTTTTGAAAATTAGTTTGTGAAAAATTTCTTTTTCAAATTTCCAGAATACTAAAAACATTATTAACTTATTTTAACAAATATTTTTGTTCCTTAAAGCATTCACTTTGAATAATTTTCATGTCCGATATCAGTCGGCACAAGGTATATTAAGAGAGTTATCCTGTCGATACTGCTACGTTCAGTGGTGGCGGGGTGGTCGGCTGTATGCAAGAAGGTATATTAAGCGTTAATATTAAAAGTAGATGCACTTGAGTAGCAGATCAAGATAAAAATTTTGACTCTTTTTGGGGGGAGGGGAGGGGAACAGGAGAGGAGTCTTTAAAGAAAAATATAGGCATTTTCCTATTGGGATTCTTTCAAAAATTTCTAAGCATCCTTATCAGTAAAAAACGACAACTAATCAAATGTTCCAGTCTAAGAATAATTGATAAATAGTCTTACATTCCTTACTGTTTTTAACTTTTAAAAATATGCTAATAATTCTTATAAATTTTTTGACAAAAAATATAGAATTTTGGGATAAATAAACCTGAAGACAAAATATATTTTCAAAAAATACTGTAATCAATACTCTTTAAAATTTTATCTTCCCTAATTCTATTACAGTTAAAAGAAATTTAGCAATCTCATTTCACCTAAAATATTCTCAATTTTTATTTTCATTAATTTTTAATTGAATTAACTTAATCTTTTTATTTTTTTACTATTGACAATACATTTTTGGTAAAGGCATTTATTTAATTTATAAATGCCTTTCTTGCATCTAAAGAAAAAAAAATAAATCATAGATGCATTTTTTTCATAAATTATGCTTGTTACTTATTATTTTGTATAATTCTTTAAGTGAAATTTGTATGGTTAACACAAAATTGATGAAATATGCTGTTAAGTATACCGAATGCCTCAATATTGCTTTCGCAACACTTTCATAAAATTATTACTGCTTCTAAAAAGAACTAGAATTCGGGCTAGTCATTTAAATATTTTAAAGAAATTTTACAGTTCAGTCTATCAATTTGCTTTACATTAACTTGCAGGAAGATGAAAATTTTATCTGATGACGCAATATATCGGAGGATGTACAAATGGTATATCCTACATGTATCATATGTACATCCTCCGATATATTACATTATCAGATATCTAGAAAAGCTACTTTCTAATGTAGTTAACCTATCGGTAGCATATAATTGATTAAAGTTTTCATTTATGAGACACACAGGTTCAAACTTTTTGTATAAAACTTAACTATAAACCTTATATTACACAAATCTTGAATCAATGCCTTACATAAGATAATTTTTGGGAAAGATCTTTCACTTTTATCATATTTATTTATATTTTCTTCTGATCTCAATATTGGCAAATTTTTTGTTAAAAGGTTATTCAAATTTTAAAACCACTAATTTCATTGATATTGTTTATTTATTTTTTCAGTGTATGAATTATCGATATCTATTTTATGATATTTGAGAATGAAGTGAAATATCAGTGATGAATCTTTTTTCTAAATATCACTCTGCTCAATGTCAAAATAAATTCACCTTCTGCTTTTTATTGAGATCAACAACACAATCAACTTATTTAACCAATTTAAGTGATCTTTTTAAACTGTTAGTTTGCCATTTGTTACAAGCTTTTTTTCATCAAACAAAGAAATTTTTCTGCTTTTATTCGATATAATTATGATTTCGGGTTTGCTGCAGTGCTATATATTTTTGCTTTCACTTTTGTAAGATGGTCATCATCGGTGATATCTTAAATATCATATTTTTAAAATTATTCTATGACTTAAACCTGAAAGTATAATAGCACCGAAATATCATCTATTATTTAGTGAAAATAAACTAATGATATTTAAACTTCTGGATTTTAAATAGTGTTCATTTTTACTTTTTCTTATATGAAGAATCGAGAAAAGTATAGCAATTGTTAGAAAATTAGAATTTGAGATTTTGATTTGGGACCATATTTTAGACCTCACAGAGATCAAACAATATATTTTTGCCATTATTTCGGTTTGACTTCAACAAAAATAACTCAAAAACGCATTGAGTTGGGAGATGAAGTTCGGTATATGGTCTTAGAATCAAATTGTGCATTTCTATCAAATTTTGAATGAAACCTATTCAGAGAAAGTCTGTTTGACCAACTGTTCAAATATAAGTTAGTGCGATAACTACAAAACGAAAAAAGGTCGATGGATAAAATTTGATGAGCAAATTTAGTATCTATCTCACAGTCTGATTTGGGACTAGATCTGCCAAGGAATTGACTTCCTGTTGCTCAATACTTCCAAAAGAATGTAAATGCGATTGCTCAAAAATGCAGTGTTTTGAATATATCGAATTGGATATGTGATTTTATGACTACAGTTGTAATTCTGTATCAAATTTTTATCTCAATTGTCTGGGAAAAAACACAGTATAAAACATAAATTCGATTTTCTAGTAACTATAAAGCTTTGTTAAAGATTAAAGGGCATTTTTAGGGATTAGGATCCAAAATTTCTTAAGGATCACAAACTGATTCAGCAAAAATAAATTCATACCAAATATCAATGTTTCACAGCTACTGTTCGCTAATGCTATGCAAGAAATTCATGGGGTTACCTAAGATCCGAAATCTTATTTTATACGGGAGTGAATAACACTTTTATTCGCATGCAAAGGAGAAAGTTTTATGAGACCTCTTTTTTTCGGTTTCATTTATTATAAAAATAAACCATTTTTATGAAACCAAGACTTCATAATGCCCTTAAAATGTGACTGACCGTTTATGTTTTAATCCTTTAAATGGACAGTTTTTTCTAGTTATGATTATTAAAATACTTTTAGGATTGAGATTGACTTAAGAAAAATGATTCGTTAGATTACATAAATTTAATTTGACTAATTAATTAATTTTAATAATTTATAGTTAAATACAGAATCAAAATGCACCATTCTGTGTGAGTTAAAAACTCAAACATGTAAGTTTCTATGTTATTGAAAAAATTATCAGAATTTAATTTCATACAAAGATTGATGAATTTGGTGAGAAGCATATTTCTTATGGCTCTAAAAAAGGTTAAGAGTGGATTTTTCATGGTTCTTTTACCTACTAACAGAATGCTGTAGGTCCGATTTCTCATTTTTCACATAAATTACATACATAAAAACAGAAAGTTTTTTTTTTCATTCCTTGCTTAAAACAATGGAGAAAAATCAAGCGATTAAATATCTGATGAAACAATCAAAGCGGTTCGAACCTTACTGCAACTATGAAAAGTTTTGTTGAAAAATTATGCAAAATATTGTTAAAATTCAAAAAAAAAAATTACTCTAATATCAAAATGAAGGGTGCCATTCAAAATGTAATTTTTGAAATTTTAAAACAATATAAAAATAAATTTTTGCTCAACATTATTTTCGTAAGTTTTCTTTGAAAAACTCTAAAAATGGTTTAACGTTTGAAGCGAAATTTTTACGAAATCACTCCAAGATGCACTTTCTCTATTTTCAACATACCATATTTATGCCAATCTACTGCTCCATCAAATCGAATGCGCATCCCTATTTTAAAACTTTAAATAATAAAAAAAATGTTTGTCGGCGAATGTAATGCGTATCAATGGTATGAGGAATTTATTGAATCTTATTTTATACAACAATGGATTTGTATATAAACTATCAATCAATGGTATCATATGATGACATTTAGCCAAAAACGATGCGCGTTGGATTCGCGTAAATGCGGTATATGCTTACAGAATTTGATAGCTCTAGAGCAAACGATGAAGGCTTTACAGTCCAGAGCGCATGCACATATACGCCCCCCATACATACATACATTTTCCTTTTTATTAATAGATATATTTAGTATTTAGTACTGCAGTTGGGATTACACTGATTTTTAAACAAAAAGTTTGGGGTATGCCAGTTGCTGTCACAAGTGCGGGATTAAAATGATAACATCACAGGAATTCGGCAATATGTGCCATGTATTCAATATCTGACTCATTTTTCATTCGGCAGTAAATTTCAATTCCTCTTACATTTTCTGCCTGTAAAAACAAGTATTACTGCGTTTTAAACCTATTTGCATAAATCCGTAAAATATTATGTAGGGTTGTCCCAAAAAGATTCAAACGCAGTTTTTAATTAAATAAGAATAAGTGGCCAATGTCAATTGTAAAGTAATTCAAAATAAGGCACAAAATAAAAGGAAATAAAAAATATTGAATAAAAAAAGTCCTATTAATTATGCAACAACTATTTTTTAAATTTTTATGTGTATCTCTTTGACAAATTTTGCTTTTAAAGTTTTAATTATTTTTATGCGACAACGTTATAACATAAAAAGAGTATACGTGTATTTTTAAAATTGAGTTATACTTAATTGAAAATTGAATTTCGTTGTAAAGGGACCCTATAGCAAAATAGAAATTAAATATTATAAAAATATAAAATATATAATAATATTTACATTAAAACTCATTTTGCCTGCTTAGGGCATATTTACAGCACTGTCATTTAAGGCACTCTTAAGTTGTGTGTGCAATTTTTTCTTTTTTTTATAATTAGACTATCAAAAAAGTATTTGTAAAATTTAAAATAAACACATGTAAATAATTTATTATTATATTTATCATAACATTTCAAAGACATTTTAACTAATGATCTCATATATTACTAAAATTTTTTATGCACCCAAATATTTATTAAAAATATTTTTTTAAAGCATAGTGAAATGCGGACGAATTTCTTTTATCATAAAATCTTTTTATCATATATTATAAAATGCTCCTCTGTTTGTAGGCGTGGTTATTATTATTATTAATACTAATATTATAAGCACCAACTGCAAAATCGGATAAAATGAAATTGAGCCCGTTGCTCTCAAAGACGGATAATTTTTTGAGACACGCTAACGCATTTCTAATCAAAAAATGTCCACAATGAATTTGTATATAATCCCTATTTTTACCGAAGTAACACCTTTTTAAGTGATGTGATAAGTCAATAAGTCATTTTTTTCTGTATCATGATACATTTAATTTTAAAGATATAATTATGCATTTTTAATAATATTCTTTGATCGAAAAGAAAAACTTTTTAATAACCAAATTCGTCTAGAGGGGTCAGAAAAATTATAAAAAGCATATGTTTTGAAAAAAACTTTTAACTTTTAAAAGAAACTTAATTTAACTTAAAGTACTTAAACTTTTAAAAGTTTAACTTTTTTTTATTAACATAGTTTTATTTCGTACTTTATTTTAAACTAGCCGCCTTTTAGCCGCGAAAAAGGGAAAAAAATTATTGAATTAATGATACAGATATTGCAAACGATTATAGAAATATGCCATTAAGTCGGGATTTCAATGCATATCCTGTCTAAATTCAATCAGGTTTACTGTAAATAAAGATAATTTAGGGAATTAATGATATAGATATTGCAAACAATCATAGAAACCTTTGTTTTGTATTTATTTTTTAAGAAAATATCACATTTTATGTTTCTTTTATTTTATCCGGTCACGTGCTAAAAGTTGCATATCTTTAGATTTGATTTGCGATGATAATTTTTTTAATTTGAACTTCCGGCATTCTTTTATTTTATCCAGTCACGTGTTTAAAAAAACATGGTTAAAATATTTCTTTAAAAATTCGTTAAAAATAGAAGCTTGAGTTATACATTAAAACACTGATACCATTAGAAAGCTAATTTTTTTAATCTTTAAATTGATATTAAAATCATGTTTGATAATATTTTCGGAAGTTATAGCGGAAAAACGTCGAAATTTCGCTTAAATTTTAATTAATTCAAATTCTAATTAAAAATTTGAAAAAAGGGCTCCGAGTTGCACATTCCCGACTTCCAAGGTATACATGTACCAAATTTGGTAGCTGTAGGTCCAACGGTCTGGCCTGTAGAGCGCCAACACTCACACATACACATTGAGCTTTATATAAGTATAGATATAGACAATTCTGCAATTTCATCGTCCACTCATCTTTAATAGATAAAGAATTGAACCACGTTTCAATCTTTTTGGGGCACGTTCATTTTGTTAACGTTATTTCACGTTGGAATGCCCTGTATATTTTATCACTTTCAGGGACCCTCTTCAGCAGACACCCTCTTCTTTCACTTCTATTCTGCAGACCACCATTATTCGCTTTAATCTGGATTTCTTTTGACATACGTGTAAATCCAGTATAAATCATATAAATCTAGAAATACGAATAAATCTCGAAATTCTACGGCATGGAATAAACATGTTAACAAGAGAATCTTCTTTCCATAAATTTATCAGCAAAAAACTCAATTCTTCCTACCACTACCACTCCTTAAAAATCTTTAAGGAATATGAAATGCAATAACCCAGGATTGAAATAGAATTAGAGGAATTCAAATAACATTGGATATCGATTTCGACCAAAAAAAATTGAGTATCTAAATAATCAAAAATTGTTTCGTAGTACTAGCTTTTTAGCTCAACAATCCTATATTGTCTTTAAATGTTTGCTGTAACACATATAAATTCTTGTTAATTTTAGTACAATTTTCAGCAATTTTCTTGTACATAATATACAATATATATGGCTATCTTAAACATATTAATTCCATGTAAACATGAAATGTATTTGTGAGAAATGTTTTCTGTGGGTTAACAAAATTGCTTTAAAAATTCCTACTGTATAACTCTGTTGGTTTAATTTATTAGAGTCTCCTTGAAGCTTTTAAAATGTAGATTGCTTGGTACATCAGTAAATATAGTCTTAAAAATAAATTTATATTTGATTCGAATGAAGGTGCCAGATAAATCAAATCTGTAAATATAGGTAGTGCTGTTATTTTAAAAATATATAAAATACTGTTATTTTAAATTTTGTACTGATAGCGTTAAAAAATTCGAACTCTAGATTTTCTCGAATATTGTCATTTTAGACCTCCTTGGGTTCCAAAAACAAATTTCTGAAAACTGTTTGTATGTCCGCTCTGTCTGATTCGTCGCCTCCAAGATAACTCAAAATCTCTTTGTTCTCTTAACTCTAGATGAAGTTTAGTATTCCGTGTTCATATTAAATTTGAAATGCTATCAAATTTTTAGTAAAATCTGTCTAGAGGCAGTTTATGCGTCCAGCTGTTCGAATAAAAAATATCACGATAACTACAAAACTAAGAAACCAAGTAGAATAAAATTTGGTACAAATAATTAATATCTATACAGTAGACACATATCAAATTTTGAACCAAATTCAAAAAAGCAGTCCACTGTATGTAGGTCTCTACTTCCAGAATTAAGTGAACACGATGATTCAAAAGCGCAAAAAATATAACAAATTTTGTACAGACTTTTTGTGATCCCAATCTTTGTCAAATTTTTGTTTCAATTGTGGAGAAAAATGCATCTAAAACACAGTTTCTATTTTTGGATACTATTAATCACATGCCAAGGATTAATCTCCAAAAAACTCACTGAGGATGGCATGGTAGATTCTGTAAATATGATAAATACTTGTTATGAAATCGATTAAAATTTTCAGTGGAGTGAACTTTAAAAAATACAAAAATTAAATTTTTATATGGATCCCGTACATAAAATTTTAGTGATTAAAATGTACCCAATCCTCTAATAAGACCATGTACAAAAATTTGGTCCTTTTAACATAAAAAGTCTCAAAAATATGAAACTACATAAATACCAATTTTCGATGCCTGGTTGTGAGTTAGCAAAAAGAAAAAATCATGTCGGATATTCATGTTTTAAGAGTCGTACACAAATTAACAAAGGAAGTAATGACTGAATAAATAAATAATAATTTTTGCTATTTATGGGTTCAAAAATATTAAAAATTTGTAGAAATAATAACTCAAAGGAAAGATTACATAAGTTTTTTTACAGGTTCATTGATTGAGCTATTTTTAGTTATATTCTGTAATTCATGATATAAAATTTTCAGGGAGCCTAGATTTTAAAATTTGTATTTAAAACTAAAGATATCAAGCATGTTTTATTTCCTTATGATGCATCCCAGCGTTGTGTGATTTGCACTCATGCTGTAAACATACGCATTGTAATTTGTGATTGACTTTTCCCGAACTTTGTTTTAAACATATATTTTAGAATTTTCGTGATAAAATTCTGATATTTTGTACACAACCTTATTACAGGATGGGGAACATTTTGTTTGTGGGAATATTTTTGAACAGGGTTCGTATGAAAATTAAAATTTTGCATGTTTTTAAGTTAAATCACCTGAAAATTGCAGCCGTTTTCATAACATTTTGCACCTTTTTTTACACAACTTTGTAATTTACATTATCTTTGTAATTTACAGTTTCTCATCATCGGAAGCTAAAAACAATATCAAGTTCGTAATTATCAACATATCGGAATATCTTGTATTATCAAGTTCAGAAGAATGAAGAAGAAAACAGTTAGTTATTTATATTCTAAATGATATTATATACCTAGAATCAATATTTAAAATAAAAAACACGATCAAAGGTTTTGAAACACTCTTTATAAAGATACTAAGGAAAATTAATTCATTTCTAGATTACTGAAATTCGATAAGTGATCTGTGCATCCATATTGTAGATTTGTATCAATTTTGGACCCAATTACTCATCGAAAAAAAAACATACCAATTTCTCATCATCGGAAGCTAAAAACAATATCAAGTTCGTAATTATCAACATATCGGGATATCTAGTATCATCAAATTCGGAAGAAAATTAAAAGATGAAAACAGTTAGTTATTTATATTCTAAATGATTATTTAAACTATTTTTATATTCTAATCTAATAATATCGGACTTAAATAATTGGGAAGATAATGTTTTTTGTTAAAACTATAATAAAAAATGTGTTCTAATAATCAAGGCATGGGTATAATATTGAAATGACAATTAATTGCTGCTATCTGTCATAACTTATAACAGATTGTTATAAAACAATATCATTGAGAAAATGCTGTTTCAATATCAAAAGAAAAACCTGATTTAAATCAACATTAAAAAAATATGAAGATAACTTAATTTTTATATTTGTTATTACCTAACTTTAATTTAAAATATATTTCTTATTTTACTTTTTTACATATTTATGTTGCAAAATAACGGGTTTCTGAGTTATTCTCAAACATGTTTTATTGAAATTAATTAACCGTTTTCATGTTTTAACTTACAAATCTTAAACCCAGTTTTTTAAAGGATTCAAAAATCTTGGCGGATTTTACTTGTCAAAGAATCTGATATTGTTTCCTTTGTACCACAAAGAAATACTATATTTAACTGTTTCAAGACGGAACCTTTAAAACATACTTAATCATGAATAAAAGTCTATGTAGCTTTTAATTTCTGGTAATATAACTAGCGGAAATCGTCTCCCTAAAATTTACATAGAAACAAACACCTTACGTAGCACTGGCGTACAGCATTTACGGTATATTAATATTTGGCGTGAATCAGGCATTCTTATTAAATCTGTAGTCTCCCTTGTGAGTTATTTGGCGATTAATCCCTGGCAATGAGGTTAGTAGTATCCGAAAATCGAATTTGTGCTTTACATGTATTTTTCTTAGTCGATTGAATTACAATTTTGATTTTTGGTTTTGATGATTTTGACACTAAACTACACTGATAGTCACAAAACCACATACCAAATTTCATATATTTAAGTCATTAATTAGTTATCGCATTTATACGTTTTAAAAACTACAGATTAACAGACCTTTATTGAATTTGGCTCAAAATTTGATTTAAAAAAACCGACAGACTGTATATCAAATTTGATAAAGACTGTATATCAAATTTGATAAAGATAAAGACTGTATATCAAATTTTATAAAGATAAAGACTGTATATCAAATTTTATAAAGATAAAGAGAGTATATCAAATTTGATAAAGATAAAGACAGTATATCAAGTTTTATAAAGATAAAGACTGTATATCAAATTTTATAAAGATAAAGATAAAGACTGTGTATCAAATTTTATAAAGACTGTATATCAAATTTTATAAAGA
>JAPMOQ010028858.1:0-14600 GCA_026543055.1 Argiope trifasciata | reverse complement strand
ACTGTGTATCAAATTTTATAAAGACTGTATATCAAATTTTATAAAGATAAAGATTGTGTATCAAATTTTATAAAGACTGTATATCAAATTTTATAAAGATAAAGACTGTATATCAAATTTTATAAAGATAAAGACTATGTATCAGATTTTATAAAGACTGTGTATCAAATTTTATAAAGACTGTGTATCAAATTTGATAAAGATAAATTTTTAATAAATAATAAAGGTAATTTGATAAAATCAAATTTGATATTGTATATCAACTTTTATCCGTCTAGATAAAAAAAAAATGAATTTTCTTGGTCACCTATAGGCATATTACGATTTTTTTTTTTTAACTTTGAGAGATCTGAAACGTAGTGAAGAGAAAGTGAAAAAATTTTTTAGCTTCCTTATTTATTTTTCCTTTTCTTTTGTAGGAATATAAACATTGATCAGTTCAATATAAGCATATAAAATTTTATTGCATTTGAATAACTGATTTTGTTGAGTACAAATTGTCAATTCTTTATTTTTTAGGAGAACGGTTACACTCCTCTGATGTATTCCGTGAAGGATAACAGAGTATTCATGGCCGAACGTTTTTTGGATATGGGTATGGATGTTAACATCAAAGGAAAGGTAAGTAGTCAATCAATAATATATCCTTCTCCATATAAGGAAAAAAACCAAAATCTATAATGTTTTTATAAATTATATTATTTCGGTTTTATTTCAAAGCTTATAGATTTATTAAATACCATGCTTTTCCAAATTCAACCTTGATATAATACTCAAAATATATTACAATTTTATTGGCATTAAATTCGAAATTAAATTTGTAAATTAGGAAAAATAACTCAAATTTCTAATTAATAGATGGCAGCGTGATCTAAATGACAAATGCTGCTCAATTTCTACTCATTTTTATGAAATAATTCATTTTATCATAATCTTGTATCTAAATAGACTTGTTTACATTTTGGATTAAAAATAGTTTTGGGGTAGTGAATGTCCGTCACTATTATTTTTAGTTATACATGAAGTTAAGATTGAAGACGTAATATTAGTTCTAGAATTTCTTTTGTTACATAACTTTATTAAATTAGAAATGATTGAAAAAGTGAAGGAAACTATTGAGTTAAAATATAATCCATGTGAAATTGAGTAGAAGTCGGAGTTTCCAAGTATTCTATAACATATAAAAGTAGCTTAATCTTTCCACAAAAAGCATTTGCTAACTTCCTGAAAGCACAATTCTTAAACTTTATCATTAAATAAAAATTCTTAGATTATAAATTTTTATTTTTATGATCTTAACTTATCAATTAGATGGGTTAATTATTTACTTACATATTTTCTAATTAACCATTCTTAATTAATTTAGAGAAACAACTGTAATTATAATCAAAATCCTGAAATAACTCATGTGAATCATAATACACTTCCTACATTTATTTTTTCAATATAGGACATTAAATGTTGTTAATTCTATTGATATTCATCAACGAATGTGATTCAGAAAATCAGTCAAATTGTTTGGTGAATATATAATAATATTGTTGCATTTTTATATGGTAGTAGCTGGTACATGGCGCCTTGTTGCAGCAGAAGTAATTTTGGAAATTTCGTTTGAAATTTGAAATAGCTATCTTGTTTAAATTGAAATTAAATAATATATAATAAAATATAAATATATGGCTATTCAACTCTTGAGCCTCCAGCATACAAGTAGTCATGTGAAAAACACGAATTTTCTAGTTTCAAAGCAATGTTTGCAAAGTTTAATGGTCTTCGGATAAACGGTACAACAGCGGATAAAATACAAATAAAAAAAATTCATTTTCATATATTACTGTATATAATTCTATATACAGTATATGTCTATATATATTATACAGTATATGTCTGTTATATATTAGATTCGCTGAATCAAAAATTGTCATCAGGAATTTTACAAATACTACCGTCCGGTTACATAAATAATTCCTTCCAATTTTTTTAAATACGATTATTTTTGCATAAAATTATTCTTATTCTTAAGGAACTATTATAATTATTTCCAGAAATTCGCATAGGATTTTACCTAGAATCGTTCAATCTAATATACAAAAATGAATGCTTGTTTATTCATATTTATGCGCTGCTTTGCCGTTCATCCGATTGCGATAAAGCTTTGCCAACTTATTACTAGCTCTAGCGAGAAGGTTATAGGCGCAGTAATTTATTATATCATATCTAATATATAAAAATGAATGTTTGTTTGCTCATACTTTATTCATTGTCGTATTAATAAAGCTTTGCTAACTTATTGCTTGCACTAACGCGAAGATTACAGTCATAGTACAATTAATATATCTAATATATTAAAATGAATGCTTGTTCTCATTTTATGCGCTCTCGTATCGTTAATCCGATTGTGATAAAAAATTTTGAACTTATTGCTTGTACTTATGTGAAGGCAATAAGCATGGTAAAATTATTATATCTAAAGTTTTAAGAAATGCATAAATTTTGTTTATACTTCACCTTTACTTATCTTTCAATTTCAATTAATGTATTCATTGTCAGCAAGAAAATAAATAATATTCCTTATCAGACAAAAAAGGTATTTCAAATTTCAAACGATGTTTCCAAAATTATTTCTTCTGCGGCAAAAATGTGCTGGGTACTAGCTGATAAAACATTTCCTGCCATAGTCTTCACTTTAATGCGAAATACATGTAGTAAATGAACCACTTTGAATGTTATTGTAATGAAACCTAACGTCAATCTATAAGTCAATGTTAATTACAATTTCATCTTGCATTAATAATTCTATAATAAGCACAAAACTTTAATCTTAGACCTTAACGAAGTCCTGCTTTCAGGTCAGCAAACCCTTACAGGTCAAGGCATGCCTAATATAACTCTAGATCAATGATCCTATTGGAAGTAATTAACGATTAAATGCCATGCTAATGCCTGGCCTTCCTTAGAAATTCGAATTAGATCAATGTTCAAAGAGCAACGTCCAATGAATTTTTGCCATGACCAGCTGGCACAAGAGTTGGATAATGGGTCAGTTATAGCAAGGCAAAGATCCGGGAGCCTTGAAGATCGGACAAAAGGATTGAGCTTTCTTGGATGACGCCCAAAAATGGTTGACAAATGACTGGACTGTCCCTAAAAGGGATACGAAAAAGTCGCAATATGCAGAGAATTTGTCTGTGATGTCACGTAAGGACGTGATTTGCATGTTAAGCGGGGTGGGCCTCGTAATGTTGTGTTAGATTAGTGAGAATTTGGCCGTGGGATGTGTTTCTAGGGAATTTTTTTTTCTTTATTATCTGGCATGGTTAGGGCTGTAAGTTGGAGTTTGGCTCGAAGTATTCCCCAGTTGTTGGAATGTTTTTTTTTAATTCATTCTCGCTTTTTGGTTTTGTTTCGAATAAATTAATCAGCAAAATTGGGTTTTATTAAGGAACACTTAAAATGTTGTGCCAATGATTTATATGATACAGCAATATCAGACAAGGGCAAAAGATTTTTTTTTCAAAATGTCTATTCATGGAGTATTCTCATTCCAATACGTAATTTTTTGGATGCAGAGAGAAAATGAACAAAAATTTTAATCTAGCAAGATTCTTATAATAGAATGTAATTCATGTAGTCTGTTTAAATGTAACTCTGTTAAAATGTATAAAGCTGGACGTTGGAAACATTGATCTGCAGTATACTGATGTTTATAGCAATCGTACCTTATAAGGAAAAGTTCCCACTTTGTGGATTTTAAAGAATTGATCAATTAGTATATAAAGTGGTTTATGAAATATTTATATTTATAAATTTTATTACTACTATCAAATATTAAAAAACTTTAAAATTAAAATTTGGCTTTATTTTCTTTAAAGTAATTTGCTTTTTCACCCTTCTTTGATGATAATTGAAATCTAAATTAATAAAGACTTTATAAATTTTCAGAAAATTATAATTCCTTTTGTAAAAACGATTACTTTGATTTCGAAGGCACCTTAAACATTGATAAATAAAATTTATAATAAATTACTCATTTATAGATTATTTTAATTATATGTTTTTGAATAAATAAATGTCTGAAATCCCGAGAAGTTGCGAAAATCCTATCCTTCCCAATAGATGAAATATTAAACGATTACATGTTGTGATAAATAACGAATTAGTTATCATAAAGATATTTAATATACAAGGGCAGAAAAGTTATTTCAATACTTAAAAAATTACAGATTTGTTATTTATTTTATTTCAAATCAATGTAATTGACTTGACTTCTTCTAATAAAAAGCTTTCGATGAGTCCAAATATTTTTCCTTCTATAAGAAAAGACAATAGAGTCGTTTAACATTGAAGAATATATTTTTATACTTTGTTTAATAACTCAATGGTTTATTCAGACTGAAAAAAATAGTTACCTAAACTACGAAATAAATTTTTGGTCAATTAAAAGGACGAATTTTGACATCAAATTTAAATGTCTAATTAAATGATACAAAAACTTAGCAATATTTAAAAATGGCCCTTTTAAAAAGATCTTTATATACTTATGAAATGAAACCTGAAATATAAAAAATTGTTTGAAATTTACTGAAAATCAAAATTTTTTTACAATACTTTTAAAGTACATTAAAAGTATACTTTAAATAGAAACAGACTCAATATGGAAAAAACAGCTTCAATTAATTAACATCGAACTTTGGTCATCAAATGCTTTTTTAAAACTTCATTGATTGCATACAATATAAACGATTTGAGATTCATTTCAATATGGATTTATATTGTTCTAAAATACACTTAAAATATTTTTAAATATATTAAAAATAGGAAGAAAATTATACAAAAAAATTGGCATTGGAAAGATAATTTGAGATTTAAAATGATGCACATATTATTTCTATGCTGTTATATTTCCAAAAGTTGTAACGGAAAAAGCCCAAATTTCGGTTAATTTTTCATAAATTTAAATTTTAAGAAACTTATTCTGAGATGCACTTTCCCATCTCTCAAAATATATATGTGGCAAATTTAATAGCTGTAGATCAAGTGGCCAGCTGAGTACCATATAGACACACACTTGCATTTTCATTATTAACAGATATTATTTTCTGCTTTCGCTTGTTAGCTCAAACTACTGGACTTTGGTCTCTATTAAGTGATATTTAAGCAATTTCTCTAGTTCAAGATAAAAGTTTCGTTTGTTTAAACTGCTAAACTTAAACAACAATTTTTGATCCAATCTGAAACAGCATCAACAAATCAACTAATTTTTTATAAAAATAATTATTACAATAAATTATAGTCAAACACGTTTCCTATCTGATAATATAATAAAATTTTCTATTTTTTAAAGCAATTTAAGGACAGTTTTATTAATCTGTAATTAAAATATCTAGATTTTAAATGTAAGCAATTACACTTTAACTGCAATAACATTATATTTACTTTAAAAAATGATTTAATAAACCACATTTATATTAATCTAAAATAAATTGTCTGATTTTGTTTTAATTTTTGAATGGAAATGAAGGCTTCAAAATATATATATGCGGAGATATCTAACCCAGACGATGACTCGAATTCGACAGCTCTCTCTCATAATGCGCTTTTAATCTGGTAACTTATTCATTTAGGAAAGGTTAGAATACAGATGTGACGGAAAATTGTATGTTCGTTTTAAACGGGACAGTTAATCTCAATAACTGGATAACTAGGAAAATTGATTATAGTTTATATGTCAACAGAATTAAATGAAAGTATTTTCAACCAATAGCACCAATCTCTGCATGACATTTCCGCATACTTCCCAATAAAGGTCTTATTATCTTTCCCCGCACAAAAACTCTGGACTGTGGGTAAGACCGCGAAGGTCTTGTAAGGCATTGGAGATTAATTGTAATAGAAAAGATATCTTTGGACTGAATATATCATTTTTACGGAATTGATCATTCGGACATGTATTTTGGCTTCTTTTTTCCTGACAAATTGAAACCAAAATCTGACACTTCGTTATAATTGTAGGTAATCGCAAGCTCAAATAACGAGTTTTATTTAGTTAAATCTAAAGTAGACTGATATAGAGTTAACCATATTATAGATTTAATTCAAAATTTGATAAAAGTCTACATTTTGAATCCTAAGCCTTCGTACCAAATTTTATTTATTTAGCTCCTTACGTTTAGTTATCCAATTCTACTATACTCGAACAAACAGACATCAACTTTTATGCAGAAATTTTCTCGTGGTTTATAGCATGAACGATGATATATTAATGTCAAAATAATACATTAAAAATAACGAGCTTTCTAAAACACTAAAAAATAGCAATATTGGATGTCTTCTTATCTAAGTATTTTTTTCCTTCAATTATATAGCATCTGATTTCTAAAAAGAGCTGTCAGTACGAAAATAGAAATAAATCTCTTTACATCAAATGATCAATACATATGAATAAAGACTATTTTGTCCCTTTCGTTATATAATTCAATACGTCCCCATGGAAATTTAATATAAATACTAAATTTATGCCACCGTTGTAGAATCTGTTGTTAAAAGCAACAGAAATAAGTTCCCAAGAAAGACTTGTAAGTTTAGTGTTCAAGTTGTTGATCCGGCCGAGAGTTCTTCAATCTTCGATAATTATTCTATTGTGAAATCTAATTTAATTTTTAAATGTTCGGAGAATTACTTATCTTTGGTAATGATTTTTTAATTTTAAAAATTTATCATTAAGGTTATCATTATTTAAAGTGTAACTAGAATATTAATAAATAGTGTCTTTAGAAGACAATTTGCACAACAATATAACCATATTATAAACATAAAGATAGATATCAGTTAGTGAATAACTGCACAGAGCTATATGTTTTCTGTGATATCATGCCATTTGTATGCTTATCATAATATCATTATCCATTTATTATTATTATTTCAACCAGGCTCTATACAGGGTGCCTCAAAAACCTTGACTGCAGCTTTTATTCGTTAAATATTGATCACAGACATATATTGTAAAAAACAAAGTTGCATAGAAGAAGGTGTAAAATGTTATGACGTCAATTAAAATTTTTAGGGCATTAAACTGTAAAAAAATACAAAAATTAAATTTGTATATGGGCTCCATACAAAAAATTAGTTAGTAAAATTAGTTCCATTCTCTTGTAAGGACATAAACGAAATTTCAGCAATTTATCACAAAAAGTCTGAATATTTGAAACTATATAAATACCGACTTAAACCACTTTTTGATGCCTGCTTATGAGTTCGTAAAGAAGAAAACACATGTCGGATATTCGTGTTTTAGGGGTCGCACACAAATTAACAAAGAAAGTAATGATTGAATAAATAAATAATAATTTTGCCATTTATGTGTTCAAAAGTTTTAAAAATTTGTAGAAATAATAATTTAGAGGAACGATCACATAAGCTTTTTGCAAGCTCATTGATAGGGCTATTTTTAATTCTACTCCGTAATTCACGATATAAAATTTTAAAGTATTTGTCAGGAAGTATAGATTTCAAAACTTGTATTTAAAACTAAAGATATCAAGCATGTTTTGTTTTCTTTATGATGCCTTCCTGCATCGCGTCATTATGAAGCTGCAAACATTTGCATTTTAATTTGTGGTTGACCCTCCACCAAATTTGTTTTGACATACCTTTGAGAATTTTCATAATAAAATTCTGAAAATTTGTACATGGCCTTATTAGAGTATGGGGAACATTTTACTGATTGAGAATTTGTTTGTACTATGGCCGTATAAAAATTTAAATTTTGCATTTTTTTAAAATTGAATCTTCTGAACATTTTAATTGATTTCATAACATTTTTCACATTTTTTACGCCACTTTGTAATTTACAGAATATGTTTATAATCAATATTTAAGGAACAAAAACAGTTGTCAAGGTTTTTGGCACACCCTGTGTAATGCCTGCAATACAACCTATAATACAATTGTCAGCCATACAGCTTAAAAGAAATTAGCATAACAAATGTGAAATAAGGCTGACTTCTTAAATCAATCACACATCTTTGTACTTTTCTGCGTTCTTTGTATACAAAACCGACAAAGAGAAAGTATTGTAATAATAGAAATATTCGAACTCGACAATGCGACGAATCTCGTCATTCCAGACCATTCTGAATCTGAATAGCGTATTTTTGGATTTAATTCTGTCTATCTTTCAGAACATAAATTCGAAAATGTTTGCATTTTATGATTTAGTGTTGAGAATTTACATCAGAATTGTAGATGTCCATCAAATTTTGAAAAAAAAATCCTTTATTTAGATTCTGTCTATTTATCTTTTCAAGTATAAAAGAACATAAATACTAAAACACGATTAGAATTAGATGTATATATTTATGTATATATATTTTGGTACACAGATTTAACATCAAAAATGTAAGTGTATGTCAAATTTGGAAATAAATCTGTCTCTCAGTTAATATGTTCACAAGCATGTAAATGCAATGCCTCAAATATATAAAATTCGGCATGTGATTTTTTTACTACAATTGTAGTTCTAAGTCGGAAATTGTTTTCAATCTGCCTGAAGAAAACATCCAAAATATACATCTATTTTTCTAGTATTTGTATAAATTTAAAAGAGATAATTACAAGCGAAAGTTCCCGGATTTCACATCACACTCTGTCCATAAGATTACATTGGAATGTACAGAAATTGAATGAGTCACTATATTTCGATGCTTTTTCGAATGGAAAGGGATACGAAATTTCATTCTTCAGGTAAAAAAAAGGCCAAAATAACGCAACCATTGAATATTTTCTTTGCCATAAAAAATGGAAACTAATTCAAAATTTTTTAATTTTATTTATCTAGAGACTTGCTGAAATTATCATTTATCTATTTGGTTGCAATATTTATCCTATAATATTGCCAGACAGTTTTTATGATAATTAAGTTTCCTTCCCATTTTCATTTATTTAATTACTCATGACATTTAATCTTCATCTGGGTAAAATGTAAATGCATGATAGAGATTTTTCTAGCAGTTTGGAAGGAAATGCTTAATATGTTTTGACAAATAATTTTAATATTTTATTTGGCTCTTTTTGCAAAGAGATCAATAATTCAGCTGATAGGAGTGTTTTAAAATATGTTAAAAACGACTATGGTAATAATAAATAAACAAATAGTAATTGAAAATTAAAACTGATATACAATATATAAGTAAATATACAATAAGATCATGATTAAAATATTATTTCAAGGTATATTAAATTACATACTTATAAAGAAAGCCCCAGGTGAATCTTAACATATTTCGTATACAAATTATTAGTACGATGTTATTAGACTTGAAAAGTAAACAAATAGTTTACCTATTTACCGCAACAAACATTATAGATAATTATATGTATGAAAATTGAAAAAAAAAGAAAGTTAATCTTCCTAAATTATTTTTCAGAAAAGATTTTAAAAAGAGAGTTTAAGCATCCAATGCAACTTAGATATAGTTTGGAAACCTAAAGCTCTCAACTGTTTCTTTTATGACAGTCAGAATCAAAAACTGGAAGATGTTAGATGTGGACAGTAGTGTATTTGTTATACTCCTAACTAGAAAAGCCTGTATTGTGAAAATAACTATTGTTATTTATATGGTCTACAATCGTAAGCATGTAAATGAACACAAACTGGCTAGGATGGTAATATAATAAGCTGAATTATATGCCTACATTTTGATAGTATCGTCTAGAATAGTAACAACTGTTACATATGATGGATTATAAAGACAATTACTTATTTTACGATTTCATGAAGTAGTATATGGATAACTATACCACAATCTTTTGTTATTTTAATATAATTTAATTTAATTGGATGATAAAAGCTACTAGTTAAACGCATTTTTTATGGAACTCCAAGGCAATTGCTTCACATTGCCAGTAATAACTAATGTAATAAAATAACATACTATTGTTTCATTAAACCAACAGTTTTATGTAAATTAGCTCAGATTTTTGTTAAAAATTCCTTCTGCGAATATTAAAAAGGTGGCTTCATTTCAAGATAAACATGACGTGCTGGCACAAGTATAAAAAATGTTTTTGTAATTTATAAATTGAAGGAATTCCTGGAGTCTATTAAGAAAGCAGGCATATACAAACAGTTATAATTCCCTGGTAAACAACAATAGAAGGAAAAATTCTGAGCACACTGCAAAATTTAAAGCTTTGTTTTAGCATGAAATAGTTATACATGTCACTTTCCTTGGTCATACAATCGATATCTATGCTATAGTCCATTTTACGCATGTCGATGGGTAAAGTGTTGATGATTGCCTTCAGAACATGCATGTGTTGTCAAAGATAATTATAATGAAAATCATTTGGTATGCAAACAACCAAATGGAATTCCCCGTGATAGTTTCTATTCCATTTTCACGTCCACCCATTTATAACTAGTGCAGTTGTTTTGAAATATTCTGAATTTTTATATTTCAGATTTTCTTTTTAAGAACAATTTCCATTAAACATGTTAAACTGGTCCTCATAGCACACGTTTAAACTATATTCCATCTCATAAATAATCGCAGGATTGCTATTCCCCAAAGTATCTTAGTGTATGGGATGATTTGAATGACCAAGAAGATAATGTGGCGAACGACTAATAATCTCCATTATGCTACGGTATATGTGTTTGTCCCTTTTCTAAGAGGTTATTACCATCAATGAAATGGAAGTAAATCGATCTCACATCCCATTTCTTATGATATAAATGGATCCCTCCAGGGAACATTTATAAGATATTCCCTGGAGAGATTCATTTCATAACAAATGCAAGCATTAGTTAAAAAATTTCATCAATAAAAATGATTACTGTTAAAGCGTATATTGTGAGAGAATTATCACAATTTAATGACAATTGCTGATTATTTTTCTTCCAGGATAACATGACAGCTCTTCACTTATCAGCTCAACAAGTTCGAGAAGACATGGTGCGTCTTCTTCTTGGTAGGAAAGCAGATCCTATGGCAGCAGGAGGGGTAAGTAAATAGAGAATAATTTTCTTGAATCAACTTTTATGCCGTACAATTCCAAATTAAGTTTTGCTCACTACTTTGCAAACATCTAGAAGAACATATTTAAAATTTCTTAACCCTTAGGTTACATTTTTTATCATGTGAGAGCAGGATTCTGTTTTCTTTAGGAGGTTTTGAGTGATTGAAGTTCAAAATCGCTTAAAATTTTTTTTTACCTGCTTTTACCAGTACTGTATCATTATTAAATATAAATCTTTGACAGCAGTCGAGTTTTTAAAAGGTTGACCCGCTTTTACCTGTATTGCTCTATTATAACGCACGCTTCTTTGACAGCAGATGCTTTTTTAAAAGGTTGACGTAGAATTATGGCATCATAGCCGTTTTTTCATGAATGTATTTTTTTTTCAGAGGAAAGTAAATAATTTAATTTTTATAATATGTTAAAAAAAACTTCACTCGCATTTAATAACAGTTTTGATAAAAGTATTTTTTTCTTTCCCCAGTGGGGAATTACCACTTCATTCATTCTTAAGGGGAAAAGATTGAAGGATTTGACTCCTGTTCTAAGATTAATCCATTATGAAACTGTTTTATTATCCCATAAATTAGAAAATGCCAGCTTATTATTATAAAAACATTTCATTAAAATTCTATATTAATTAATGTGTTCAAAATTTATTAATAAATAATTTATTATTTGGAAATCACATATACACACATAGAGAGAGGGGGGATAAAGACAGATAGAGAAGTTTTGTTATCGTATCCAACCGGTTTATATTTGTTAATGATTTAAATTAATTAACTCAAATAATGACTTAAAAAAGGTTCTTACATGATTAATTGAAATCTACGATTGTAGATTTCCTTATTTATTTATTTTTATTTTGAATGTATTTTTAAAACTATGTCATTTTACAACAAATATGTGTTGAACAGGATTTGTTGAAATTAGTCATATATGATCATAATCATATTATAAGAGGGTGTAATTTAGAGGAATGGGGAATATATGTTTTCTACTAGTACTATTAACTGGGATTATTAGATCCTGCTGGTATTCATATAAGAGAAATAACAACAAATATCTTACAAATATTTATTTTTAATATCTTACAGTCATTCATATAAAATATCTTAGATAAATTCATAGGATTGTGATAATGGAACGCTTATATATTAGCATTATATAATAGTAAGGTATAAAGCATAGTTTCCAAAGTAGAATTGGGTTTGTTACATTAAGTTTTTGTTCCTTTTTCCGTAGCTTTTAGAGATCTCTAAACCTTTGATAACAATATCTAATGAATTTTAAAAGTCACACTGATTTTTATATTCTATTTTGTTGGAGATATGTATCCAATCTAAAATCTAAACAAGAATACAATAAAAATTTCGGAGATTCATTTATATGAGAAGCAATGAGTACCAGATTAGATCAGTCTGCAGTTTTATCTGAGCTGAGCTAGATACCATTTTAAAATGAATAATATTTACTTTCAATATTAGATGAGATCAAAAACTATATTGAAGAGATCAAGTGTTCTCATACATAAAATTTAGAATAAATTACTCAAAATTAAAAAAAAAACTATATAGATTCCAGTACAATTTTAAATGAACTAGCGAATGAACATGTAGCTTGTATTCATCTTGAAAAAATTTATCAAAATGATCAAGATGTGTTGTTTATGTGGCATTGCTTTTGGTGGCACTAAATGATTTATCAGCTTTGCTAAGGAATTGAAATACTTTCATGTCTAATATTTTAAAGAAAAAAAACTACTCTGATCTAAAATATGATAATACGCACAAATCTTGACGTCTGAAATGTTTTTACAATTAATTCATAAAATGTCAATTAAGACAGGTAGTTTTTAAAAACCGACCGATTACAAATTTACACCATACCAATAAAGAAATTAGCAGTTGTTCCTGGTATAAATTAATAATCTTTTGATTTTAAAATTTTTTTATTCCAATGAGATTTTATATTGTTCTTCCAGAATTCTATTATTGTATTTGGTAAACAGTTTTTCGTTGGCAGTAAAAACTATATTGCGCAAACTGACTTTTAAAACCAATAAAAAAAGTTGTCAAAAATAATTTCAAAAAAATAAAACAGAAGTATTAATCAAAATCTCACCATTGCTTAGAACAGCTTATTTATAAACTTTTCTGCATATATATATTTATCTGTTAAAGTTTGACAAATTAATAAGAATCGGAAAATAAATTGCACGGAATGTTACTTTTATTATTAAAAAAAAGTAAAATTTTGAGTTTTAAGAAAGTTAAAAAAAATTTGTAAAATAATTTTTGCAAAATTACTATAAAAAAGAGTAAATTTACGATTAATTTCAATCAATTGAATATAAATTTTAACTCCTGCTATTGGAAAAGTTGGCAGTATTCTTTTTTTCGTATTAAATAGTAGGTGTAAAAAGAAAAATTCAGCTCCGTTATTCTCTAAGCTAGACTAGTGTGAGAATTCCAGTTCCTCAGAGCGTAGAATAATTTTTCACGCAAGGAAACAAAGGAAACCATCATTTCTGAATGAGCGACACCATATTCAACCATCCGTCTCCAAACACCCGAATCAGGACTTAGTTGAAGGGACGATAAGGGCGAATCTTGGCTCATAAGGTTAATGATTATGGAAAGGGAAAGAAAATGTGAATCTAAACATATTAATTAATCGCATTTCCGAAATTTCCTGTTCGAATTTGCTGACGAAATCCTGTATTTGTATTTTTAAGTTCAAGTTAAGTAAATTCTTTATTGATTGTTTATGTCTTAATATTTGAAGTATGTAATCATAATGCCGAAGCTTGCAATTTGGAGATAATTATGCAGAAATGTTTTGATAATTAAAATAATAAGGTATTCAGCATATAGATGAAATTTTGGAGTACAGTAAAAACTCCCTATTCTCACTTCCTCCATTCGCGTATTTAAAAAATGCGATCCAATTTCTATATTCGGGGCTAAAAATTTCTTTATTCGCGGATCTAATAAGTACATACATAATAATAAAAGGATTCCAATAGGTATCCAACCCAATGTCCTTTGTAAATGCCATCAAACGGACTAATAAAAAAATAAAATAGATCTTATTACAACTTTGTCTAAAGTATGTTATTAAATGCAAATTGCAAACATAGCCGAAATAGCGAATGGAATAGGGCGAGATGGGTTCGAACAGATAGAATCAAGTGACATTCAGGAATTGCTTGAATCGCAAGATGAAAATCTGATTGAAACCAACTTGGAGGATATGTTAAATTCACAGCACATTGAAGAACAGACTCCAACAAGCACTAGAAACGTGACATTTAATTTGAAAACTCTTAGTGAAGGTTTAAGAATGGCAAATGAGCTTTGCGATTTCTTTATGAACGTCTATGGAACGAAGTCTTATTTTTAAGAGGCAAATTGCTGATGCGAGTGCTGCGTATCAGTCTGAATGGAAGGAGCTTTTAAAAACTTCCAAGCAAGAGAAAATTACAAAATTCTTCAAACCATTGCCTAAGCATTAAGGTAATTAATCAAAATGTTCAAAAACTTCAATTAAATTGATTTTTATATAGTTGTTTTTTT
>JAPMOQ010028851.1:0-17967 GCA_026543055.1 Argiope trifasciata | reverse complement strand
TTAATTAATGTCGATTCATTTATTTATTAATCATTAAGAACCTCGGTAAAACTTTCTTTACAGTAATTAGACTGAGTAATGCAGTATTGCTGATTAATAACAATATGTAAAAAAATTGCCGGAATTTTCAGAAAATGTGTAACATCACATTGAAAATTTTCGAAAATCATAACTAATTTATTTATGATTGCTAGATTAAAAAATTAAAATATATTACAGAGTACATGCATTTTTCATTCATCAGTTAATAAACCTAAACGAAGATATATATAAAAACATTTTAAAATTAATGATCAAATTTGCATTCAAACTGATCCCTTGCTTATCATTCCAACAAACATTTTAAGCAATCCTATTTATATTCAGAAAATATTCTTATCACTTCTCTAAATATATAATTTAAAAATTTATCTTTTTTCCCAATAATATCTTATTTCATTAAAGTCCCTCAAGTCATTTCTCTTTTGCAGATTTTCCTCGTTTCGATTTCATTTTTACTTCCTTTTTATCCGTTTATTTCGTGATTAAAATTGATTTATGTCTGCCACATAAAGCACGTTTTTTAAAGAAAAAAAAAAACCCGAATTAAAATCAAATGAAAGGAATACGGAATTGCATTTTTTTTCTATCATTACGAGTGAATTTATTCTGTTGGGTTTTTTTAATAGCAAAGTGCATTAAGAGCATTAAATTGTTAAGGAAACAATAATTGAAGTGAAAACAATTGAAATAGATTTAAGTTTTCTATCTTTTTTTAATGAAATTGAAGTTGTCTTTATTCTTGTGATTAACAATTTTTCATTTCAAATAAATATCAACTAATTTTAAGAAAGAATAATAAACGATTTTTGTTTAAAATGTATCCGTTAGTTTTGTTTTAATCAATATTTATTTCGATAAAAAAAGCAAAAAATTAGATTAGGCAAGTGGACAATCTTAACTTTTCTATGCTAAGTATTGCATGAAAATAAATTTTTAGTGGAGACCAAAGTAGTAGATTATCATAGTATTAATTACTATCTTCTAGTATACAATTAAACAACGTCAAGAAAGATTCAATATTATTTTCTGAGCCCCTGCTCTTAAATAACATTCAGAACTTACACATATTATTCAAACCTTGAAAAAATATTTACATTGGTCATTATTTACTAATTTTAAGAACTAATTGAAGATTTCTAATGTATGTTAAATCATACAATATTAGTAAATTTACATGCTGCTGAAAGGTAATCACATAACAGTCAAAGGTTAATGTATGTCAGAACAGTTATTTGTCACATATATTAAGGGTGATCCAAAAAAAACCTTACAAGGCAAAGGAAAAATGCTTTGTTAACAATAGACAATGACCGGAATAATCAACATACCGGTTGAAGCATTTGTCACACCACTGGAACCAATTTGTTTAATCCGTCTTGATAACAATCAGGTCCCTGCCTATTTAGCCACCTTTGGTCATCTTTTTGAACATCACCGTCTGATATGAATCTTGTTTCGAGTGTTTCTTAACTGCAGAAAAAAAGAAATAACTGGGAGCCAAATCGGAACTATAAGGGAGGGGTGACTCCAGACCTCCCACTTAAACGTTTTTAATAATATCTCCGCCCGCTTCAAATGAATTCTACCATTTCACCATCTTTTATATATTCATTACTTCGTCCCCGTACACACCAACGATTTTTCTGTGAATTTCTGATAGGGACACATTCTCGACTCATAGAAAGTTTTATCACCCATGTGCGACACCACTTCTCTAGATTTCTTGTAATTACCGTTGTTGTATCTGGTCTCAATCTAACACTATCTTCTCGAACGATCAATCTAAGATAACCAGTGTCATGTGTCTCCACTCTGGGTAACAATATTCCCAACCAAAATTTCTACATACCAAATATTGCTGCTGGTACACTTTTTTGGAAGATAAATCCTCGTAATTTGGAATCATTAGTATATGCTTCATTGATTTTAGTTAATTGATCTTAATTATTGTGGAGCTTATCTTTCAAATAATAAGACGTTGAAATGATATAATTCTCAGATATCTATGATGATAAATGCATAAAAAGGTGAATAGATTGATTCAAATTGATTTTTTTTATCTCACAATTTAACGCACATCTAATGTATGTAGATCTAAGATTGCTCAGTATGGCAGCATCCATTAGTATTCTTTCAAATTCATTTGTGTAATTCATCACTGCTGTCATTTATCCACATAAGAACATTCAATTAATTTGGGTCTTGTCATCATATTTATTGTCAATAATGCTTTGTAAACTTTTACAGCAACGACTAAACTAAAATGGAAAATTTTATCGTCTTCACTCAGGTTAGCAGATATTAAGCAGTAGAAAGCTGAAACAGATTTAACCACTTAATTGTTTCATTTTCTTTACTATTTAATAAGATGATACCTTCTATTTTTGGAGCTCTTTTCTTATTTTGATTAAATAAGAAATCAACTGATTACTTGACTTATTTCCATATTTAATATTAAATTATAATCGTTACGAATGTGTTTTTTTTGCTTACAATTATCAAAATTCGATACATCGATGCAAATGTGGCACTCTGGTAAAACCGTTAAGCAGTTCATATATGACCGAGTTTTTTTATTCGGAGAAAACTCTTGTTACATAGAGTCGAAGCTGAGCTCAATAGGTTATCGAAAAGGATTTTAATGTCAATTTCGGAAACTTTGTATGATAAGAGAACAATTACTATACAACTGCTTTGTTGTTCTTTTAAAAAAATAGGTTTTAGTAAAATACAGATATAAGGAAAAAAATCCAGATGTTTCTCTTAAAAATTGAAAATCATGTTTCAGTGAACTATCACAGTTTATAAGTCTGATATAAATAATCAGATGCATTAAAGAAATAACAGAGCAATTAGAGACTTCTGCAATCATTTACTTTAATGCTTTATTTGAAAAAAGTTTATCATATGTATGAAAATATTTTTATAAGATGTCTCAGTAGAAAATGGAATTTTAATGAATTTATCTTAAAAATTTCATCCCATTTTTGCTAGTATTAATTCTTAAGCGTGAAGGAAACCTACTAGCTTCAGTTAGAAAAATTTTGGTCAAATTAGTCTTATTTCTCTTTCAAGAATGCATTGCATATTTTTTACTGTCATTATACTGTGAACAGTGGATTGAAATTGTGAAAAATATACATTTCTGGAGGTGTAGCAATTATAAAAGAATTTCTATGCATTTTTCTTAAAACATTTATGCTCTAGCAGAAGATTTTTCAGCTACTAAGTTTCTTTTCTTGAAATACTAAATAATCTTAATTTCTACGAATGGAAATGGAAGGTTTACGGTTTGAAAAAATAAGGCAGTTTTACAAAGAATGAAGTAAATAGAATGTGCAAAATAGAGTTTTAAATATCTCCTCTTTCAAGTTTAAAAGAAGACAGAATCATTTTTCAACTTTATAAAAGATAGCAAATTTTGGAATTTCATTTCCATGTTTACTAATGCACAGTAAGGATTATAAAATAAATATTTCAACTTTTCATACAAAGTTATTCATTTATTCATTGTTCATACGATTCCGATAACTTATTTATTAACAAGAGATTACACAATTCAACTTCTGACTTCAAATAATTCAGATATATTTACGTAATAAAATTTAATAATATTACTTACACAATTTCATATTTATACTTACTTTCTAAAATAATTTTAAGGTCTTTGATGTAGACAAAAGTCACTCCAATTTCAATAAAAACAATAGTGTATCGAAAGTATTTTCGAGTTTTGCTAATAATCCAAACATTTCACTAGCACATGTACAAGAAAAGACATAATAAAAACTGGAAGAAAAAATGAAGCCAAAAATATCACATTTCAGTTCTTAGTTAACATATAAATATTCTATTCCCAACTATGTAGAGGGGAACTATATGACATGGTGGTTGATGATACCTAGTTTCAGTATAACTACTACTCCCGAAATAAAAGTACCATAAGCAGAATTACTGAAGAAATAAACCAAGGTGAATGCAATTCCCGAAACTTTTAGCATTCCTTCTAATATATCTCCCATTTCCCAGCGTAAAAATTGTTCACATTGAGAAATGAGTGCTAACCTTTTTGTGAAAAAAGCTTCCTAACATGAGTATTTCAGGATTCATAAATAATAATGAAGGAAAGTTAATATTCGTTTTGGATTATTTCTATCTGTTGAGTAAGGATTACGATTTCAAAATAATATTATATAAAATATTTTATATGCTTAAGAGAGATTATTAGCTCTCGTAATCAAACCAGAAACAAAGAAATGTCAGAAATTTATCTATGGAAATTTGCTGAATGTTTAGAATATATACATTGTATTTAGTGAGGGCTAATGCTGCAACTACTAAAACACAAATGAACTGAATTATTTTAGAATAAATGTTAGTACGATTGAAACAATTATTGCCTAGGAATTAAAATTAATAAAGAATCCGGTCTAAGGACTTTCTCAAGTGTCACCCTCAGACAGGGATTCAAACCAGGGATTTTTTCTGTGAAGGGTATGACTTTGGTCAAGAAATTGACCCCTCGTGACCCGAAAATCCAAGAACATTGAGGTTTCGGAGATAAATTAGTATCACACAAATCCAAATATAAAAATATGTTTATGTAAAAAGATGCGATACTAATTTATCTCCAAAACCTCAATATTCTGGGATTTTCGGGTCACGAGGGGTCAATTTCTTGACCAAAGTCAGACCCTTCACAGTAAAAATCCCTGGTTTGAATCCCTGTTTGAGGATGACCCTTGAGAAAGTCCTCAGACCGGATTCTTTATTAATTTTAATTCCTAGACAATAATTGTTTCAATCATACTAGCATTTATTCTAAAGTTATTTAGCTTTCGTAAGTCGTTTTAAGTTATTACATTTAAAAGCATACGAATGCACAGACCGACAATTCATTCGCAAATTTTGTTCAAAATTTGGCATGGTTGGGTACTTCAAATGAAGGATAGCTACGGAAAGTGCTTACGATGATGGATGAATATGGATGGGTACTTGAGCTAAAATGTTATTCAATCCTAAGAGATGATGCGAGTTAAAAAAAATACTGAGATGAAGGAAGAACAATAAACATCATTTAGAAACTCTAACAAGACTTAGGAATAATAAGCCCATAAATTGAAAAATAGTTAAAATGCTAACCTTGATTAAAAAATAAGATTTCCAAAGCGTGAATTAATAATCATATAAGAGCTTCAAATTTCTATTTCCCTGTGGAGTGTGACACCTGAATCATAGAATCATTCGAAAGAATCCTTTTGATATAAATTTTTTATAAAGATATTATCATGGTTCTTGCATTTTAATTAACCTTTATTTTTGTCAAATTGCAGTTAAAGGATATCCAAGTTTGTTCTTAATTTCAGAGTTCATTGATACGAGTTTATTCATTAGATAAATTATATTTCCAAATCTCTCTATTCAAAGGTGATACTAACGTAATAAGTATGTAACCTCATTGATTCACAACAATATATATTTTTAATAATTTCAGGATTAGTGCAAATAAACATTCCTGGTGATTGAAAGACCACAAAAACATATATATATCCAGTTAAGTTTAGTTATATTAACGTTCCGTTTTGAAAGCAACACTAGGGCTATTTTGGGACGGACCTCACAATTTTGAACCACTGTCAGATGACGAGGATGACACCTGAACTGGCACCACACTACACCACACCAGCGGGAGGTCGTTTTGCCTGACAGAATGAACTTGTAAGAGACCCAATCATACGACGGTTCTTCTATGGAATCGAGTCTCGAACATGAAACCCTCCGGTTCCGAAGCCGAGTGCTTACCACCAGGCCATCGCGGCTGAATTAAACATAAATAATACCTCGTTATATATTCTACAAAATATTATAAGATTTCCAATACAAATAATAAAATGCTTAAATACTTATTCTGCCTTTAGAAAATGGCATTAAACTTTAAATATTTCATTATTTTTTTTAACATAAAACTACTTATTTCTATCGCTTTTAAAAGTGGCCTCAAATGATTCCGAAGATATCTCTAAACTCTTTTGGAAGAGTTTTTTCTAGAATTGCCATGGGAGAAATTCTTTTAATTTAGCTCCATTATCATTTCTTAAATCTGAACATAATTGGAACAAATTAAGATTCCAGCGTATAATGCGTAATGGTACAAATCGGTTTAATTTTTCTTTTATAGTCATATTACGAGACTTTTATTGTAATTCCTTTGAGAAAGATAGGGTCATTCATTGCTCGAAGAAAGGAGAGAAAGGTGCAAGAAATGATTCTTAGCATTCTTTTCACAATTTTACAACCTGTACAAAGAGTAAAAATACTTTAAAGAGGCGTTTTTTTTCAGCTTATTTTTCCTTTTATTTTTGCAAAGTGATGTTTTTAAGTCATTTGGAATGGTAGAAACAGGCAAATGTTTTGAAGTAATGATTCAAAAATGCTTTAAAAAAGATTCTTATATAAAATTAGAAAGAAAACGCTGACTTTATTTTATGGATCTTTTCAGTACAATAAAATTTTTAATGTTGTAACTTATTTATACTGTTAACTTATAAAAAACATTTTGCTTTAAATTATGCTTCGATTGTTTAAAGATTTAAATATATTATTCAGCATGGTGTTACAAAGTAATTTAAATAAAATATCTTAGAAATTTTGTATCATTTTTTTCGGAAAAAGTTTGGATATTGGAATCAGAAATATGTATCATATCAGTGACGGAAGATTTTTTATATCATCCGTTGACTATTCTTCTCATTTATGATATATCTTTGAAAACTAAGCAATGTAACAATTAAAATATTTATCAATCTTATTTTTCTAGAAAATGGGCTGGTATTAAAGACATTGAAAATAAAAATCCGAAACTGAGACTTTGGATAAAATTTTGTTTATAAAAATCATTACATTACTGAAGTTAGTTAGTGAATAATTATATTAGTGTTAATAGGTCGGTTCCGACAGGAAAGCTACATATTACAAAACTTCTCATGACAGTATTTCAGGGAAAATTTCTTCAGTTCCTCGCTTATCATGATTCCTAGTATCCAAATTTATATGGTTTTTAACATAGTTAAAATCCAAACATATGCAATATGTTGTTAAATATGTAAATGTACGTTTGGAAGGAATTGTTAAAAACATAAATGTATGCTTGAATGTATTGTTAAAAATGTGAAAAAATCCCGAAAGTGCTCGTAAATGTCTCATCTAAATCAAAGAAGGCATAAATGGTAGGAGTTGAAATTTTCTTTGTCTATAATTCTGAATATTGAAGCCAGAAAAATAAATGCAATCACCGAATTAGCGCCTCATTAATTCCAATTCTATTTACTGTTTTTTGATAACTACAATATATTAGAGAGTTAGGGGCTGAAATGTGATTTCACACCCTCATTTTGACGGCTTCTAACATCAAAAATTTCTGTTGCCAAGTCGTAACTGTCGTGTAAAGAAATTTACCCTTGATTTCTACCTAATCGAGTGGAATTTTTAAAAATAATATTTAAAATATCATAATATTTAATATAACTTTTACAAAAGAAAAATCAATCGTCTGCTTAAGATTTATGATAGTTGAACTAGTTTTGAATGCGATGCATTTATCCCTTGTATATTTATACATGCCAACAGAAGAAACCATATCAACAAAAGAAGGCCGTATACGTATCCCTTTAATTTTATCTCTTTCAATAAAGAGAGCAAATTCAATTTCAAAGTAAAACTTTCTTTCAAAATAAAACAATAAGTAAATCCCCCAGCTGAAGTTTCCCTCAAAATTAATAACTCCAAATACGTGATAAGAATGTGGCCTCTCTGTACTAAAATCCACAGGAGCATTGACCAAAATATCCATTTTTCCTTTCATTTTCTTCACTACATAAACTAAAATATATTTTTTCTGAAGCAATGTTAATTTTCCCTCTTTTAAAATGATATTAATTTTGAGATCCGAGAAACAGAAAGCTTATTGATTTGTTTTAGAAATAAAATTGCTAAATGTTTTTTTCCGTTTTGAATTATGAAGAGGTTCAAAAATTTTTTTCATTCCAAAACAGAGCATTCATCTATCATCAGATTAATACCCTTTATTATTTTAATTGCATTCTTCTGATGTCTCTTTTTGATAAACGGATGAATCCAGGAAGTACAAAAACTGGAATACAGCATTGAATTTTTAAAAATTTGAATGCAAATTTCTATCCAGAAGTAATTATCGTGTTTTCTCACCAACGAAGTCATCTGATCGTGATTCAAAATTACGAGGTCGATCCCAAAATAGCCCTCGTGTTGCTTTAAACGGGACGTTAATATAACTAAACTAAACTAAACTAAACTTTCTCACCAACAGTTTCCTAACAACAATAAACTAGAAGAAACGAATATGTGCTTGAATAGAAATATGGAATAAAACATTTGCAAAAAAAATAATAATAGATCTTCAGGAAAACAAATAAGAATTTTTCAGACATTCAGGTTGATACGCTTGAACTAATGCTTTTTGTAATGATGAAAAAATAACATTCCGCTGATTTCTTCCGAGTCATAAATCATTAGATGATTATCTGCTAACATTTTAATTATGATCTCTAGCATTCTCTATTTCCCATATCTAGAAATTTGAAATTTAATAAGAAAAAACTGAAGCAACTGTTTTTAATCTGAGAGTATTTTTTTTTCTGAAGGAATTTCCATGCCTTTTTACTTGCTTATTTAAACAACGATATACTGATGTGAACGAACACATGCTTGATTGGGAAATTGTAACGAAATCTTTAATATGCAGTTGCCAAGACTTAAATTTGCTGTCAAGGAAGCAGACATTTAATAGGGTTTCACAGAAGTTTAGTTTTATTTGCTTGAACTAATGCTCTTTGAAATGATGAAAAATAACGTTTCCTCAGTTTCATCAGAGTTGAACATTCATCATTAATTGAATGAATGACAATTATTTTGTTTATTGCATTCTTCAGCATTATCATTTGTAAATTATCAAAAATAAAATAAAGCATCGAAAATTAATCTGAATTTCTCTCCATTAGCGATTATTGTGCCTTTTCATTGGCAGATTAATAATAATGACATACCGATGTTTACAAACATGTGTTTGATGTTGAACCTGAAACAAAATATTTAGTTCATGTATATAAAAACTAGTAGTCTATCTTCATGGGACCACACATTTACTATGATTCAACAGAAGTTAAGTTTCATATGTGTCTTCAATTTCATGAACGAGTGTTCTTTGCAATGATGTAAAAATTACATTTCCTCACTTTCATTATAGAAAATTTATAGATCATTAGATGATTTAGATTAGCAATTAATTTTTAATTACATTCTTTAGCATTGTCGTTTGACACTTTTCAAGAAAGAAATGAAGAATTAACTTTATAATTTGAACGCAAAGTTCCTTTCATTAACAATTGTTGTTCTTTTTGGCTAGCATATTTACAATAAAACTACATAAACAAAAGTGTGCTTGATCAAGAAAATGAAACAAAATATTTAGAAAAAGAGTACTTAGCATGAAGTATATCTTCATAGAAACGAGCAATTGTCATGATTTCATGGAAGTCCAGTTTCATCTGCTTGAACAAATACTCTTTGCAGTGAAATAAACATATTACCTCAGTTTCATAATAGATAATTTATCGATTATTAGATGAATAACAATGATTTTAATTGCAATCTTCAGCATGAATATTAGACATTTATCAAAAAAGAATTGAGTATTTTAATTTTAATACGAAATGCATTATCTTCCATTAGTAATCATTGTGCATTTTGGTAGCATGTTTCTATTAACTATATATTAGTACGAATAAATTTTTATTTGATTAGGTATATGGAATATAACATTTAGGATATAAGTATCGAGAATGTAATCTGTTTCTATGGAAAGAAACTATTATCAAGATTTAGCACAAGTTCAGCTTAATATTGTATAAAGCAAATTATTCTGCATTAATTAGAGAACAGCATTCCTTCAATTTTTTTCTTTTTTTTTACTTTCACATGACCTTATAAAATATCAATCGAAATTTGTCTTTGCTTAATTTAATTTGATTTTACTCATCGTTTGAATTCTTTTATGTGGATAAATCAAACCTAATTCACAGACTTTCTCTTAAGCTTAGATATACAATTACATTATGACGCTATGTATTTGAAATATGTTCACACTGAATACCTCTAAATGTGCCATTATTACCATTTGTTAAGCTAATATAAACTCAAATATCCTGGTGAATCATGCTGTATTAAGTATCCACTTCATTTTTCTGGTGAGGTGGGGTAGGTAGGTAAGGTTTATAGGCAAAAGTGCCGTTTGTGGCTATACTGCACCAGTCATATGGTTTCTGGTGAGGTGGGAAATCTCAGAATATATGTAAAGAAAATGAGCATACTTTTAATGTAATATGTTTTTAATTTAAATCTTTATTATTACTACTTCATCATATAAGTCCCATTTCTGTTGTCTCAACAGCGATATTAGATTCGAATTCAAAATTTAGATGACTTATGTTAGACAGATAATATTTTATATCAGAAAGTTTTAAAATATTATTCGCTTATTAATAAAGTAATAAAATTTAATTAATATGCTATAATACAGTAGAAAAGTAATGATCAAATAATTAAAACGATATTTTAATGAATCTACAATTTCTAGGTATTTCTGAGTTCGAAGGATGTGATTTTGGAAAAAGTAGGTCTATCTATGACAAAGATAAATTATAAACTCTTTGAACTAGATGGTTGAAGTTTTATATACGGTCTTTATATCCAATTTGCTTATTTTAATCAAATTTTGAGTAAACTCTGTTTTGTGGAAGTCCATTTTTCCGGCTGTTCAAATATAATCCTTTTTGGAAAGTAGGAATGAGCAACTTAATGGGAGTTTTTAAGAAATTCCAAGCATAATTTTAATTACTTAAAGTATTGATTCAAAGAGTGACGTTTTTTTTAATATAATTACCAAAATCAAAGTATATTCTTCTAATCAAAAATTCTTAATATAATTTCCAAAATTATTAGTATTATTAGTACTAAAGTATTATTAGTACATCATTTAATGAAACAATATGTATACAAATTGATCATGATTCTACTTTTTCAATACTTTAATCTTTTCTTATTTCAATTTATTTTTCCAAAACAATATATTTTCTAAGTTAAATCTATTATTGATACTATAAAGTATTATGATTGTATTCAATTTTTACCCCTTTCAGGTTTCAATGGAAAGCATCTGTCAATAAAAGATAAGAAATTTTGTTACATGCTTAAGAATTTTAAATTGGACAAGAAAACTGAGCAATGATCACAATTTGTTTAATGCTCATACATTTTTAAAGAGGCTTGCTATTCCCTGCTTTATTCCCTGCCATGTACAATAATATAAAAATAACATTTATAAAATAAGTTGTGCCTTGGACTACATGGATCATCTGTTTTGCTATTTATATACATAAATCATTTTCATGGCTTCAACTCGAGTGAGAATAACGATAATTCCAATTATTCAACATTCAATTGTATGTTATATATCACTATGTTATAAATCATCTTTCTTATTTAACTGTTTATAGAATATCACAACAATAAGAAAATTTCAATACATTTTTAGTGGATTGAATTTCGTTTGAAACTTTCAAAACAGTAGCTTCAAAATATATTTCCCAATCTCCAAAGAATATTTGCAACTAATTTTGTAACTGTAGCTAAAAATATTTTACGTGTAAAATAAATTCAAACGATGTTTACAACATTCTTATTTATTATTAGAAAAAAATCGGTTTATCGAAATTACTTTCCAGTTGTATATCGAATATATTTATACAATTCTCTAAAGAAATATGACCTTATATATATATATATGCTAAAACATTATATTAATGAATTACAATATTTTAATTTTTTATGAAATAAAAATCATTTTGTAAAGAACGATTATGTTCAGCGAATACATTCAAAAACATGAGGTTTAGAATTATTTTACAGATCTATCAATATTTGGATATTATAATTTTTCTGAATGAATTTAAAAAAAAAACTCCGTGTGGAATTATTAATTGCCTGTGAGTAATTTTAGATTCCTGGTAATCCACAAAACGCTTTATGAAACATGGCTTTTTAATAGTTCAATTAACGTACTGAGAATTTAGAACACGATTTAAAAATCAAAAATCAATTTAAAATATTTTTTTTAGTTTTCTGAAAGCAATGAATTTATAATTATTAAAAAAAAAAAAAAGGATTTGCGGGGAATATTATGTTCAGCGGTAACGCTAACAAATCATCTGCCATTCATTTTTTTTATAATCCTCATCTACCTTTATTTTGTTTGATATGGAAATTTCAAATCTTGCAATTCCTTCAGAAGTGAATTATTTATGACGCCTTAAGTGGTTAAAATTCTTTTTATTGAAGTCTTGAGTAAAACTTCGAAGGAAATTCCTCTATTAATATTTATGAATCTGCGAGCGAAAAGAAAATTTCTGTGGAAAAACTAAATTTCGAAATATTCAACGTTTACCATGATCGTGCTGCAAAAAAAGTCAAATTTGCTCAGAAATTACTATTCCATTAACTTTATTTATTTTTATATAATGTTTTTATTTTCTTTTTGAAAATTTCAAGTGATTTCATTTGAAATAATTAGCTACATATCAAAAATAGAATATTAAAAATTTATCTTTCTTGCAATTGAAAACTGAAATACGATCACAAAGTAAAAAAAAATGAAAAAAGAACTGTGCAATATCTTTTACATCAGATCCTGTTTCGCTTCAAGTCATTTGGAAACTGTATGAATTTGATGAATATGATATGAAAAAAAATGTAATTTAAAAAATTATATGATTTTAAAAATAAATGAAGAATATTACTTTTATGAACTTTTTTTTATAAAAGTGGGGAAGTATATACTTTGTTCGATTTCAAAAATTAAATTTGTGTTCCTACTCCAGTTTATAAAAATTAGAGCATTGAAATATTTATTTATTATGTTAATTTTGAAATCTTTATTCCATCTAATGTTTTTCAAATTTCATAACAGATTGCCAATGCATGTAAACTTACAATGCAGTACACTTATAACATAAGTAAAATTTAATTTAGTCCATGTTTAACTGATAATTATGTTCCTAATATCTTATGTTATATTGTTACCTAAGATACTAGGCATTCTTAATTTCAGTTGCCTGGAATGCGAGAAATTGATTATTAAAATCTATTTAAATACATTAGATTATTAAATTCCATCTATTATTGGAAATCTGTATCAGATCAGAGTTAATAAAAGTTGTTAACAAATTAGAAATTTCTAAAATTGCAGCTAGATATAAAAATTCCTGAAATAGGGAAAAATAAAATAAAACAAGTAATATAAAAAAAATTATTTCTCTTCCTACTTAGGTCAACACAGAATTGTTTTAATTAATTGCTTTTAATTAAATAATTATCAAAAAAATATTTATTTCTCCAAGAATTCAACTCGCATGCTTCACTTTTACGTGAAAACTACTGATATCGTTGCATTTTACCGATTGAGTTACTGTCTGTTGATTTCGATTTTCTCTAAAAACGGCCAAAATTCTAATTAAATTATTATAAATATTATGAATTAAATAAATGAAAAATCTTTTATTTACGATTAAAAAGTTGAGCAAGATATATTAATGTATATGTGTGTGAATTTGTGTGTGCTTGAGAGAGAGGGAGAGAGTGGACCAATATTAGGACTTGAAAAAAGCAAGAATAAATGAATTCTTTAATTGATTTAATATTAAGCCATCCACTCATAGAATTTAAGACAATTATCCGAAACGCCTAAATGTCCCTAGGAAATTACCGTCACCGCTTTTGTTAAGTATGATTAACATTATACCTGAGGAGTGCACTGTGATATTTAGAATATTCTCTTACTGTAGGAAGAATGAACAAAAGCAATTTATTTAGGCAATAAAAACAATTTCCTTATTCAAATCATTCTTATGACCTTAGATTAAGCAGATTACTCTTTTGTAAATGAACCTCTTTAAGAATACCAAATGCGTTTGCATGTTTGGGGAGAAAAAGAGGGTGGTGAATTTTTTTTTTCCGTGTCAGAATTCAAAAGCTTCGATATTTTAATGGTGGAAGTTTTGAAAACTTCTCAGTAATCAGTGCCTTTTATTACTTCAGATATATTTTATTCTATAACTCACTGTGTATTACCTCCACTTTTTTTTTTTTTTATCGTAGTCCAATATCTGATTGGCAAACAGTTACAGGTAAACATATTGTTCCGATGGGAAACTACATAATCAGAAGAATTATATTTTATACTGTTGGTATAAATAATTCCATTAAAAGTTAAGGATTCTAACCTGTCATTTGGTTCTCCAGTCTATCAGTCATAATAAGTAACCAGCATCCTATAAAATCCAAAAGAAAATACTTCATGAGTTTTTTTTAACTAAAACTGAATGATTTGTATCAATTTAACCCAAATGTTGATAGCATATAAGTATATTTTAAGGATCATTTTGGAAAAGCATAATCATTGAATTAAGTCAAAAATGCCATTCCAATTTTTATTCATTTGTATATTCAATTAAAAAATATGAAATAAATAATCAATTTGCATATGATCATAATATATTTATATTTCTTGAATGTAATTTGTTATCTATACTTATAATAAATCTCAATGTGTGTGTGTGTGTGTGTGTTGGCACTCTACATACCAGACCATTGGACCTACAGCTACCAAATTTGGTACATGTAAACCTTGGAGCTTGGGAATGGGCATCTTGGAGCCCTTTTTTCGAATTTTTAAATAGCTATAACTTCCGAAAATATTATCGCACAAACATGATTTTTACATCAATTTAAAGATTAAAAAATTAGCTTTCTAATGGCATCTTTGTTTTAATGTATAACTTAAGCTTCTATTTTTAACAAATTTTTAAAGAAATATTTTAACCATGTTATACAACAATATATTTCGGATATAACAATACAATTTAATCTGCACGAGCACTTCAAGGGGGAAAAATTAGGTTTTATCAGCATGTTGCCATCCTATTGACGGAAGTTCAAACTAAAAAAAAACAACTATCATTACAAATCAAATCTAAAGAAATGCAACTTTTAGCACGTGACTGGATAAAATAAAAGAAATATAATATGTGACATTTTCTAAAATAAATAATGAACGAGCAAAGGGAAAAAAATAGCTTTTATTAAACTGTTGAAATCATTCTGACAGAAGTTCAAATTAAAAAAATAAATTAACTATGAATGCAAATTAAATCGAAAAAAAATGTAACATTCACCACGTGACTGGATGAAATTAAATAAATATTAAATGTTATGTTTTCTAAAAAAGAAAGACAATAGAAAGGTTTCTATGATCGTTTACAACATCTATATCATTAATTTAGTAAATCAGTGTTACGTGACTTTCGAAGTTTAAATATATCTGGCAGAGAAATTATAAAGAGAGCAAGGCACATAAGTATTTAATTGAAAATCTTAGACCCCATTACTCTTGGCGAACCAGCTGGTTGCCAAAGGCGTCTAGTATGTAATATAAAATAAGCGACGTTTAAAATACGATTGCAATCATTGTTCACAAAAGTTATGTATTTTTTTCTCGGTTGTTATTTTTATAATACAGAAGTATAATGCAAAGAACTCCTTAGCAGGAAAATAGAAATTAGCATTTATTAATGCATTTTTTCATATACTATTGTCAATCTGTATATTTTTAGGAATGTAAGTCGAATTTCAGTTTTCATCCTTCGTTAGATCAGTAATAAATATCAGCTTTGACAAATCTTTGATCTCTCGGTGATAAAATTTCATCAAAATTTATCTCAATGTCTAATTTTTTCATTCGGATATAGAGTTTGAGTATTGAATTTGACATAAAAACGTAACTGAATTTAACATAACTGATAAAATAGCCGTATTGGAATTTTTTCCGTCATTCCATTTAGAAGGAATACATAAATTACTGCATAAAAATATTTTAAATCTCTAAATAGTATTACCATTAAATGGTTGCTGATTTAAGTAACATCATTTGCGTTAGATCTAATTTCAAAGCATTTGGCCAAATGACCCGCAAATTAAAGCTCATTTGCAAGTCCAACCAGTGATTTGAATTCAATGCCAAATGTTAGCAGTAAACGAATCAAATAAATGCCAGCATTATCCCCTGAATTAATGATAATAATCCTTTAAAGCTTCATAAGAGCCTTTGTTAATCCTACATACCGCTGTGGCACAACTATTTTACTGCATTATTACGTGCGAAATTTCATTAAGAAAACATATTCTCAAATGGGATTCAGGAAGCAACGTTTAATTTGTATTAAAAATTTATTTATACTGTACTCATTTTGTCACATATGTAACATTTGATTTAATGATTATGTCCGGTAAGAACCATTAATAGCTATTAAAATTCAGGAAGCATATGTGCTAAACACTGAATTGGGCTATTTCACAATCATTAAATTTTATCTTGCATACTAAGCTTTATGAAACACTGTAACCGCAAATGAATTATCTTTTGGTAAAGAAAAGTTTAAGTTGTATTTATTTTGTCTATTCAGATATGAATTTGTTCATTCGGTGTTTTTGTGAGAATACCTATATAATATTTATGTATGTAGCACAATAGAAAATGGAATCATCGTTTACAATATATTCCTAATATTAAACATATTTTTATAATATCAGTCTATGAAATATTTTTACATTTGTTTGAGGAACTTCTAGTAGATTTTGGCAAATATGTGTCGTAACATCTAAAAATTATAGAAAAAAATTTATGCTTTTTACTGCAATGTACTCTCTTTAGGTAGAACAGATTCTATGTTAAACGAGAATTAATGAGCCATAGGTATACGGAATATGGTATAGTGGAATATGTAAAACGAGAATACAATTTTAATACCACGATTCTACACCAAATTTCAATTTTTTTCAATTTTCAAATTTTTGAGTTTACATTGATGTGAATATAAGAAGGACAGGTAGTCAACTTATTGCGGAATGTGGTTGAAAATTTGATAGGTATTTTTAAATTAAGTGTTAAAATTGTTTTCTCAATTTTACCAACTTAGCAGTCCGCTTTTTGTATTTATGAGGATAATGCAAAAAAAAGTTTACATGCAGCAGTGTTTGGAACTTAGAAATTGTGGATCAGTATATTTTTACCTAAGAGCACAGATAACTCGCACAAAGGTGAGAACTGAGATATGATTTCTATGGCCCTAGAATGCGTCCTAATCAGACATTCACAGACAAATCGTCGAAGCGTACGTAGGACGAAGCAACGACTAAACAAGAGGTGGCGAAATGATGCCGTTCATTTCAAGCGGACAGAGTATTTACTGTAATCATTTAGACTGAAGGTCTGAAGCCACCCTATACAAACCTGCTTTGGTTCCCTGTGACTATTTCTTTAGCACAATTGAAGAGGCACTTATCCTTAACAAAACGTATTAAAGAAGGTAATGCTCAAAAAGGTACCAAGAACTGCGTTTCAATAACCAGTGACCTGATTATTACCATGAAGGGTTAAACAAATTAGTCCAGCGGTGTGATAATTGGCCCAACTAATTTGGTGATTATGTAGAGAAGTGAACACCAATTATATCTCTTAGTTACCAATTGTATCCTGTGTCTGTTGTTAACAAATCATTTTTTTTTTCATTTGCCTTGTAATAATTTTTTTTGGATTTCCCTTATTATACTCATTTAAAAAATGATCCTGTAAATGGGAGAAGAAAAGCTACAAACTTGATAGAGACATCATATAAAGAGTTAATCCGTCTGGACCAAGTATTTCTAAATTCATGTTATTATACACAATCAAAGAGACAATAATACATAATTCAAAAAATATTTTTAATACGAATAAAGAAT
>JAPMOQ010028850.1:0-13185 GCA_026543055.1 Argiope trifasciata | reverse complement strand
TTTTAAATATATCATTGTAAAATCGCATACATTTTAGTCTTAGCTTGTCAATACTGCGCTTGCTCCATTTTTCATCATTTATCTTAATTTAGGTATGAAAGGCGCAGCAAGCGCCACAATCATTTCGGTTTTCATTAGTTTTATTTTTGTAATGCAGCATTTTGTTACTCAACACAGTATTGTCAAGCTAAGACTAAAATGTATGCGATTTTACAATGATATATTTAAAATGATTATTTCTATCGGATTATCGCCGTTTATTATTCAAATCGCCTCATCGGTAATTGTTGTTATTATTAACTCTCGATTGTACATCTATGCGCCTAAAGCTGATATTTCAAGTGATATCTCCATCGCCGCCTTTGCGAATGCCAACCGATTATTACTCTTTGTGGCTATGATTATCGTCGGTTTGACCCAGGGCATGCAGCCTATCATCGGTTACAATTATGGGGCTAAAAACTTAAATAGAGTCAGAGATACGCTTTTTTATGGCATTATTGTGGCAACTGTAATAACAAATATTGGTTTTTTATTTAGTTTTTTTGCCCCCTCAGAATTGGTTTCCATTTTTAGCTCTGATCCCCAGTTAATTGCTTTATCGGCCAACGCGTTACATTTTATGATGATGGCATACTCCGTAGTTGGTTTTCAAATGGTGGTATCAAGCTTCTATCAATGCATTGGTATGGCAAAACAAGCGATCTTTTTAAGTCTAATTCGTCAGATCCTATTTTTAATACCCTTGGCGATGATCATCCCTTACTTTTGTGGCATCAACGGTATTTGGTATGCTTGCGCAATTTCCGATTTTGCTTCTGCCGTCGCTTGCGCTATTTTCATTTACCACACGCTAAAACAATTCAGAGAGCGGGGCATGAATAAAAAAATTATCTAACGTTGTCTTCGCCAAATTACATTATTGATGGAACGGTTTTGGTGATGGGTACTTCAAGCACCATGGGAAGGTGGCCCTGGAACACGGCGGTGCACATTTTTTTTATTGCTTTTATGCTGGTAGTTCGGAGTGAGATACAGCCATAACCAGAAGCGAGCGCCGCAATATCAATGGAAGGCAAATCGAGACCCGGCACGCCCATGTTGTGCTCTAATTCTGCAAACGATTTCAATACAGCATACTGTTGATTACAGAGCACGACATAAAGAATCGGTAGCTTAAGTTGCACAGCCGTCCAAAGACTTTGAATTGCATACTGAAACGAGCCATCACCAATAATCGAAATAATAGGGCGACAACTGCCCAGGTCCCGTTCAGCTAGAGCAAAACCAATACTTGCGGGCAAATTCCAACCTAGACTGCCACTGGCTTGGGAGTAATAACTATTTGGTTTATCGATTCGCCACGTCGAATGCAAATCCGGGCGGTTAGAAGGGACTTCTTCAATTAAGATCGCTTCCGGGGGAATCGCCGTTTTCAACGCCGTAAAGAGTGTTATTGGCGCTAACCGTTTAGTATTTTTTTTTTGTTTACTAATGGGTGGTGTATCGCTTTGGCATAGCTGTTTGGATTTAATTGGTGTCGCGTTAGGTCTTGATTGAACGATAAGTAAAAGATCAGCTAAAGCAAGCACAGGATCGCTTAATAGGCTGTCGCCAACAGGTGCACGGGCTGTCTCGCTAGGGTCGTCCGTAATATGTAGTAATCGGAGTCCTTTCGGTAAATAGGGTCCTGGTATGTAAGGATAGTAGCGAAAGACCGGGGCGCCAATCACTACCGCCGCATCGTGACCTTCAAGTTTTTTTGCAAGTGGGCCAATGGCAAAAGGCAACTCGCCTCGGTAAAGCGGGTGCGTTTGCGGAAAGGACACACATTCCGAAACAGGGGCACTCCAAATGGGTGCGGCTAATTTTTCTGCAAATTTAATACCAATGTCCCATCCTTGCCCTCTAGCAATGCCAGAACCATAAATCAACACGGGATTTTTCGCTGCAGAAATAAGTTGACCAAATGCACTTAGCTTATTGGGATCTGGACCAATTCGATGGGCAACATCACGCACAATCGGCACGCTCGTCGCGGGTTTGTCCCAATCATCTAATGGAATAGAAAGGCAGACAGGCCCTTGGGGCGGTTGCATCGCCGTGACATAAGCTCGTATGAGTGCACTGGGAACATCTTCTGCTCGTGTCGGCTCGTAAGCCCATTTGGCCCAAGGTTTTAGTAACAGTGTGGGTTCAAGGTTTGTTAACCAAGGCTCGAGAAGTAGCATCTCGCGGGTTTGGTTGCCGGCAATGATGATCAGAGGCGTTTTGTTGTGGTAAGCCGTCATGATATTATTCATTGCATTGGTTAGTCCCGCACACGTATGCACACACACCACCGCCGGTTTTCCTGTGGCTTGGGCATACCCATCGGCGGCCCCAACGGCGGAAGATTCATGTAATGTAAGCACAAATCGAAAATCGCTAGGGAAATTTTTTAAAAAGGCTTCTTCAGTCGAACCGGGGTTACCAAATAGCGTTGATAGTTCAAGTTTTCGAAGCAGATCGAATGTCACATCTCGAATTGTTTTTACACTCATGGCGATATCCTTATTTTAGAAAACTGCGGCAAATTGTAAGATGTGAATTGATTGGCGCAGGTAGAGTTAAACGATCTTTATTAATCGACAACTGATTATATTATACCGATTAACGCACCGGTTGGTATCGATACTTTTAAGTGGCTTGCCTATTTCAGCGTCGGTTTGGAGCTGAAATAGGCATTTGTGTGGGATGACGATATGTTTATTCGACGGTGACTGATTTGGCCAAATTTCTCGGCTGATCCACGTCGGTTCCTTTGATCAGAGCCACATGATAGGCCAAGAGTTGCATAGGGATAGTGTAATAAATTGGTGCGGTTAACGTTTCACAAGCGGGGAGGGTAACTACTTTTAATGTGGCATCATTTTTAAACCCAGTGTTTTGTTCAGTAAAAATAAAAATTTTGCCGCCCCGTGCTCTCACTTCTTCCACGTTGGCTTTTAATTTATCTAGCATGGTATTATTGGGTGCAATAATAATGATGGGCATATCAGCGTCAACTAAAGCCAAAGGGCCATGTTTTAATTCTCCAGCCGCATACGCTTCAGCATGAATATAGGAAATTTCTTTTAATTTAAGGGCGGCTTCAATCGCAACAGGATATTCATTCCCTCTCCCCAAAAAGAGCGCATGTTCCTTGTCAGCAAAATCGCTAGCGAATTGTGCGATTTGTTTATCCGACAACAGTGCACTGTCTATCCGATTCGGCAAGACTTGAAGTGCATCAATAATGCGTTGCTCAAGTTGTTTATCCTTTTTTTGAAGCGTAGCGAGTTTACCGACGAGCAATAATATAACCGTCAGCTGTGTCGTGAATGCTTTCGTTGAGGCGACCCCAATTTCAGTGCCCGCTTTTGTGAGTAAAACCAGATCTGCTTCTCGCACCAAACTTGATCCCTCGACGTTACAAATTGCTAGCGTGGTGAGATAATCCATTCCTTTGGCCATTCGCAAGGCTGCAAGGGTGTCCGCCGTTTCACCGGATTGCGACAGCGCGATAAACAAACTATTTTTCCGCTTGGCAGGATGCCTATAACGAAATTCTGATGCGATGTCAATATCACACGGTATGTCTGCGAGCCCTTCAAACCAATAACGGCCGACCATGCCTGCGTTATAGGCGGTCCCGCATCCAACGATTTGTATGTGTTCAACCTGTTCAAGCATTTTTTCGCCCTCCGAGCCGAGCTCAGAGAACACAATGTGATTGGTCGTTAAACGATCTTGCAGTGTTTTTTTTATGGCATCCGGTTGCTCATAAATTTCTTTCTGCATATAGTGTTGATAATTTCCTTTATCCCCCGCATCATACCTGACATTCGCTTCATGGATTTCACGTTTTACGAGAGAGTTGTCATTATCCCAAATCGACAGGTTGGTTGCTGTTATTTCGGCTGTGTCACCTTCTTCAAGAAAAATAAATCGTCGTGTACTAGGTAACAACGCAAATTGATCGGAAGCAATAAAATTTTCGTTTACGCCAAGGCCAATAACGAGCGGACTGCCCGCTCGTGCTGCAATCATTTTATCAGGGGTAGTGCTATCAATAACTACCATACCATAAGCGCCATTTAATTGTTTTTTTGCTTTTTTAACAGCATCAATGAGTGTTGATGCCGTTTTCATTTCATGATGAATTAAATGCGCAATGACTTCGGTATCGGTATCAGAAGTGAATCGATAGCCTATTGCTACTAAGCGGTCTTTTATTTGCACATAGTTCTCAATGATACCATTGTGAACCAGTGCAATTGAGCCAGATCGATGAGGATGAGCATTCGATTCTGATGGTTCGCCGTGTGTTGCCCACCGGGTGTGCGCGATACCAATATTGCCAACGAGTGGGTGTTTTTCCATCGCTTGTTTCAACGTCTGTACTTTGCCAAGCTTTCTTAATCGCTGAAGCGTACCGTCTGAGGTAATGACAGCTAAACCGGCTGAATCGTAACCTCGATATTCAAGACGTTGCAAGCCGTCAACTAATAGATTTGTAACGCTGCGCGCCGCAATTGCACCAACTATTCCACACATTTTCTTTCCTGTCTTTCATCGTTTAGTCGTGTCTAGAACACTATTTATTAGTTTTAATCGGTCTTTTCCAACCGGTTTTGTGCTGTTGTTTAACCCGACCAATCACAAGTTCATTTTCTTGAATATTGGCTGTCACCGTTGTACCGGCCCCGATCGTGGCGCCCTTGCTGATCGTCACTGGTGCCACGAATTGGGTTGCCGATCCCACAAACACATCGTCAGCAATAATCGTTTTAAATTTATTAGCGCCATCATAGTTGCAGGTTATTGTACCTGCACCGATGTTAACATTGGCTCCCACTTCCGCATCACCAAGATAAGTAAGATGACCCGCTTTGGAAGCATTGCCAAGCTGGGTATTTTTAAGCTCAACAAAATTACCCACGTGGGCATTTGAATGTAGCACTGAACCGGGTCTTAAGTGTGCAAAAGGACCAACCGTTGATCCTTGACCCAAATGTGAGTCTTCGATAATAGTATAAGGAAGGATAACAACATCATCTTCAACCAAACTATTTCTTAATATCGATCCCGTACCAATTCGTACTCGTTTGCCAAGTTTTACGTTGCCTTCAATGATAACATTGGTATCGATAACAACATCGCGCCCATGTACAAGTTGCCCTCGTAAATCAAAGCGTTCAGGATCGAGCAGTGTTAGGCCCGCCAATAATAATTGCTCGGCTTGTTTTTTTTGAACCGCACGTTCTAGAGCAGCTTGTTGTTTACGCGTGTTAATGCCCTCAGCTTCAACGGGCGTTTCTGGCTGCACGGTGTCAATAGAATAGCCACTTTGGTGTGCAAGGGCAATGATGTCGGATAAATAATATTCTTTTTGGGCATTTTGGTTAGTGAGTTGTGAAATCCAGGTTTTCAAGGGTTTAGCCGGCACAATCATGACACCGGTATTAATTTCAGTAATGCGTTGTTCATCAACTGACGCGTCTTTTTGTTCAATGATGCCAGTAACGTGATGATTTTTTCGTATAATACGCCCATAACCCACTGGATTATTAAGATTAACGGTAAGTAAGCTAAGGCCATCTGACGATCGTGCACGAATGAGTTTTTTTAGGGTATCACGGGTAATTAACGGCGTGTCGGCATAAAGGATTAAGACAGTATCAGTATCGTTTAGATGTGGAATAACTTGTTTGACGGCATGGCCAGTGCCAAGCTGCTCTAATTGCGGGATCAACTTGCAAGGACGATCCTTGAGCACGGCTTCTATCTGATCCTTTTCCTGTCCATAAACTACATAAATGGTTTCAGGATCTAAAGGGATTACCGTATCAACCACATGTTGAATAAGCGATTTTCCAGCGAGTTGGTGAAGTACTTTAGGTAAATCACTGTGCATGCGCAAGCCTTTACCTGCAGCAAGTATAATAACAGTTAATTTAGACATAGTCTAACCTTGCGAAAATTGACAATATGTTGGTACTATAATAAAAGATACCCAATGAAACAATGTGAAATGCGTTAATCGTAACACTTTTACTCGCAATCCCGCGGTTTTATGGTGTAAGGAAAAGTTGTCTATTCTGCAGCTAAGCCCGGGCTATTAACATATACTACGATGGCGATTGATCGTTAAAAACCGATTATCATGCATTAAAATACCCTTTTATCCCACTTTAACTGAATAAACATTAACGGCCAAATTAATTAAAATAAGGAATGGTATGGTCACACTTCAAAATAATTGTTACTTGCGGGCGCTTCTTTGCCAATCGGTCGATCGAACCCCTATTTGGATGATGCGTCAAGCAGGGCGTTACTTGCCGGAATATCGACAACTACGTCAAGAAGCGGGTAGTTTTATGGATCTTTGTAAAAACCCAGCGCTTGCCTGTGAAGTAACGATGCAACCAATACGGCGTTTCGATCTCGATGCAGCCATTATATTTTCAGATATTTTGACAATCCCAGATGCCATGGGGCTAGGCCTCTCGTTCAACACAGGCGAAGGCCCTCGTTTTGATAAATCTATTACGTCAATGCAAGATATTCGTAATTTACCGATACCCGACCCTACTGCGGATCTGCGCTATGTTTTAGAGGCTATTCGATTAACCCGTCAACGTTTGCAGGGGAAAGTGCCGCTTATTGGTTTCTCTGGAAGTCCTTGGACATTGGCAACGTACATGATTGAAGGCGGGAGTAGCAAAGCGTTTACAAAGATAAAAAAAATGATGTATTCCGCTCCAACTGAATTGCGTGCGTTGCTCGAAAAACTCACAAAAAGCGTTATTTTTTATCTCAATGCCCAAATTGAAGCGGGAGCGCAATCCTTAATGATTTTCGATACCTGGGGCGGCATACTCAGCCATGAAGCTTACCGTGAATTTTCTTTGGATTATATGACGGAAATTGTTGACGCGTTGCATCGTGGTGCGCGGCGGAGTGATTCAGTGGGTGAGTATGTCCCGGTTACTTTATTTACTAAAGGTGGCGGACTCTGGTTAGAAAGTATAGCAAAAACCAAATGTGATGCGATCGGCGTCGATTGGACAGTTAATTTACAGGATGCAAGAAAACGTATCACTCAATCTGTGTCGCCTATTGCTCTGCAAGGTAATCTCGATCCCGCGGTACTTTATGGAACGAAAGGAGTAATTCGTGAGCAAGTTGCTTCTGTGTTAAGTGAGTATGGTGAGGGCTCGGGACATGTTTTTAATTTAGGTCATGGGATCATGCAAGATGCACCAATTGAACATGTACATTATTTAATTGAAGCCGTGCGAAGTGAGTCAAAAAGGTATCATGAGTGATAAAAAATCCTATTGAACTGAGATTGGCTAAACTTAAAGACTGGCAACTTAGAACATTCATGGTTTGTCTTTGTGAAAGGATGTACCTCAATTATGCGCTTTTTTGCCAGCAAACTGACTTCGCTAATCCTAATAAATTTAGGGCAATCTTAAACTTGGTTTGGGAATCATTGTTGGTTAACAGTACAAAAATTAATTTCGATAGCCAACTGGAAAAATTTGAGTGTTTAATTCCTGAAGCCGATAAATTCGATTGTTACGGTGTGGGCCCTGCTATGGATGCGTGTGAAGCTGTCAGTGAATTGTTACACAGTTATTTAGACCATAATACCACTGATCACGCAAAACGGATTAGTGCAATTTCGTTGAGCACGGTCGCCGAATTTGAGCATGCCTCCCAGGGTAGATACCTAGATGAAGCGGAACTAAAAAATTTGCCAAATATAGTCAATGAGCTGGATATTCAATGGCAAATTTACCGTTTGCTCAAAGCAGAAAATATAATGAATATTGAACTAATAAAAGGACTTAAGGATGATTTAGTTGGCTCAAAAACCAGTAATTTAGGTGTTTTTTTTAAACAATTAAATAAATTAATACGTTTTATTTTATCATTTTACTTAAATTTTACTTTAATATTCAAGGAATTTAGTCTACATTTATAGTCAAGAGGGTCACTAAGAAAGCTAAATTAGCGCGCTTCTTAGCTTTCTGGTTTTCAATTTTTAAATACTTACTGTAAGGATAGATCAATGAACAAGACTGAACTTGTAGACAGAATCGCTAGTACCTCGAAGTTGAGTAAAACTGCAGCTAAAATAGCATTAGAAGCAGTGCTCAGTGCTATTGGTGACTCATTAAGTGAAGGTAAACCAGTGCAATTAGTGGGTTTTGGTACGTTTAGAGTAACAAACCGTGCTGCACGTTTGGCTCGTAATCCCAGAACTGGCCAAGTAATACAAATTGCTGCAACAAAAGTTCCCGCTTTCCGCGCTGGTAAAAGTTTAAAGCAAATTTGCCGCGCTTAATCGGTGCTTTCGGTAAAAACCCTGCAATTACCAGGGTTTTCTACCCATTTATCTACCCGCGTGTTGAGTTTTAGTTTGTCAATCTTGTTGTCCCACCTTTGATACCTTGCGTGCCTTCGCTCTGGCAATTGCTTCTGATACTTTATTTTTCCTGTCTTGTAATGTGGTTTTTGTTGTTGCTATAGCTAATCCTTGAGTAAAAATTGTTGCTGGGGCTGTTTTTGCCGCAGAATGAATACGCCGTTTTTTGAAATGGGTTAATCGCAATGCTTCCTCTCGTGGTACTGCGCGCCCTGCTGTACACAATGAAATGCAATCTGTAGGACAAACGTCAAGACATTTACCGCAGCTGGTACAATAGTTCGGCACAATAGTATGCAATTTTTTTTTGGCACCAATAATCGCATCGGTAGGGCACACCACTAGGCACTTTGTACATCCAATACAATTGGATTCGTCAATGAAGGCCTTCAAAACCAATTTCGACATTAACTTAGGCCAACAATATTGCCAGCAATATCAATATCAATATTACGATAAGCCGGTTTCGATCCAAGACCTGGCATCGTCATGACATTGCCAGTATACACCCGAATAAATCCCGCGCCGGCACAGACATCCACACGGCCAACATCAATAGTAAAATTCACAGGCACGTTCTTTAGATTTGGATCAGCGCTGATTGATAAGGGCGTTTTAACCATACAAACTGGCAAATGATCTAGTTTTAGTTTCATTATCTGTTGAATATCTTTTTTTGCTTGATCAGAAATATTGACCTGATTCGCGCCGTATTTTTTTGCTATGATCTGAATTTTTTCAATAATCGACATACTGTCTTGATAAGGGAGTGAGACGTCACTGTTTAGTTGGCAAGCCTGGACAACCGCATCAGCAAGTTTTACAGCACCGGTACCGCCTTGCGTGTAAGCGTCACTGATTGCACAGGCAAAGGCGCCCTGTTGATTGGCGAATTGTTTTATAAAATCGAGTTCTTCATCGTGGTCATGTGGAAATCGATTAATCGCTACCACCACCGGTATGCCATAACTTTTTGCGTTTCGAATATGCCAACCTAGATTTTGGCTGCCTAAAGCGAGTAAATCAAGATCTAAGCGAGTGACGGCATCGGGTAAATCTTGTCCAGGCTTGATGTTAAATCGGCCACTATTCGATTTTAAGCTGCGAATCGTGGCCACTAGAACAATGCAGCTTGGTGGAATGTTCGATTGTCGGTATTTGATGTTAAAGAACTTTTCCATGCCCATGTCCGATCCAAATCCCGCTTCAGTGACCACATAATCAGCGAGTGAAAGGCCCATCAGGTCGGCAATGATGGAGGAATTACCATGTGCAATATTAGCAAATGGCCCCGCATGGATTAAAACAGGTGTGTGCTCTGTGGTTTGCATTAAATTTGGCTCAATGGAATCCTTGAGCAAAGCGGTCATGGCGCCCGCCACTTTTAGATCGTCAGCGGTAATGGGATCCCCGGATTTATCATAAGCCAAAATAATGCGTCCGATACGTTTGCGCATATCTTGCAAATCCGAACTGAGGGCCAAAATCGCCATGAGTTCTGAAGCCGCTGAAATGTCGAAACCATCGTCCCGCGTGATGCCGTGCTGACCGCCACGGGTGGCGACGGAGATGTAGCGAAGTGCGCGGTCATTATGATCAGTAACCCGTTTCCAAATGATGTTATTTTTATCAATATTGCATCTAGCAAGTCGCGTTTGCTGAGTAAACGCTTCGCCTAAGCGTTCTTCATCAAATAAACGTGCGTCGATGGCCGCAGCGGCTAAATTATGTGCTGCAGTGATCGCGTGGATGTCTCCGGTTAAGTGTAGGTTGAGTTTTTCCATGGGTAACACTTCGGAAGCACCGCCGCCAGCGGCGCCGCCTTTTACGCCAAATACCGGGCCAAGACTGGGCTGACGAATACAGGCAATGGTTTTTTTTCCGATATAGTTTAAACCTTGACTGAGACCCAGTGTGGTCACCGTTTTACCTTCACCCAGCGGAGTCGGGGTAATCGCTGAGACGAGAATTAATTTTCCTCGCCGCGCTTCATGGTTGATTGCCTTTAAATTAATTTTAGCGACATAGCGGCCGTAATGATTGACGTGTTCATTTTTAATATGAAGTTGCCTAGCTATATCATTAATGGGTAATAGTGTTGCGCTATGATCTACCATGCCAGTCCCCTTATAATTAATCGATTTGCTAGGTTCAAACAAACGCGTCAAACCGAAGATCTTATTGACTATCGATAAATGTTCCTATGAACCAATAGCCAATTTTTATATGAATCTGTTATTATAAAGCTGATTTACTAAATATTATAGGTTATGACATGCAAATGATCTCTGAATATATCCTTTTTTTTGCAAAAAGTGTGACCATTGTCGCTGCAATAATTGTTTTATTTTCAATAATTGTGAATCAACGCAAAAAAAATCAGCTAGGTTGTCTCGATATTAAAGATTTAAGCGAGGATTACACGCAAATAAAAGAGTCAATGTTAACGTGCACGCTGAGTCAAAAAGAGGCAAAAGCATGGGGTAAAGAAAAACAAAAACAAAAAAAGTTGGAACAAAAATCCAAGAAATTAAAACGAAAACAATTAAAAAAATCCGCTTCATCCGATGCAGAGAAACAGAAACCAAAATTATATTTATTGTCGTTCAACGGAAGTGTTGATGCGCGGGAAGTGGAGGATTTGCGTGAAGAAGTTACTGCAGTGCTTTCTGTTATTCAGCCAGAAGATAAAGTAGCGGTTAAACTTGAAAGTCCGGGTGGCGTCGTGCATGGTTATGGACTTGCTGCTTCCCAATTAATGCGATTTAAAAAACGGGATATTCCGTTTACGGCGATTGTTGACAAAATGGCCGCTAGCGGCGGATACATGATGGCTTGTACGGCAACGTGTATTATTGCTGCACCGTTTGCAATTATTGGCTCGATTGGGGTTGTCGCACAAATTCCTAACTTTCACCGTTTATTGAAAAAGAACGACATCGATGTTGAATTACAAACTGCTGGTAAATATAAACGAACACTGACCATGTTTGGTGAAAACACGGCAGAGGGCCGCAAAAAGTTCAAGGAAGAACTGGAGGATGTTTATCACTTGTTTAAAAATTTTGTTCAACAAAATAGACCGAATTTAGATATTGATCAAGTTGCAACAGGCGAGCATTGGTTTGCAACACAAGCAAAAGAAAAAGGCTTAGTGGACGAAATTGGGACTAGCGATGATTTTATTCTCGATCATTTGGAAGCGTATACCATTTTATCTGTTAAATACCGTCGCTACAAAAAGTTGACAGAAAGATTGACGGATCGGGTTGCGACGGGGTTTGAAAAACTCTTTTTGCGCCATGAAATTTTAAAATAATGCTGCCGTTACTGCATAGACACCGCACCGGCATAGCTTAATTGGCGCCACACTTCATAAACAACAATTGCAACCGCATTTGAAAGATTAAGGCTTCGGCTATTGGGGTGCATTGGGATACGGAGTTTTTGTTGATCAGGGAGGTGTTCTAACAGCGTCATTGGTAGCCCACGTGTTTCAGGTCCGAATAGAAAATAGTCATTCGGTCTTGCTGTGATACAACTCGGTGGTAGCGAGCCTTTTGTTGTCACCGCATAAAGCGTATTAATCGGAAGTTGATCAGAGCAAACAAAATTGCATGGATTGTTAAGCACAAAGGTATCCCAATTTGGATAACGTTGGATTGACGCAAATTCATGGTAATCTAGGCCAGCGCGACGAAGCTGCTTGTCATTGAGTGAAAAGCCCATAGGCTCAATAATATGCAACTTAAATCCTGTGTTGGCACATAAACGAATAATATTACCCGTATTAGGCGGAATTTCTGGCTCGAAGAGCACGATATTTATCACGACATAGCCTCTAGTGTAGTGTAAGTGAAATGCGTTATTAACACACCGAATTTATTCGTCGTATCATAACGTAAAACAAGCGGTGGGTAATACTAGTTTATCAAGAGTGAATAATCCGATTAGGCACCCCTGCTAATCTTAGAGAAGGAAAGGATTAACATGGATTACGATAGGTTTGTCAAACGTGCCACCTTGTTGGCCGTCATTGCGGCGACGACGTTGATTATAATTAAGCTGATCGCGTGGTGGTTGACCGATGCCGTCACGTTATTGGCTTCATTATTCGATTCGAGCATCGATATGTTTGCTTCGGGCGTTAATTTTATGTTAGTGCGTTATGCACTCTTACCGGCTGATCGGGGGCATGCATTTGGCCATGGCAAAGCTGAGCCATTGGCGGCATTAGCGCAAAGCGCTTTTATTGCGGGATCTGGCGTTTTCTTACTACTTAGTAGTATTAAAAGTATGCTCGAACCGAGTCCATTAACTTTTCCGCTCGTTGGTATTTTTATCACACTGATTTCATTTGTTATTACGGTTATTTTAATCAGTTATCAATATTCTGTCATAAAGCGAACGGGTAGTCAGGCCATTAAAGCGGATATGTTACATTATAAATCCGATCTATTAATGAACGGCGCTGTGCTTATTGCGTTGCTGCTCAGCTGGTACGGTTTTTTACGTGCCGATGGCATCTTTGCCTGCTTAATTAGCGTATACATTTTATACAGTGCGTTTAACATTGGTGCCATAGCGATCCAATCATTGCTCGACAAAGCGTTACCTGATACAGCCATTCGTAAAATTGAACGAATCGCGCTGCGTGTCCCACACATCAACGGTGTGCATGATATCAGAACGCGTCAATCCGGTAAGACTACCTTTATCCAATT
>JAPMOQ010028842.1:0-20690 GCA_026543055.1 Argiope trifasciata | reverse complement strand
TGAAAATAGGAAAGGAAGTTGCTTAACTTGTTGTTCTCGTAGGTGAACCAAAATGTAATTATTAGGAAACCTTGACTGAAAGTATAAGAACCTCCTGGTGAACGATATAAATAAATCCTGATACCGGAAACTCCTACCACTAAGGAAGGTTATTTATTGATTGTAATATCACTGAAACGGCATAGTCCCTAACAAAAAGCTTCAACCCGGTCAAGGTAACAATGGTGAATGTTGCATGTTAAAGCACATCCATTTGAACGCACATTTAAAGCAGACGATTCCAGAATAAAGCAAAATTCACACCTAATTTTTTTTTCCAACACGTTAATTCCACTTCTCATGTTACAACCCAATAAAAAAGTCTTGCGCGTGGCACATTTCCATCTACGTATGCTCAACAAATCCAAATAAGCAATTAAATTTATTTTTAAAAATATTGCGCACATTTTAACTAATATAACAGAGATAATGTTGATTCCTTAATGATAAGGATTTAATTAAACATAAATACATTTTGAAACGAACCAACAAGTAAAATTGTTATGTATTGCTTGTTATATCCTGAAATTTATTAATATTTAATAATATTAATGAATTTGAAAATAAAAATTAAATTAAAAAACATCATTTTCTTTACATTACTGGTCAAACAGAATTTAATACATAAATCGTAAGAATATTTCATATTCCTATATGTTAAACTTCTGTGCATTCATTATTGTGTTTAATAAGTTAATAAGGGGCCTTGGTAGCCTGGTTGGTAGAGTGTCAGTCTCGTAATCGAAAAGTCGCGAGTTCTGTCCTCGTCTCGGCCAAAGACCACCGTGTTCGTTAATGCCAGTTAGGGCACGATAAATACGTCGTGACTGCAAAGTCTTCCAAGTTTATATAACAAATTCTACGTCTGGTTTACTGGATCTGAGATGAGTTGGTCACTGATTTGGATCTAACTTCTGACTTTCCTATGGAGGATTGACTCCATGAAAGAGTACTACCGCCCCCTGAAAAGGGTTCTGTCTGGTGTGGTCGAGCAAAGGCGTACTTTCACATTAACGGTGCTCGTTAACAACGAAAAGCGCAGACCTCTGCCTTAATTCGAAAAAGCTACGCTCATACGGGCTTGGTATGACCAAGTGTCATTAGACCTACCACCACCAATAAGTGACTAATATCATAAATATTTTACAGATATGGATTCATGTCGTATCATGGAGTTCGAATTTTGTTGATATTGGCTTTTAAGAAGCCCCCTCCTCTTTGAAGAAGCCGTCTCCATCCTGGCAGAGTAGAGTCTTTGCAGCGGATGTACCTTCTGCTACGAAGTGGTAGGGAATGAATTCCAGTCCATACTGATTATTTCTTGAAGGCATCGGTAAGAGGAGGGGTTCAGTCTCTCGTGAAAATCTTCCAGTTGGCGGTGAATGTGTCTCCGTCTTATGGCTTCTGCAGAACCAGAAAGAAGATGCAATATACTTGTACAAAAATGAGAACAAATTATTATAACTCCCACCTTGTTTATAACTCTATATGTGAACATCTATATTTCTTTTGAAGAATATGTCCTGTTTTTGAATAATGTGTATAGTTTCATATGCTTGAAATACTTGTATTATATATATTTCATAAGATATATACATAGTTTAGTTTATTATTATGTTTATTTCATATGTCTTTAAAATTTCAGTTAATGTTTTTTATATTTTAATTATTATTCTAGCTGCCGATACAGAGTAAATGGGAAATTTTAAAATGTTTTATTTTTCATTTGCATTCTATAAATTTTCATTTTTCTCTCTCTTGAGGTTTTTTTGGTGCAATGAATACATTTCGATTCGGTTTCTTTCAAGCAGCTAAGATATATGTGTTAATCCATATTACTTCCGAATAACTATATGCAGAAGAAATTTTAAATAATAAAATTAAGCTTTATCTAGTATGTAGTACTGAAAAATTTTATTAAAAATCTTAAAATCTGATGAAATTTAAGCCATTAAATTTAATCTGAATTTGTTAGAAGAATTTTTAAGAGTAAGAAAAAAAGTTTAGTGTAAAAGTTATTTTATTATTTTTCCTGCAAAACATGAATCAGAGTTTTTGTTAAAAACAGCCTAATATGAAATTTAAAAATCATTTATCGGATCTTAACTTCCAAGCAATAGTATCTATTGAAAAACGTATCATAAATAATATTTTTGGGACATTTCAACTTCAAATACAATCATTATACAAAATCCATCTCCATGTAGAAAGCAATGAAATAAGGATTTTACTAGCGAACTATTGAAATAAGGATTTTATGCCCGAAACCTCAAACGAATCTACTTCAAATACTTTGATTCTACAATAATCTATATAAATAAAAATTAATGCTTGTTTGTATGTCTCTTATGGGTTGCCGTACCGCTCATCTATATTACTTGCACATACGGTATGGTTATAGGCATAGTAAAACTATGTAATATGTTAAAAATATTTTTGGATCTATTTACCTCATCTATTAGCCAAGGATTATTGACAAATTAACTGGCCAAAGAGACACAATAGATTCATTGAGGGTGCTAAATTCAAACTTCAGGTTAATATTTCGTAGCTATTGTACGTAAATGCTATGTTAGTAGTTCTCTAAGGTAACAGCCTTGTTAGAAAGCTTATGAGAAGTTTTTAAAAAATTATCTCCATTAGAATTGAGATCTATGAACATAAAAAAGAATGTTTGTCTGAATGTCTCTTATGCCATCCTAAGTTGTTCAGCCGATTGCGATGAAACTTGGTCAGCTTATTGATTACACCTACGGGATGGTTATAGGGACAGCAGATTTTTGTAAAATTAAAAGAAAAATGTATCTCAACGGCATTTATTTACCAAGGATAAATCTCCAAATAACTCGATGTGGAGACAATAGATAAATGCTAAATTCTAGTTAAAGGTTGATATTTTGCAGCTATACCACGAAAATGTCATGCAAGTCATTCTCTTAATAATAGCTTTATTACAGATTATCATTATATTTACAACAACTTTACAAATGTATCACAGATAACAACTTTATTACAGACTACCCGCCTTTGGTGACCAGCTGGTTCGCCATGAGTAATGCGTTCTAAAATTTTCAATTAAATCACATATTCATTAGCCTTGAAGTAACTCCGGGCATTGATTGGCCTGAAATTAATAATTTCTTTAAGATGATGGACTGGAAGTTCTAAAAGAACGCTTTTTCCTAATAATATTCTTTGATTTTATAAATTAGTCAGTTTTAATGATTGATTTAGAAGACTGATTGATGTAGCGACTTTTATTTAAAAAACAGTGATAACGTTTAAATCAGGAAACTTATATCGGAATAGCTACCCAAAATCCGTTAAAACATATGGTGGGTTTTTTTTTCAAAGCGAAAGGCATTTGCGGCAAGTTTACACAATAATTTAATTGCACAAACAACTACTGCAGAAAAACATTAACTACCATTAAAAGTTCGTTTTTGAACATATTATTCGAATATAGCGTGGAATTGTGGTTTCATTTAATTTAATATTTTACTAAATAGATAAAAATGACAGTTTGAAAAAACAAAATATTTCAAAAGACTCTATAGTTCTTTTAATAGATGATTAGGTGGCAATATCAGAGTAGTACTTGTAAGCACTCCACAAACGGTAAAAAAAAAAAAGAGTAATTTCAAAGATGTGTTTATTACCGTGTGAATGAAATCAATGTTTATCTGACGTAATTAGTTATTGTATTTAGTACCATCCGCCTTTGGCGACCAGCTATTTCGCCATGAGTAATGGGTTCTAAAATTTTCAATTAAATCACATATTCATTAGTCTTGAATTAATTCCAGGCATTGATTGGCCTGAAATTAATATTTTCATTAAGATGATGGACTTAAAGTTCTAAAAGAACACGTTTTCCTAATCATATTCTCATTAATAAAAATATATTGTAAAATATGTCTCACAGAGCAAAGTATGAAGGAATCTAAAACTCATTATTCATAAATGCCTTGTTTGACTCAAACTACATAAAATGTAATTATTTACTTCATTTAGATCAAATTAATAGTATTAAATAATATATATGCCTATTAATAATATTTTACAAATTGGCCATTGGAAAGGAATTTGGATGCATATCCTGTATAAACTCAATCCTGTATAAATAAAGATAATTTATTCAATTAATGATTTAAATATTGCAAACGATCATAGAATCCTTTGCCATGCATTCTTTAAAGAAAATATCAAACTTTATATTTATTTTATTTTGTCCAGTCACGTGCTAAAAGTTGCGGTTCTTCAGATTTAATTTGTGATGATAGTTTTTTTTTTAATTTGAACTTCCGTCAAAATGATGGTAACACGGTGATAAAACCTAATTTTTTCCCTTTGACGTGCTCTTCCAGATTTTATAGAAACCTTAGCTTTGCATTTATTTTTTTAGAAACTATCAAACTTTTTAATGAAAAAAATATTGAATTAAGGATACAGATATTGCAAACGATTGTATAAATATGCCATTAAGTCGGGAGTTCAATGCATATCCTGTCTAAATTCAATCAGGTTTACCGTAAATAAAGAAGATTTATTGAATTAATTATTTAGATATTGCAAACGATCATAGAATCTTTTACTTTGCTTTTATTTTTTTAGAAAACATCACATTTTATATTTCTTTTATTTTATCCAGTGACGTGCTAAAAGTTGCATTTCTTTAGATGTATTTTGGGATGATAGTTTTTTTTTACTCGAACTTCCGGCATACTTTTATTTTATCCAGTCACGTGCTAAAAACATGGTTAAAATATTTCTTTAAAAATTCCTTAAAAATAGAAGCTTACGTTATAAATTTAAAAAAAACTGATACCATTAGAAAGCTAATTTTTTATCTTTAAATTGATATAAAAATCCTGTTTGTGCAATAATATTTTCGGAAGTTATAGCGGAAAAATGTCGAAATTTCGCTTAAATTTTAATTAATTCAAACTCTAATTAAAAATTCGAAAAAAGGGCTCAGAGGTGCACATTCCCGACCTCCAAGGTATACATGTACCAAATTTGATAGCTTTTTTAGATGCAACGGTCTGGCCTGTAGAGCGCCAACACACACGCACACACACATTGAGCTTTATTATAGTATATATTACGCGAGAAAGTTTTGTGGAGACCAACCCTGGAGACTGTATAGCGTTTTTCGCAGTAACCATCGAAAATATTGCAGTACAAATATTTTTGCTCCATCTTAATTTTAAAAAATTATCGTTTCACCTGTATAAACGATATTATGGTATAAATATGTTTTCTATGTTTAATCAAATTTTTAAAATATTTTTATCACATTTTTAAAAATTAAATTCTGAACGAATATTAAACGAGTCACGATATGCAATAAATAGTTTCTTTCATTATCATTCTGAAGAAAACCAAGCTTTACAATTCTAAAAGAATCTACAAATCTAATATATGAAAATGAATATTTGTTTGTATAAATATATATTGCCTTACCGCTCATCCTATTTCGACAAAACTTTACAAATTTATTGATTGATTTTATCTAATATTATTTCATTCCACAGCAATAACGCACCGGATACCAGCTAGTTATAAATAAATAAAAAGAATATGATTTGAATTGGCCACTTCAATGCAACACAACTCAAAAGAAAACCACATCAGCAGAATAAAGAAAACAGCTACTAAGACACTTCGCCTATATCATAGATTAGAACACAATTTATAACCGTACGCTGCTTATAACATTAGCAGCAATAACAAACTTATTGTAACTATAGAATTGTACGCTGCTTATAACATTAGCAGCAATAACAAACTTATTGTAACTATAGAATTTGAATCGAGACCGTTCGGGCCAGATATCTCTAATAAAACTTTCTATTTAAATAATGTGGTGGTAAATGTAATGCTTGTAAATATAGATCATTACTTAATTTTTAACAGAGCTCATCAAATTCAATTTAACTGCAAGATCTGCTATTAATAAAACATTAATAACAATACATTGCTTTACGCTTTGGAGCAATTAAATCATTATTCTGGAAATAGGTTTGATTCCAGAATAAACTTTCAAAACTCTATTAATTAATAATGTCTTCTTGAAAAATCGTTGACAGGACCTTAATTTAGATGTTACTTCTGTAATTGTATGGGCCTCGTTGGCTCCCAGTTAAGGCCTCTTCTTGCAAGCCGTAGGGTTTTAAGTTCAAGACACGAATACATCAAAAAATTATCGTGTAAGGGGGTCTGTTCTACGTTAAGTCCATCCTCCCATTATCCTACAAACGTCTTCCCGCTGATGTAGAGGAGGCCTCAGATGTCGTCCTTGTCAATTGGATGTCAATAAAAATTGCTAAGTTAGTCCCAATATAATTTTACCAATAGACGTTTATCCTTCTGTTTTGCCTGTACTGAGTATGGGTAATCGGATTTCGATTTCGCTTGTTTTGAAAAAAAAAAATCCACCCGTATCTTTTCTATTTTTTGTAATAAAGTATTGGTATAGATGGCACTAGTTGTCCAGTAAATGATAGTTTGCTGTCTATTGTGTTTTCTTTTCTATATTGGCACAAAAGCGAGATTTTTTGCCTGCATATTTTGTGTCAGAAGACGAAATACCATTAAAAAAAGGGACATTTTTGGACCGAATTCTAGAAAAAGGAAACTTTTAAAGGGATAATACAACTTAACTAAACAGAGTAATTGTAGCTATCTAAAAACTTTAAATGCGATACTTAAAAATTTAATATGACCCTAACTCATCTAATTAACTTGTTTTCAAATGAATTACGTTTATTTTATGGAAATCTATCTCACTTGAAAAAGTCTTCCATGAGAGTCATACTAATGTTTTAAATCAGAATACGATCACACCACAAATTCATCAAGCGTGGAGTTAAAAAACTACGCCGTTTTGCTTGAAATAGGCAAATTTCTGTAACACGGATCTCTATCGCTCGACACAATATCTGGCAATGAACTAGGCATCCCGAATTCAAAAATAATTTATATAAAGCCCAAAACTTCTTAAATTCTATGCAAAAATATCACGATCAGAAAAAATGGAGAAAATTTATAACTATACTCGACCCAGTTGAAGGTTCATTCTGGAAGCTAGTGAAAAAATATGGAATTTTTCTATCCCCCATCTATTAACGGAAAGAAAAATAGTGTGTAAATACCAAGAAAAAGCAGAAGCGCTTGTGGACAGCCTCACCAAACAATTCCAAAACAGTAACCTGTCCCACCCTCTTTCTGAATACCGAGGGGGAAAAAAATTCAACCAAAAAGTAGCCAGAGAGGAGATAACCCCTTGTTCACCTGCAAAAGTAGCAGAGGCAATAGGGAAATTAAAGAAAGGAAAAGACCAAGCTGCGATGAGAGAAGCAGCATCATGATCAAAAACCTAATCTTTGAAAGCATATTCCATACTGCAGAAATAGTCAATAGTATGTTTCATTTTATCACTTTCCCAGAAGCTGGATGCATGCAATTACAGTCCCGATACAGAATCCAAGATAATATCCGAAAAAACAGGAAAAACTACCACCCAATCAGCTTATTATCTTCATTCAGCAAAGTAGTAAAAGGAATCATTTTAAATAGACTAGAAGAAGCCACCGAAGGGAGAAATGATACTCTTTTAGTTCGGAATTAGAAAAGTGCTACCCATAGTACATTCAACAAGAGTCAATTACTGTACAGGGAAATTAAGACGAGAAATTAACAATTGACAAGTGAAATAGAGAAGGTATGGATAATTCGGAATAACGGCAGCTGTATCCATCGATATCACCAAAACCTTTGACGGAGTGTGGATTGATAGATTGGTATGCAAAATGATTAAATTAAAAATACCAGAGTTGTTCTCATAATTTACTCCTACCGTAGGGACAAGAAGTATAAAGTGAGAGTGGGGAATGAACTTTCAGCATCTAGAACAACGGAATCTGGGGTAGTGCAGGGCTCCATGCTAGTAACCCTATGTTTCTACCTCTATATAAATGGCATATGTCAGACAGCTGACACCCGACTATGCCTGTTCGCGGATGATACGACTATTTTGCATAGAAACATAAACATAACAAAAGTCATGGAATCTCTAAATAAACACCTAGTGAAACTGGAGAACTGGAAAGGAAAAGACCAAGCTGCGATGAGAGAAGCAGCATCATGATCAAAAACCTAATCTTTAAAAGCATATTCCATACTGCAGAAATAGTCAATAGTATGTTTCATTTTATCACTTTCCCAGAAGCTGGAAACATGCAATTACAGTCCCGATATACTAGCCAAGGAAAGATCTGAATAAACCGGAAAAACTATCGCCCAATTAGCTTATTATCTTCATTCAGCAAAGTAATAAAAGGAATCATTTTAAATAGCTCAGAAGAAGCTACCGAAGGGAGAAATGACCCTCATTCGGTTCGGAATTAGAAAAGTGCTACCCATGGTACATTTAACAAGAGTCAATTACTGTAGCATGAAATTAACGCTAGAAATTAACAATTAATAAGATAAATTAACAATTAACAAGAGAAATAATTAGAGAAGGCATGGATAACTCGGAATGACGGCAACTGTATCCATCGGTATTGCCGAAACGGAGCTGTGACGCTTTGACGGAGCGTGTATAGATAGATTGGTATACAAAATTAATAAATTTGAAAATACCAGACATATACCAGAGTTATTCTCATAACTTATTCCTACAATAGGGACAAGAAGTATAAAGTAAGAGTGGGGAATGAAGTTTCAGCATCTAGAACAACTTAATCTGGTGTAGTGAAGGGCTGCAATCTAGGACCATTGTGCTTAAATTTATTTGTAAATGGCATCTATCAGACATCTGACACCCGTCTATTCCAGTTTGTGGATGTTACAGCTATTTTGTATACAAATACAAAAAGAACATAAGAAATGGAATCTCTAAATAAACACCTAGTAAAATGAAGAGATGTCTCTTAAAATGGAAAATTAAGATCATAGTGGAAAAATCCCAAGTCGTATTCATTTCCAGAAAAATAGGACTATCCTCCCCTCAGAAAATCTTCAGATGACCGATACAATGGGAAAACCAAACGACGTTTCTGAGTGCCATCCTGGACAGAGGTCTGGCATTTAAAGTTCACACAGAAAAAATAAAAAAGAAGCTCAAGGAGGCAAAAACTGCACTATACCCATACTTAGGCCAGAACTCCAAACTCTTATTAGGAAGTAAACTCCTGCTTTATAAGTCTTTACTACCTCATAAGCTACGCTGCCCCGGTTTGTTGAGCAGCATCCAAAACTCACATCCAGAAATCAAACGCTTTACAAACTATTACTGTCAGACAAATATCCAAAAGGCCCCGTTTCATTAGGAACCATAACATAAAGGTCTAAAGCTGCCCACTATTGAGGAGTACTCCCGAAAGTAGGCTAAAACCTATTAGAGTAAGCTTGAAAATGCAGCAATTCAGCAGTAAAAGACATTCCCTCATAAAACTCCAAAAGCAATCGCAACAGAATAAGCCCACGAACTCTGCTTAATTAGCTAAGTCCCTTAAATCTTCGACATCCATCTAATGCTAATTGCCATGGAAAAATATTAGGGAGATTTATAACCACAAAGATTGTTTAAACAAAACCACATCTTATGATATCCTTAGAAGGCAGAGAGAAATTGAAATTCACAGTAGTCTTGCAACTAAAAATATTTATTATTTATCAAAGAATTTTTCGCTTCCATGTATATTTATGCGTGAAAAATATTTTCAAAAAAGTTTGGCTGATTTTAAAACTGGAATATTGCAATTAGAAACAAACAAAATTCAACAACTCTGACTTCCAAGCTAAAGATTTTAATAAAATATATTGTGAAGTAGTGAATAAGAAGAAAATTATTCTCTTTAATTCTTAAAATATCAATTTTTAACATGAAATTAGCAAAAGATGTTAATTTTCTTTTATTACATATTTATTGAATTTTCTAATTTATCTAAGTAAATTAAAAATGAATTTCTGATTGAAGAAAAAAAAATTACATATATTTTTTCTTGAAGATTGGTATCATTTAACATAAGAAAATTAGGTGAATTCATTGGTTAAAAATAATTTATGGGTCCCTAAATTCTAAACAATTGCAGGTATCTAAAAACTTTAATAAAAAAGTTTAATGGGAAAATTTTAATGGGAACTTAATTCATCGCATTTGTTTTTTTAGTTCACCATAAAAATCCTACGTCTCAGTGCTTCCAACAAGGAATCTTCCTATTTCTTTTTTCATTCTTCAACAACGAAAAAATTGCTATCACAAAAAAACTGCTCCATACAGCGTAATGTTTAGAACTACTCCACTACACCTCAAGAATTATAGTGGTTGTACAACCAACATCAAATCCTCAAATACACACTGAGATTTTAGTATACAGTTGCTACTCTATATTGTGTAGAGAAGCATATTCATTGAAAAAAATTGAAAGTAACTTTAATTATATTGTGGTTTGAATTTTATATATAAAAGAACTCTGTTCAAATATAGTGGTAAAAGATGCTTAGCGTAATACTTGAATGTGTGTATATATATATATATATAACCATAAAAGCATTAAAATAATTAAAACCCATAGGCCTCTAGAGGATTTCAAAGAATAGGAAATAAGGATTTCAGAAGAAATTAAATCAAAGTATAATGAGGGTGAATTCAGAACAAAAGAACGAGGAATTTATAACAATAAATCATTATAAAAGACATAAAAAATTTAGGAGAATTTTTTTATTATAGTAATAGATAAATCGGCAAATAATTTCTGTATAATGTGTAAACATTATTCGAAATAAATGTTAATCGATGTTTATAATTCCAATTTGACTTACAATTTAGTTAATACCTGGTGAAAAGGAACTCAACAAAAGGATGATAGCTTTCTCGAAAAAAACTGGAATTAAAACAAATTTCAAAGTATCCCTATTTGTTTCCAATTGTAAAATTAAAAAAAAAAAAAAAGATTTGTAACCTGTAACTTTTACGATTACGACTCTTGCGATTACGACAGGGGGGAAACATTTCTTTCAATACCTGAAAACTGTTCTAAGGAAAATTGTAGATCAAGATAGTTTTGTTATTAATCATAACAAAAATGTTTTGGAATTTTTAAAAGGTAAATTTTTTTAAAATTATTACTTTTGACTTTGAAAATTTTTATACCAGCCTGCCCCATGAAAAATTAATAAATGTCTGTTCTCTTATATATAACAAATATTTAAATCAAGATATCATTAATAAAAATAACTGCCTGGTTTTATGGAATTTTAATATTACCGAAAATTATTTTTCAATGGCATTAAGTTTTATAAACATGTTAAGGGTATTTATTCCAATGGGTATATTTTTCTCAAGCGCTTTAGCTAATATTTTCCTTCATTAATACGAGAAAAAAATAATTAAAAATTACTTTAATGATGATTTAATTTTCATTATCTTAATGAATACCAATATTGGTACAAACTGCTATCTTAAAGATTTAATTTTGGCAGAAAAAAATAAATCATCTTAAAACTATTTATCGAGAATCGAAATTGCTAATGATAAAACAATAGTTGATATTTATGATAAAAGCGATGAATTCAGCTTTAAAATAATTAAACTCTGAAATTACCACTCTAATCTTAACTCTAATTAAGATTAGAAACCAGAAAATTTCGTTCCAAATTAATTAAAGAAAAGGAATATGGATGGTCGGAAAAAAAAGCGAACAAATATGAAAGCAGGCAATAATTTTTTTTTTCCTAATCTGGTAATCTTATAGTAGATAAAAAGTAGAATTATTAAGAAATTTCTAAGTGGCTAAAAAATCTAATGAAGCTATTGAATGGGATGTATAAATCTCCAAACACAACATACTTATCACCAAGGATGTAAATTCTTAGGACCGAAAGGATGCATATTCTTTTGAAGTGTTACAGCCCAGTCAAACCAAGAATGATTAATCTATACTAATAATAAAGCTCAATGTGTGTGCATGTGTGTGTTGGCGCTCTACAGGCCAGACCGTTGGACCTACAGCTACCAAATTTGGTACATGCATACCCTGGAGGTCGAAAATGTGCACCTCGGACCCTTTTTTTTCAAATTTTTAATTAGAATTAGAATTAATTAAAATTTAAGAAAAATTTCTACGTTTTTCCGCTATAATTTCTGAAAATATAATCGAACTAACACGATTTTTACATCAATTTAAAGATAAAAAAAAATTAGCTTTCTAATGGTATCAGTGTTTTTATGTATACCTTAAGCTTCTATTTTTAACGAATTTTTAAAGAAATATTTAAACCATGTTTTTTTAGCACGTGACAGGATAAAATAAAAGAAAACAATGACGGAAGTTCAAATAAAAAAGAAACAACTATCATCACAAAAAATATCTAAATAAATGTAACTTTTAGCACGTGACTGGATAAAGTAATATAAATATAAAATGTGATATTTTCTTACAAAAATAAATACAAAGCAAAGGTTTCTATAATCGCTTGCAATATCTAAATAATTAATTCAACAAATCTTCTTTATTTACGTTGAACTTGATTGAATTTAGACAGGATATGCATTGAAAATCCGATTTAATGGCATATTTATACAATCGTTTGCAATATCTGTATCCTTAATTCAATATTTTTTTTCCCTTTTTCGCTTTTTTCAATATTTTTTTTCCCTTTTAAAAAACATATTTAATATTTTGGCAACATCACACAAAAAAACATTTTTAATATTTTGGAAGCTTAACCGATAATTAAAACCGACTGATTTATAAAATTAAAGAATATTATTAGGAAAACGTGTTCTTTTAGAACTTTCCGTCCATCATCTTAAAGAAAATATTAATTTCAGGCCAATCAATACCCGGAATTACTTCAAGGCTAATGTATATGTGATTTAATTGAAAATTTTAGAACGCATTACTCATGGCGAACCAGCTGGTCGCCAAAGGCGGTTAGTTATATAATATGTAGTTGATCAATAAGAAAAATAAAGATTCAAAAATAGATTAACACATAAAACTTCATTTTGTTGACGTTTCGTCACCAAAGTATATGTTTATACTAAACTAAAATATTTCCATAAATGTATTGTTAAATAAAATTATCTTATTGTAAAATAAAATTACTACATTATCAAATCAAAAAGGAAACACAGATTATACTCCTTTACACAGTGGGCATACTAGATTCATCCATCTCAACTTGTTGCTAGGTTATCAACCACCTCAAGGGGACTGTCAAATGTTAGTCCTACAACGTAACGTCAGAATGGCACCATTTCAATATGTTGACCGTTAGACCTCTTGCAATTAAGCCATTACCAGATATAACTAGTAATGGTCGCCCGGTTAACCAGACTCATTACGTCAGAATGGCCAAACTTCAATGCCCAGCGTTTGCTATTTTTTCAAAACGTGAAGAAACTATTAATTTTCTCCCTTCATAAAACACCACATGCTCACACTTTTTTGCATTTTTTAAATCTATCAAATCTTATGTTCTTATTTAAATTGGTTTGGTTTTATGTACTTTTGTACAATATCCGTTTTTGATCATTTTATATTGATGTGATTTAAATTCTGGTTTTACGAAACATACTTTAAAACCTTGAGTCTGGCAACCAGAAAAATTAAAAAGATTCCAAAAACCAAATTAAATAAAATGAATATTTGAAGGGCCTAGAAAAAATAAGTAAATTTTAATTCTCAATCAGTTCTCTTTAACTCCTCGAATATTGTGGTTGCAGAATTCGCCGAAGCACGGAAGTAAGGAAAGAAAGCAAGTGTAAAATGTTAATACTTTTTAAGTAGCTTTGCAACATTTAGTATGTAAAATACAGTCAACATTAAAAATCATTTATCGACCTCTAACTTCTAAGCAATTGTCGCTATCTAAAATCTTTTGGTAGTTATCATCTATACCTATATATAAATCCATATCTTCTATATCTATACTTATAATAAAGCTCAATGTGTGTGTGTGTGTTCGTGTGTATGATGACGCTCTACAGGTCAGACCGTTGGACCTACAGCTACCAAACTGGTACATATATAAATTGGATGTCAGGAATGTGCACCTCGGAGCCCTTTTTTCGAATTTTTAATTAGAATTTGAATTAATTAAAATTTAAGTGAAATTTCGACGTTTTTCTGCTATAACTTGAGAAAATAATATCGCTCAAACATGATTTTTGCATCAAGTTAAAGATTAAAAAATTAGCTGTCTAATGGTATCAGTGTTTTTATGTATAACTCAAGCTTCTATTTTTAACGAATTTTTAAAGAAATATTTTAACCATGTTTTCCAGCATGTGACTGGATAAAATAAAAGAAAACAATGCCGGAAGTTCAAATTAAAAAAAACAACTATCATCGCAAATCAAATCTAAAGAAATGCAACTTTTAGCACGTGACTGGATAAAATAAAAAATAGATTTCTATAAAAATAAATGCAAAGGAAAAGTTTCTACGATCATTTGCAATATCCATATCATTAATTCCTTAAATCCTCTTTATTTACAGTAAACCTGATTGAAATTAGACAGGATATGCATTGAAATCCCGACTTAATGGCATATTTATGTAATTGTTTGCAATATCTGTATCATTAATTCGAATTTTTTTTTTCCTTTTTCGCTTTCTTTAAAAAACATATTTAATATTTTGGCAATATCACCGAAAAAACATTTTTAATATTTTGGAAGCATAATCGATAAATTATTAGAGCATTAAACTCAAAAAGTTTTTCCGAATAAAGTTACCAACTCTTTGACTAATAATAACTGAATCTTTTAACTTTAACTATTTCTTAATTTTTGGCTAATGAATATGTGATTTAATTGAAAATCTTAGAACGCATTACTCATGGCGAACCAGCTGGTCACCAAAGGCGGCTAGTACATAATAGAAAGATGTTAGCTATCGTGAGTTTCTAAGTCGCTTACATTGATTTTTTTTCTTCAACCGAAATACGTTCGTTTTATGAAAATATGTCCATATTTCGAGAACCATGCTCTTCTATGAATTTAACTAAATTCGTTTCATTCTTAAACAGAAAAAAAAGCTGTTCGTTCAAAATGACTAAGTTACTGATTGCATATGAAGTATGAAACAAGATCGCACTGAGTGTTCTACGGATAATTATAACCAAGCACAGTATGTCACTCTTTCAGTTTTAGAACAACAAAGTACTTTTTAAGAATGAACAAAAATTGCACGGAGTAATTCATTATTGTAAAATCTGGAATATATATTTTTTTTCATTTCATAAAAGTGGTATTTAATAAAATGCCACTATAATTCAGCATTTTGAATAAAATCTATTATTTAGACCAGGCATTCACAACGGAAATAATTTATAACCATTCTCATTTTATCTTGAATAAGTGCTTTAATTGAACAATTATTTTTACCAGTAAATAAATGTATTAATTTAATTTTGAAACCTGCTACCTACTTTAAACCATCCTGATCCATTTAATAGAGTTGTGTCAGTTCCAAAATATACGATCGAATTTTTCCAGAAGGAATCACCTGGAATCCTCTGTGGAACCAAACTGATTTGTTAACTTGTCTTAGTTACGTCGTGGACTACAATTGCTAATGATTTTAAAGTTTGCATGCCATAATCAGTTTGATGACCAACTATATTTTGAAGTTTATTTATGTTATACTTAGGATTTTTAACTGATATTGTTCACTAAAAAAATGGCAAGATAGAAAGTGTAATAGAAAATTTCACACTACTTAGACCGAGAAATACAGCTTGATTAGTACAGTCGACATAGTGGTGAGTGTTTTCTATTTTGAAACAGTGATATTTATTAAATCATTAGTAAAATGGCATTTTGAAACAAATCACAAATCGTTTCGTTAAAATAGCTAACCGGAGCAAAAAGAATTTATTTCAAGTGCTATAAAAGACATACTAAAACATTAAAAAAAAATGTACTGCTCCACAGTGCCAAATGCATTTTTTTAGAAAAAAAGTTTTAAATTATTAGTAGTTAGTTTTATTATTTGCCCAATTATCGCTATCAAACATTTTCTTACGGCATGCGTATACGACAATAAATATTAGCTTATGAAAAAGCGACCCGTTGGCGCATTACGGTTCGACATGCCTACCCCACAGGCCCAAAGTAGGAGACCTCCTCACCAACCGCACATTATTTCCCAAAAAACTACTGCTACTCATCACTCGATCGAGCAGTTTATAAAGGATTGGGCAATGATATAAGACATTAAATAAGGTAGAAATTTGACTTATATATAAACAATTTATATTTCTTTCTAGTGGTAATAATGTAAATCAAGCAAATACAGATTATTCATTTTTTAATCAACTTGATCAAAGAATTAATAAAATATCAACGTAAGCCGTGTAGAACAGCACATAGTAATAATAGTTGATAGCCTAATGCTTTATTTAATTAAATTTTCATTCTGATATAATCGATAGAAAGATATTCGGTAAAAACTGAAAATAATTGAAGGGTATGATGAAAAAAGTATGTGGCTCCAATTTGGAGTTACATGTTCAATCATGTTGAAAAATTTAAAATTTTTTCGTTTGTTGCCAGAAAGATATAGCACCAACAGTTCGTTCGCGAATTAACTCAAGTGATAAAGCTATTAGTATCATCAGTTTGTTACGATAGCTCCTGGTGCTACCGCCGGTTTCCTGCAAACTTGAATAATTGGAGCTAACTCATTTTGCAGCAAACCTTTCAATTATAATAAGAGAATTTTTAATAAAATTATATGTTAAAAGTACACATACTAAAAAGGTTCCCTTCTTTAAAAGTTATTTTATCAGAAAGATGACCTTAATATGATGCATATAAAAATGATTTCGTCCACTTTTATGCGATGGCAGTATTAGTACAGAAGGCAGGCATTTTTAAATCAGAAAACTTTTACTTGCAAGGTTAAAATAAATACTTTAAGAAATATTGTTTGAACTCTGAATAATACATATACATAGCTATATGTAATAAACAGCTAATAATAAATGTTTAGTTTGATTCAAAGCAAAGCAAATTAATTATGCTTTGTGTTAATGTTTGTGGAAAATCATATTTCATTGTTTGTTTGCAAGGAAATCGACAGCAGAAACATTTCAGTTGCTGATGAACATTTAAGTCGTGCATGCATCATTAAATAAAACTGACAAATGTAGTTTTAATAATTTAAAAATTAAGGGATCATTATGGCTATAAAGAGCTTTATAGACATCTCGAAAAATTCAAAAAAAAAGATTTCGGAATTTCTTATTTTGAAGATAGTTACCAAACATAATCAGTTATTTGCTTCGACAAACATGCCCAACGATTAGAATACGTAAAATCAGTTGGCATGATTGAATTTCATGCCTGAAATAAATTCAAGCAAATAGGTATAGATTATAGAAAATTCCATCTGAAAGCAACTTTTTCGAAGACAGAAAATGAAAGATTTTTCAGTGTCGTTTTCTCCCAGGCGATGAAGACAGTCTTTTATTTTATAACGAGAATCTATAATTTTAAATTCTATGACAGAATTGAACATGACAATTTTTAATACCATTTGTTTGGCTCAGTATAGCCATATCTGGCTCTTGCGCCCTTAAACCCAAACTATTGGGTTGTTCGGAAAGTAATTTCGTATTTTTTTGTCAAAATGAAAAGAAATTTTCGTTTAATGAATAAATTATTTATTAAATTATAAAATTGCCATTCTGGTTTAATACCTTTTGCCATATTTTTGGTAGTAACATGATTACACGCTCATAAAAGTTTTGGTCTTTGCTGTAAAAAAAACTGATCGAGATGGCTCCTCATTTGAAGGAAAAATTTTGCAAATCAGTTCGGGTACTGATGTACTGTTAACACATCTTCTCCACACATATTGGCTAATTTATTTCTGGCTTGACAGCATTTTTACCTTTTATATAGCAAAAAAGAAAAAAATGACGAAAATGCTGTTTATTGCTCTCCATATTTAAAAGGGCACCATCCAAAAACTACTGCGAAGAATCAGCTGCACTTTTTCTCACTCAAGCCTTGCTATATCAGCTCTTAAAACATAAAATGATTTTGCGGTTTAAGTATGAAATTGGGTGCGAAAAATGCAATTAAATCCTTTGTCAGGAAAAAAAGAAATTACTTTCCGAACAACCTAATACATGCCTACTTACCCAGGCGATGAAAAAAAAAATTATTGTGACAGTAATCAGAGATTGAAAGCAATAGAAAATATGGAGGAATGGACTGAATAAATCCCCAACTAGAACTCATTTATCAATGATTACTTTTTGTGATGTTGGGTTACAAAAAGGGCGTAATATCTTACATACTCTTAGAATCGAGTCAAATCAGCAATGGTGAAATTAGCATGCTACAGTTGATTATTTTGGATTATGGGCTTTACGGCAGGCTCAAAGTTTAAACAATTCCGTTTCATACTCTTACAAAAACTCACAAAACAACTGGCTATTCATACTCTAGGCATAATCTAGGCTTTTTTACATTACTAATGACAGGGTTCTTCATAAAAGGTATCTAAAGTATGTGAATTTCATTGGTGAATCGGAAAATAATATTTTTTCTGCGAAACATGTGATGAGATATTTATTTTGTCTTCCTTTAATGTCGTTTTTATGATCAATCAATGAATTAACAACAAACAAGAGTCCTCACTTAAAATTACAGAAAGATTTAACACTATAAAATGCTTATTTTTTGCTCAATTAATTAGAAACGGTGTTTATTTTAATCGATTATAAAAAATATTCGTTACGTCATTTCTTATTTAAATTGGTACTGATATTTTTTGGATATTTTCATAAGAAAGTGTAAATTATGGTTTGGTTTGCCAATGCTGATAAATTATGTGAATTTAATTATTAAGAATACTCTTACATCAATTCTACAAAATATGAGTTAATATAAAACTTGCAATCAAACTTATCACTATACTTACCACAGATTGCAAAACAAGTTATATTCTCTGGAGCCCGAGTTTTTCATGAACTGCGTTTGTTTGTTACATTAGTAAATCTGTCCTGTTAGTTCAAAAAAGTTAATAATAGTTAGCTTTGATTTTTCCTTTTTTTTCCGTATATTTGCCCCTTATCCGCAAACGTTTTATCCAATTTCAGATTTTCATACATATAATCTTGTAGAGCTGTTGCTACAATAACATCTAACTTTTCATCATAAAAACGTGCAAAAGAAACAGTGAATTGTTTTAAAGTTGCAGTAGGCAATTACAGCGCCATTCATAAGAGTTATTTATGGGTATAGCATTAAATCAACAATGAATGAATCCACATTATTGACATAGAAATATTGTCAAATAATTTTGCGAAAGTGTTATTTAGTCATATTAATAATTATTTTCCAAAAAAATTTCCAATCTTTTATCTTGAAACAAACTCATTACTATTTGATTAGATATTGATTTTTGTCAAATTTTTAACTTTTAATTCTAAAAAGAATAAATAAAACACTATAAAGTATTTTCAATATTTTTTTTAATATTTGGTGGTAAGAATTCGTCATACTTGATATGAAAAATTTAATGAATAGAAACCTGACTCTTACAACCATATATAACAATAAATGACCAAAATTATTTTTGCTTTTATATTTATTTTCATGACAAAAATATTTAAAAAATAATTTAGTTTATTTTTATCTTTGAAATAAAATCAACATAAGTTTGCTCGCATTCGTGCTTTTGAGATAAAGATAGGAATAAAATATAGTCAAAAATAGCTAATACAAAAACAATTATTCACCAGAATTTTTTATATTTCTTCATTTTCTTTTTCTGAAAATTCTATTCTTTTGTTACATGTTCAATTAGTTTTCGTTATACCATTAAACGCATAAAAAATTTCTAAGTAAGGAAAAGCAAGCACACGAATTTTTTTTTTTAAACTGACAACATTGATCCTCTTAAAAATATACGTAGTTAAGAATTAAAATATTTTACAGGTCAATAATTTCTAAGCAATTTCACTTATCTAAATTCTGTTAATAAAAACTTTTCAAGTTGATTACGACCCTAATTTACAAAATATGATTTTTTTGTCATGAAACGAAATAGGTTCATTCTGAAAAATTCCACCTGCCTTAAAAAAGTCTTTGTAGAAGAACCACGGCTATATATAATCTTCCGACAAAGAATCTACCAAAAACTCATACACTTTTTTAACAATAAAGGCAGGGTTTCATTCAATCCAATATTAAGGAAGCATTGCGCTTCAACTGAAAAGAATGAAACTCGGGTCTCTATTTTTTCTTCAGAGCCCCAAATTAACAATGGGGAATAAATATTCCTATATCTGATGAAATGATGCAAATTTGTTTTATAAAAACATAATTCATTCAGTAATAGTGGTACTTATTTGATTAATAATAGAGTAATAAAAGTTCCCTGCATGGTATGTGTAATAATTCGTGAATTGGCTCAAACTTTGAATTATTAAAACTTTATTCCGAATAAATCGTTACTAAGATATTGTAAAAAAAACAAAAAATAAGCAATGAAAGAGATAATTTTTTCATAAAACTGTATTAAATTTTTAAAAAATTTAGATTAATCTTTAAAAGGATCTGAATCCCAGAAATATGGTTGATACGGGCAGTATAAGATGGATAAAACCCACGT
>JAPMOQ010028827.1:0-58235 GCA_026543055.1 Argiope trifasciata | reverse complement strand
TCTAATCCTTCTTTTGGTAATCAAATTGATAAAAAATAAATCAAGAAGAAACATTTTTACAAAGTTACTATAATTAAAAAAAATAAAAAATAATAATTAATACTCTCTTAATAATAATAATAAATAAAATAACTAATATTAAAAAAATTAATACTCTCATTCGAATATTTGTGTGGGGCTGTCAAACAATGTCTTTCAATCTAACTTTTGTAAAAATTTTGAATCAGACAGTTCTTCTGAAAGTGAGAATCTTTTCAAATGTTATTCTTAAACATATAAAAGAAATTTAGATAGAGGAAAATCACAACTTACATTAAATAATTTTACACAAGTACAAAGAATGAATGACAAACTCAAATTTTTTCGTGTATATTTATTATACACCAACAAAATACAATCATACGTTAAAAAACGTAATAGTTTATATATTTTACAAATTATACATTTTTTATCATTTTAGTTTTAAATTTTAAATATTTTTAATATATTTTTTCAATTTTATTCAATTTTTATTTCTTATATTATTTATTTTAATCTATTTTTATGTTTAAATTTTGCAAATTTTACTATTTTTATGCACTTTTAAGGAAACATAGATGTATACGGTAACACAAATATTTACAATATATACAAACACATAAATATTTACAATATATACAGAAACACAAATATTTACAATACATACAAACACAAAACTATTTACAATATATACAAAAACACAAATATTTACAATATATACAAATACATAAATATTTACAATACAAATACAAAAACAAAAACATTAACAATTTTTTAAAATATTTATAGATTAACATAGCTTCTCAAAAAAATTTAGGGTTTTTTTTTGCTGCTCGTTTGGTCCTGGTCTAGGACTGAATTTCTGATTTTTTTATTGTTTTTTTGGTAATTTCTTCAATGATTATTTTAGACATTTTTTTCTTTAATTTTCGCAGTAGTTTTGTTAATCTATTAAAAGTTTTGAATTTCATTTTTCGGGAATTTTGCTTGGTTGAATTTTTTTTATTAAAAAAAAATATGCTTAGATTTAAAATTTTCAAACTTGATTGGCCTTTTTTTCTTCTTTTCCGTTCTTTATTTTTTTTTTCGTCCTTTTCTTTGCTTTTAAGCTTTTTTTCTTCGCAAAATTGATGCAGGGTTTTTCTTCTTTTTTTCCTTCATTTGATTTTTGTTGACTCTTCAAATTTTAAAATTTCTCTAAACATCAAAATTTCGATAGGGATTAATCTGCAATCTACTGAAATAATTTCTTCTTCCTCGTTGTTCAAATTTGTGGTTTCTTTTTTGTCTTTTTCTGGCATCTGCTGTGGATTTTCTGAATGGTTTCTTTCTTTTTGGCCGCAGCTCTCTATTATAAGCAAAAGTGTTAAATTGATGATGAGATCTAAATATGAAAAATAAAATAATCTGATAGCAAACCAGACCCAAAGGAGCAGCACAGTGTTTTCCATCTTTTTTACATCCATTTTTTTCAACACAGTTCAGTTTTTCAATTCAAAATAAGATAATAATTCGCAGTGAGAAGTCTATGTTGTATTCCTCACAATGTAAATTTACATTCTGAATTTTTTGTGCATCATGAAGAGTAAACAATATTATGACTTCAACAATAGAAGTAATAAAAATAATGAATTAATTATTGAAATTGTTTGTTATTATCTATAACAATTATTTAGGAGTTTGATTTTCATTGTTCCCAACAATTAAAATGATTTTGTCTTATTTATATAAACACGAAGTTTTACAATGTATTCAAAAACTAGTTTGTTTTGGAAACAATGCGACAATTACTGCCAAGGGGGTGCCCTCTTTTTCTTTACCTCTATATCAACTGAGTAGGACATTTTATATTTAATCAGTATACTTGGCGAAGATAATGAAGTCTGTTTTATGGAATATTTCCATCATTTATCAGAATTTCTATTTTGAATCATATCTGTAATTTATGCCGGTGTTGCTTATGGACAAGCACAATGAAGAAGACTGTGACTTTAGCCGAGTTTCGACGTCACTTGTTTCAGTAGCGCCATCTAGGGTTAACAGTAATTCATATCTGCTCATGTGTTACATCCGTTTTCACTGAGGGACATTTTTATCACACATCCCAGCATATTAATTTACACATGAATCAGATCGTATGCATCACCCAGATGGTGTAATCTAGGCTTGGAAAAATTTGTGGCTACTACAGCTTTATACGTACAACAGGCGTATATACATGGAGAGCCTTCGTTTTGTGGTTGTTCGAACTATTGGCTGTTATTTGTTGTGCCTGCAATCATTCGAACAGACAGGAGACAGGCAGTCTCCTAGTTAATGGATATGGTCCAATATTTTAAGCAGATCTATATTATTACTCATAAAATATTATACCATATTTCATCCATCTTAATTCTCACATTTTGGAATTATTGTTTTCACATGCATAGACAAAGAAAATGGAAAATGTATCCATTGCATTACATTGAGTTGTACGTTTAGGCTAAACTAATAATAAATAGTGAATAGTTAATTATTTCGAATGATTCTTAACATGCTAGTTTTCAATTTATTCAAACTAGCTCATATTAAATCCTTCATTAAAACAATCCCCTAATATATTTATTATTTCAAACTTTTTTTGCATTTATAATATTTAACTTACAAAATTAGGAAACATTCAAAGTAATTGAATCCCTTTTTCACAATAACTATTTGCCGATTAAATTAAAATATATTATTAACTTTACGAGAAAAAGACACATTTCTTAAAATTGGAATTCTGGGAATTGTTAATTGTTAGAATAATATCTGTATTTACAAGGATTATAAAAACTTAATTGTGTGTATTAAAATAATGCACCTGTAAATGAGCAATTCTTATTGATGAACACACAAACACACACGTATTAGTTTGCGTATAGTGTGTGTGTAGTATTACAATATGATACAACGCATCTCATTCATGTCTATCTTTTTGAAAAAAGCTGGTGACTTGGTCAAACATTTGACAACCTTGGCGACCAAAGTTGGCTAGATATTTGATGACCTTAGTGATCAAAGTTAGCTATGGTAAGGAATTTTGTGATATTGGTGACTTCTGCTAGAAAAGGAATTTTTTTAGAGGACTCCAGATTGTTTGTGCATTTTTTTAACTGCGACTAGTTTTTCAAGAAGCTTGGAGAACTTTCTACAGATTACATCACTTCCTGTGGACAGACACAAAAAGTAAGTATTCAAGACCAAGGGGGACGAAATTTCAAACAGCAAGAAAGCGGCTGAAGTAGAGATTGAATTAATTGGATATTTCTTGATGACTGATGGATATGCCGTTGCTTTCAGCTATTTTAGAGTTTTAGACTTCATTCAAATAAAAGGCTTTATTTCTGTAAGATTCTGTTTATTAGATTACCTCCAAATACAACCACAAGGAAAATTTCGTAACTATATATATGCATGTGTGTGTGTTTTATTTACAGATGCATCTTTTTTGATTTTTTTAGAATTTGGCACCCATAAAATCCCATTTTTTATAACTTTCTAGAATAAGTTTATTCAAATTCAGCTACGAAGTGCAATTAATGCAATATAGTAGTCAGTAGAGCATGTGTCCACGTGGGTCCTCCGTTCGTATCGAGATGTTTTTTACTTTTTCCTTATGTATGTATATTTAATATTTTTGCTTTACTTCACTTCTATAGGTGCATTTCTTGAAAAAACGCAATTTTTCACAAACAGTTTTTGTGACAAAATGTTAGAGCCCTTTTCTATCTACTCTCATGCTGACAGTTCCATATGGCACTTTTTCCCAAATCTTGCATCATTTCCATAGATTAACCTACTGGTACCTCAAAAGTTTGTAAGATGGTGCTTATGGATAAGAAGTGAGGTAAAATTGAAATATATTCCTATGTAATCAGTATATGATTCTTATTTAAGGTTTTCAACATAAAAACTCGATTTCAGAAAAAAAAAGAACCTGCCTAGCAACACTCAATCCTCCAGGTATTATTTATTTACAAAATAATATAATTACCATTTCCTATATTTATTCATTTTTCTATGATAATTATCGTTTAAATACAATGAAACATTAAAACACTGTAATCATTTCTTTATATGTTTAATTTAACAGATATTACCTTGAGTTCGCAGGAAAGAATTCACTCAACAAATATATTATATTAAAATTAACTGTGGCATAGAACGAAGAAAATAAGTACTCACTTTCGCATTTTGTAGATACAGCAAAATATCGCAATTATCGATAATTTGTTCAAAAAGCAATTTGTGGAAACCAAAACAGAAACTGAAAATGTTTTCTTCTGAATGATTTAGCGTAAGATCCATTAATTCATTTTAGGAAACTCCAAAATACTGCCAGAAACTGAATTTTTAATGGGCGAACATGGCCTTTAAAACATTGTTGTAAAGTAAATATAAAAGAAGAAACAAATCTTCAATGGTATTTGCATTTTTATAAGTTTCTGAAGAATCTTCTTGGCAAACGGAAAACAGAAAAATGAAGAAAAAAGTATAGATATCATTTAGAAAGGAATGTATAGTCATGTTGACAACAAATATCGTTCCAGGTGTAATCACATTTGCTCGCTCTTCAGTGATAAAGATTCCTAATCTTCTAATGTATTCTCTATTAAAAAAAAGTTTTGCACCCATCTACTTATCCTCTCCATGAAATCGTGAAGATTGAACAAAACAATGAATAAAAAAAAGTTCATAACTCTTTTTTTTTCAAAAAAAATTCCTTATGTTGGCACATTATGCTTTTTAATATAGTAAAGAAAACCAGACATTTATTTTAAAGCTTTTACATTTGATCGTATCCAAATTTTGACTCAGAATTTCAATTTACGCAATAAGATCAACATGCCACGACGATATGTTATATGTTCTGCTAGTACAAATCATAAAATATACATGCCTGATAAAGTGTGATGAACTTCTAAAATTTTAAATCAGTTTGTTTCCTGTAGTCCAAACCTAAAAGTCATGGTATTATCTCAATTTCTATTGAACTTCTTTTTTATATTTAATTTCCTAATGAATATTTTACAGTCAAATTTACTTTTCCATAAAAATCTTTTCAAACATATTTGGGACTTCAAATGACAGATTAATGTCCATTTTCACTTTGAGTTCTTATTTCACCCGTATTTTATTTTCAGAAGTCGAAATAGGGCGTTTAGAAGCTTTTAAGTACTTCAATTTTTAAAATGTTTTAAGTCTCTGCCTTATATATTTCAAACTTCAAAATGCCACTTTACACAGCAAATATAGCTTAAAAAATTCTGCTCATGCATTAAAAAAGTGTTTTTCCATGTGTTAAAAAAGTGTTTTTGAAAAATAGCGTTAAATGTAAGTTTATAATCCTGAAACATATGAGAGGATTTATTTATAAAAGAAGTATAGAGTTTACTTATTCAAAAATTTGTAGGTTTTACTCGATTTCTGAGATGTTTTTGCAAGATTATTCTGTTTGGAATGCTTTAAAGAAGCCAAAAGAGATTTGAATTTAAGTACTAAAACTTGTTAGTTGTAAGAAAAAAAACAGCCCAGATATTGGGAAGATTTTGTCAGAGATATTGATTTAAATAAAATATTTATTTCGATACTTAAACTAATGTGGAGAAACGTTTTATCGAATTGCTTAAAGTGAATATACAAACAAGTATGTAATGGATAATTCAACGAAAAAAGTTTTAAAAAAACGCATATTTTTAAAGTGTAATCCCTATTCTGAATGCAATGTAATAAATTTCGTTGAATTATTTTTTATTAACGATATACTTAATTCAATTATTCAATTCTTCAAAAAACTTTCAAAGTTTTGTTCCACTTTTTAAAATTAAAAAGGAGATACTAAAATCTTGGAAAAGATAAGGTTCTATACTTAAATGGTCTGTTCTTATAATTTACTCCGTTCTAAAGAAAAAATAACGCTTTCAGAAACAAGATAACTCTATATCACAAAACATCCGTGTGTAAATGTAATAACTAAAACAATGATTATAATTTTTTGAGGTTCTAACTATAAAATAACTGTGCTAAAAAGTATAGTGCAAGGCTTATCATTTAGAAATCAGTAAAGAAAAAAATCAATTGAAAATGATGCAGGCACAAATGCAGGTAAAAACAAGTTAAAAAAAGAATACACAAAAATACAAATTTACATGAAAAGACTTCCGAAAAAAAATTGCTAACAGTCCACATATCCAATGGGAATGCACAAATATATATGCAAAAATATATTTAAACATGGAACGCTGTCTTTTGCTCTGCCCTCTGAGTGTTATTATTTTTTCCGAGTTATTTATTTTCTGAATACTTTTATAGTGATATTTTAACTGCTGTTTTATTGCATACATACTTTTTATTGAACTCACAGACAACAATTTTTGTAACAATATATTCACAAATTCGAAAGACGTCTTGTTATGATAATAAACTCAAGAAAATTGTATTTTTTATGATATTTTAATTTTTATACCATTACATTTATTTTTACTTTAAACTCTTTTTTATTCATTATAATTGTTTACTTTGCTTTAAATATTTATTTTAAATTATGATTCTAAGCAATATTTTGAAGCCTCCAGTTGATCAGACACGTTGAACGTATTATTTTCTGCGCTCATCACCTCTGACTTTTTTACATGCAAAAGTTTATTTTTGAGTTATTCATGTACGAATACATGTTTCTAACTCAGATAGATTGTCTTTTGTCGAACTCCAAATGAAATTCAATAAAGACCAATGCACTGTTTCCATAACCTATTACTGAATGAAAGACATAATATCATAATTAATCATAACATTCCATACTACATAATTTATATACAGAGTGACAGTAAAATGATCTCCGTGTGAAAATTTCTACCACATTTTATTTTGCAAAGAAATTTGTCGGAAATGAAAATAGAAAGATAAGCATATGCATTTTCAATTTTATGTTATTGATGTTAACTAATTGAAATTATCTTTCAGTGTCTTACTTTATTCAATGGATAGAATTCAGCAGATGCAGCAAACAGTTAAATATATTTGAACGTTTTCAAACAAGATTATCCAGCTTTATACCCTTAAGAGGTTTAAGAAAAATTTTGCATAAAAGGATTATCTATTTAAGGTCTTTTAACCCAATTTATTTAAAGAGAGAATTACGAGCCAAACACATAAAAACTTTCTTTAGAAACACAATATTTTCAATGCTTTAGCTCCATCACTGTCTAATTAAGTTGGTTTGCTGTTACAAAACCACTGCCCGGTACCTTACAGACACGGAGCCCATAAAACATTCTTATCGAATAAAGACCATTTTATATTCACAGTCACCTCGGCAAATACAAGAAGCAAGAAACACTTTATCTGGAAGCCATAAAAATTCTCTCTTCTAAAAAAGATTTTCAAAATTCGATCTGGAGGGAAATCAAATGTTTATTTGGGAAACGGAACATAAGAGACAAAGACAATCGAGGATGATAAATACATGTCCAATTATTGTATTAAACCATATAATCTATCCATGCATTGCCAACTGTGAGAAGATTCAATTAAACCGTTTTCAGTTTGAATGCATGCGAGAAAAGGTAAATGTTTTGCTTGATATTTAACACGGAAATATGGATAAATGAGATTTTAGTTCAGCGAAAAATTAAGGAAAGGGGATTATTGTGATCTTGAAAAGTTGGGATATAGTTGGGATAGTGTTATGGATATGGAAAAAAAGTATACAGTTCTGGATATAGAAAGGCGGGGCATGGTTGTGAGTGTAGAAAGTTGGGAAATAGTTATAGATATGAAAAATTGGGATATGGTTATGGATGTGAAATGTTGGGTCATAAAGGATGTAAACAAATATCACGAAACATAAATTTCAAAAGGATTCACAGAAAACTAGGCAGCCTTTGAGTATGTATGTACAGGTTGATTATAAAAAAATCTATTCTAATATATGAGATCCTAAATATCATATCATTCACAGAAGTAAAATAAAATTTTGACACAAATTATTTGGAAAAGTGCCTTGAAGAATCAGATGAAAAAAGAATAGTTTATCTCCAACACAAACAATAACAAAATGTCAAAATTTCCTAATGGTAGCACCATCCTAAAATGTCTTAGCCATATCAAAAAGTAATGAATATCATTGGAACGATTATCTGTAGCACGAAAATTCCCAGTGCTAGACAGACTAAAAAGAAAAGGGGAAACTATTGTGGTGTGAATACTAGAGACATGTTCAACATATTTCCGTCGATACGGAATGTGATTCCTTTCTAGACAACTTTTGGCCACCTACAAATTGTCTTTATGGATGAAATAGATCAAGTAGAAAACATGTCAACCACAATAAAATGTTTTGCATAATCTCGTTTCTAAGCTATTATTAGTTGTTTTCTTTGTTCTTGTCTGCCGTGCTATAGCTGCCATTACAAAGCTACTTAGTAATTTATTTTCATATATTCCAATAAAAAGAAGGTTGTTGTTACTTATAGTAAGCTTTGAAATGTTGCCTCTGTAGCCCTAACTCTTTCAGATTAACTGGAATAACTAGTTAACTACTCATATGATTCATGAGCTCACACCTCAAAATTCCATCGACTAAAATTTAATTTTGTTCTTGAGAAAGCTATGATAGTTCAGTCTCATATACAGAGATAGTATCTTTATCACTCTGTATAACATTAATCGTTATAACTCTGTAAAACATTAGTGGATACATCTCGAATCAAACAGGGTTCATCATTAAGAAGACGTTGAACAGATTAATATCGAAAAAATTCATAAAATGTTAAATTATTTTTGTTGCTATTCTCGGACCGACACCAGAGCAATTTACGCAATTAATTGCATAACTATTAAAGTGTAAAAAACTTTATTCATTTTTGGAATATTGATGAGGGTTCTGTTATTTGGTAAAGCAGTAATTTTATTTGCTTTTAGATCTGAGGAAGAAAGGATAGAACTGAGAACTCTTTTAGAAGAGATCATGCTTGTAAAAAGCGTATTATATGAAAATTAAAAAATATATATTTGAATCTCTATTTGTGTGAGGTTGTATTTGAAATTATTTCAAAAACTATTTGAGGCTATAAAAAGTGCATATTAAGAAAATTGATAAATTTCGCAATCACTGTTGAATCGTATTTAATAGCAATCAAAACTTAGAGCTCTTGTTTTATTTTTAAGCATTTACTTTCAAATATTCTTCAATGGCAGAGAACATATTTTTTTTTCGCTTTTCACGCTATATTAATATAACATCATTTAAAATAATCCATCAAAACAATCTGATTTATATTAATAATTCCTACTCTTCTGTTATACCGGATCTTCACAAAAGCGAGTTAGGCAATTTGCTTCCCCTTGGTGAAGCTTAAACAACTGTTAAAAAGGTACGACGATGTTATAGCAAAAGCTCCAATCAAAATTAATGGCATGTAAAATATTAAGAGTGCTGAAAGATATTTATTTGGATTTATTTTCAATTATTTGTTTTTAGTGGTGCTGAACATCAGTTCAAAAGGATGTGTTTTTTAAAACATTGCAGAATGAAAAATGATGTTTGCACTGATAAGCTGATTAATTGTGATCCATTTTTTAAGGATGAGAAATACCCAGGCAATTTTGATAGTTAAATATCAAGACGATTAATGATAATGGTAAACATTGACTCTCTTCTTTAGCGTTTTTTGCTCAATTTTTTTCAAATCTCTCTTGTATTCTAAAAGCCTGGCATTCAGTTGAACATAATAATTAATAATTCATTCGCGTAGCCGTTTCATAATCTTAATTTCACTCAAAGATTTTGCCAATTATATTATGAAAAAAAATAGAATAAACTGATCTGATTTAATTAAAGTATGAACTGCAGATATTAAAAATTATGGTGTGGTATCACGGTGTGTTTTGAATGTGTTAAATGGGATACATTTAATTACAAAGATGTGAATATTATAATAAATCTTATTGTAAAATAAGTTATAATTACTTATTACTTTTTTATCTGGCATCATCATTTATTTTAAGTTGAAATACTTTGATAGGATGTGCATCACATATATTTGAAGCATTTTTCTATATACTAATTACGCTTTGATTTGTACAAAAGTTAAAACAAATACAATTTCGAATAGAAATATATTCATAAATCCGCAAGCGGAATATATTGCCCATATTATAAATAATTTTTTCTCCTTTTTTCATCTAAAATTTAATGCTGATTACTCATTCAAATGAATCTATACGTGTATGAGAATCTTTTAAAAAAAGAGCAAATTCGAAATAAAGTATTAGAAGAAAAAATTGAAATACGCTGTATAGAATTTTTCTTCATTAACTTATATCTATCTAAGCTTTCTCGCCCTCAAAAGTTATAAATGGCTTATGAACTGTTTGCTTTATCAACAATGAAAAAGGACATGTGTATATTATAATAATTATTATTATAAAATAAGTGCAAATTACTTCTTTTTTATCTGATATCATGATTTTTTCTTCATTAACTTATATCTCTTCTTGGTAAACAGATTTACCACCAGCAACAATTTAACGACTGACTTATAAACTTCTTGATTTATCAATAATGAACAATGAAAGATTTCTATAGTCACTACGGAGTATATTATGAAGCACTTTCCCTTTTCTTATGCGGCACTAATTGAATACCTCTTACTGTAGATACTCCTTGCCCTAACAGACAGAAGCACTGTTTTCCTTACTAATGGCACTTTACAAGCCTCCTGATAGAAAGCTGCCAGCGATTTCAGCCTAAATGAGCGTCTCTTGTTTATTTAGTGGAGACAACTAAACCCAACAGTTTGACTTGACTACTTCATGCCTCACATTCGTTTACACAACCCCTTTTTACAGCTGGGCACATTCATACAACTCAGAGATTGGACACAGAGGAGCAACCATACCTGAACCGGGACTCGAAAGCGGGAAGCCCAAATCATGAGGAAGATACGCTATCCCGATGCCAGGACGCCGGCCCAATAGTACTTCAAAGAGAGAATTGATTGAACCGCTACAGCCTGACAATATAGTTTTCGGACTATACAAGGAATTTTCTAGAAGAATCTTTATATATCAGTTAATAACTAATATACAGCCAAAATTCCTACGCTTATTAGAAAATTTATTTTTGTATCGGGAAGTGCTAGTTATCTTTTCTACCAAGGACGAGGTTATTGGTATACCATCAATAAAGAATGTTTGAATATCACTCTTTTAAACAATGAGATTAACATTACATGAAAGTAATATCGGAAGTTCATGATTGTTGTTGCTTATCCCCCTTTGATTGAACACCAACTTAAGCTAACTTCAAGAGATTAGGTAAAAAAGGAGCAATACTTTTTCATGGTAAAGACCCCTGACTACAGAAGGACAGAAATTCAACTTTAGTTCATATAAAGAGAAAAAGTTGCTGCTTTTCCTTTTTTTTACAATAGGAGAAACGGAAATTTCACACAACTAATAGTTAGAACAGACATGGTAGATAACAATCATGCCTGAATAGGACTCGAATCCGGGAAACCCAAATCGCAGTGAAGATGCACCCCTATGCTAGGATGCTGGAAAATGTAACTGTAATATCTTTAAAACCAATGCAACATTAAACCATAAACAGCGAAATAACTCAAGTTTTCTTTGAGTAAACTAAATTTTAAATAACCAGCCAAATATTCAAAATGAAATTCGGTTTTTTCCCAACAAGAATATGTTAATCATTCATGAATTACTTGAAATATGAGCCAATCAGAAAGAAGTAAACAATTAACTAAACGCTCAACTATTTATCTAACTTTGAAATATTTTTTGAAAATGCTTCAATTTATAAAAATTGCTCTAATAAGTCATCCTTTGGTTTAATCAGTTAATAATTTCTCCAGTTACATATTTCAGCAGGATTATTCGGCATTCACTTCACATATTTTAAAGGTTTTAAGTAAGGAAACATAATTTTCTTTTATTAGAAATAAGATTCATTGTTTGAAACAATACTTCTTAGATGCAAGAGATTAATTTTCACTTGTTCTAAGATCACAAAAAATTTCAATAACCATAAAAGCTCTCCAAATGATTTCCCAAAACAATAGTTTTCGGAATATGACAAAGATTTATGTCATGTTTTCATAAACATATTTCATTTTAAAATTTGGAGCTGCAGTTAAAACTGAAGCGAGTTTGTGATTAAAACATAAACTTGTATGAAAATCATTAAATTGCGGGACCCTATATTGATTAAAAACATCTTTTCTAATTTAACTACAGAAGTATTTTTTTTTTTTGCTCTTGGGACATGGCTCTTCCCTCTTTTTCTAAATTGAATTTAATGTATTAATAAATTTTTCAGAATTGTTTAGAAATGGATTGAGACATTCCAATTTTTCGAAATCCTTTTGTATATTTCAATATGAATTGAAAGGGAAAATGATTTTCGAAATTGGTGTAATAATTTTGTAAATTATGCTGTAATACTATTTATTTGGCTATTATTATTGACTTTTTTTTATTTAAGATGGAAATTTATTCATAGCTTTATATTTTAAGAAACGTACTAACTGATTTACAAAATTATTGCTGAATTAAGATATTATTTTATTCACGGCTTTGTAGTTTATGGATGGAGGAATTAATTGTTGCTAATCCTTTAAAAGAGTTATTCTTTATGGAAGATGCAACTTCCTTCATAGCTTTATTATTTACGGTCTCTGGAAATTAATGTATCACTTTTCTCTGTCTTATATAAAATTTCGATTAGGTATTTATATTAAAGAATGATTACTAAAGCTTTCTACGATTGCTAGTTTCAAATTCCTTAGCATTAGACCAAATGATTCTCCCTAGTAATGCACTTACATTTCACCTAGGCATGTATTTTAAAGAATAATTACAAAATGTTTCTACTATTGCTAGTTTGAAATTCCTTAGCGTTAGACCAAATGAGTTACTTTACATATTGCCATTGAATCCACCCTATTGATGCACTTTTATTTCTCTGCACAATAATACATTGCTGATTATAATAAAATACATTATAAAAAGTTGCACTACACATGACGATTCTTCGGTGGAAGCGGGTCTTTAACCTGAAACTCACCGCTTCCACCAGGCCGTTGCGGTCCTACTAAATAATAACACACTGGATTATATAAAAAATTAACTATCCAATGTAATGCGACTTCAAATATTCAGAATTCTAATCACTTAAAAAAGGGCAAATAATTTGTTAAAGAATTTCAGATGCTTAAAAATAATCTACAGTATATTCTTTTTAATAATTAATAGCATTTCGAAAACACTATTTAAAAGATCATTCTGTTATAGTTATTTTCGAAATTCAAAGACAATACCTAAATGGATAATAACATTTTTCTTTAACAGAAAAAAGAAAGATTATTACTTGAAACAAATTTTCCCCAACTTAAGAGATGAAATATTCACTTATCTCATGTTTGTAATACACATCAGCAGTTATAAAAGCTTTTGAAATAATTTTTGTCATTAAAACTTAGAACAACAACTTATTTTATGATTGAATGAAATTTTTCTTTTCAAACCTATGAACTTATAAACGAAAAAAAGAAGCAGACTTATATTATAATGAACATTTTTTCCATACGACTTATAACTTTATTTTTTATTAAAATTACTATTAAATAATACTAAATGTACTTAAATATATTTCTTGTATCTCGGAACGACTCTAATGATTTCGATCAAATTTTAAGCATAGTTAAAGTTTTACTTTTTGACTTACCAGTTTATACACAGGTAAGATTGAAATGCATTAAACTTTGACTCTTATTTAAGTATATATTATAAAAAAAAACACAAATTTAATTTTTAAGATCCTTACGATGCTAAAGTCTGTTACTCTGGTACTCTATAATTAATTACACATATGTAATATATTAGAACATTAACTATCAGTTTACTTGCTGTAATCTATTCCCCTTGAAAAATCTTGTAAAATGTAAATCTTAATGTTGCATTTTAATGAAATTTTTCTTTTTCTTATAATACGTAAATTCTTTTATTTCCAAATAAGGAGCTCATCAATTAATAAATATTTTTGCAAGAATTTAGTCTCTAATCCTTCTTTTGGTAATCAAATTGATAAAAAATAAATCAAGAAAATACATTTTTACAAAGTTACTAAAATTAAAAAAAATTGAACTCAAAAAAGTAATTAATATTCTTTTAATAATAATAATAATTAAAATAACTAATAATAAAAAATAATACTCTCATTCGAATATATGTGTAATGCTGTCAAACAATGTCTTTCAATCTAACTTTTTAAAATTTTTGAATCAGACAGTTTTTCTGAAATTGTGAATCTTTTTAAATGTTATTCTTAAAAATATAAAAGAAATTTAGATAGAGGAAAATCACAATTTACATTAAATAATTTCACACAAGTACAAAGAATGAATAACAAACTCTTATTTTTTCGTGTATATTTATTATACACCAACAAAATACAATCATACGTTAAAAAACGTAATAAGTTATATATTTTACTAATTTTTTATTTTTTTATCATTTTAGTTTTAAATTTTTAATATTTTTTATACCTTTTTTCAATTTCATTCTATTTTTATTTCTTATATTATTTATTTTAATCAATTTTTATATTTAAATTTTGCAAAGTTTTATATTTTTATGCACTTTTAAGGAAACATAGATATATACGGTAACACAAAGATTTACAATATAAACAAACACATAAATATTTACAATATAAACAAACACATAAATATTTACAATATATATAGAAACACAAATATTTACAATACATACAAACACAAAACTACTTACAATATATACAATAACAAAAATATTTACAATATATACAAACACATAAATATTTACAATACATATACAAAAACACAAATATTTACAATTTTTTTTCAATCTTTATAAATTAACATAGCTTCTCAAAAAATTTACTTTTTTTTTTTTTTGCTGCTCGTTTGATTCTGGTCTAGGACTGAATTTCTGATCTTTTATTGATTTTTTTTGGTAATTTCTTGAATGATTATTTTAGACATTTTTTTCTGTAATTTTCCCAGTAATTTTGTTAATCTATTGAAGGTTTTTTAATTTCATTTTGATGGAATTTTGCTTGGTTGAATGTTTTTTATTAAAAAAAAATATGCTTGGATTTAAAATTTTCAAACTTGATTGGCCTTTTTTTCTTCTTTTCCGTTCTTTAATTTTTTTTCGTCCTTTTCTTTGCTTTTAAGCTTTTTTTCTTCGCAAAATTGATGCAGTTTTTTTTTTCATTTGCCTTTTGTTGACTCTTCAAATTTTAAAATTTCTCTAAACATCAAAATTTCGATAGGGATCAATCTGCAATCTATTGAAATGATATCTTCTTCCTCGCAGTTTGAATTTGGATTTTCTTTTTTGTCTTTTTCTGGCATCTGCTGTAGATTTTCTTCCTGGGTTTCTTCTTTTTGGCCGCATATCTCTATTATAAGTAAAAGTGCTAAATTGATGATAAGATCGAAATATGTAAAATAAAATAATCTGATAGCAAACCAGACCCAAAGGAGCAGCACAGTGTTTTCCATCTTTTTTGCATTCATTTTTTTATTCACAGCTCAGTTTTTAAAGTCAAAATAAGATAATAATTCGTAGTGAGAAGTCTATGTTGTGTTCCTCACAATGTAAATTTACATTCTGAACCTTTTTGTGTATCATAAAGAGTAAACAATATTCTGCCTTCAACAATAGAAGTAATTGAAATAATGAATTGATTATTGGAATTATTTGTTTTTTTTTTCCATAACAGTTATTTAGGAGTTTGAGTTTCATTGTTCCCAACAATTAAAATAAATTTGTCCGATTTATATAAACACGATGTTTAACATTGTATTCAATAAATGGATTTTTTTACAAACAATGCAACGATTACTGAAAGGGGGGTGTCCCTTTTTGCTTTACTTATATATTAACTGAGTAGAACATTTTTTGTTTAATCATTATACTTTGCTGAGATAATTGAGTGTGTTTAAGGAATATTTTCCTTTTTTAACGGACTTCCTACTTTTTAACAGATCTGTAATTTATGTCGGTGTTACTTACGGACAAACACACTGAAGAAGTCAGCGATTTATGCTAAGTTTTGGCATCACTTGTTTCAATCGCGCCATCTACGGCTAACTGCTTAAATCGCTTTTCGGTAAAGCTTATCTTCTCATGTGTCACATCCGTTTTCATTAGGGGACATTTCACTCACACATCCTCTTATATTAATTTAGACCTGAATGAAAGAGCCTCTAATACATCAACCAGATGGTATAATCTTGACTTGAAGAAATATGGGTATCGACTACAGATTTATACGTACAATATGCATCATATACATGGAGAGTCTTCGGTCAGTGGTTGTTTGAACAATCGGTGGTTATATGGTGAGCCTGCAATTATTCGAACAGACAGGGGACATGCAATATCCTAGTTAATGGAATTGGTCAAATATTTTATGGAGATACTGATGAAATTTAATACCAAATTTTATCTATCTGACTTCTCAAAATTTGGAATTATTGCTTTCACATACAAAAGCAAGGAAAACTGAAAAATTATCTATTTTCCTTGGCTATGCGGAAAGGAATTATCTCATGTGAAAACATAAGATGAACTGCCTTAAGTTGCGTAAAAATATAGAGCATTTCTGCATCGTATAGTAAAGAATTAGATAAGTAAAATATTCATGAATCAGCAATGTTTACATCAAGTTGTGCCTTTAGGCTAAACCTAATAATAAATAGTGAATAGCTCATTAGTCTGGATGATTCTTAACATGCTAGTTTTCATTTTATTCAAACTAGCACATATTAAATCCTCAATGAAAACAAACCACTAATATATTTTTTATTTCAACCATTTTTTGTATTTACAGGATCCAACTCACAAAAATACAAAACATTGAAAGGAGTTGAACCCCTTTTCACAATAGCAATTTGCCGATTAGATTAAAATATATTATTAATCTTACGGACAATAAGACATATTTCCTATAATCGGAATTCTGTGAATTGTTAAATGTTAGAATAATATCTATATTTACAAGAATTTCAAAAGCTTCTGAGAGTAGACTAAAATCCTATACCTGTAAATGAGCAATTCTTGTTTATGAACACACAAACACACATATATAAGTTTGTGTATATGTGTGTGTATGTAACATTACAATATGATATAACTCATCCATTTGAAGCCAATCTTTGTGACAGAAGTTGGTGACTTGTTCAAACATTTGACAACCTCAGTGACCAAAGTTGGCGGCGGTTAGAAATTTTGGGATATTGATGACAAAAATAGGTGACCTTGGTGAAAAAAGGAATTTTCTAGAGGAATCCAGATTGTTTGTAAATTTTGTTAACTGCGACTGGTTTTTCCTAGTAAGTTGGAGAACTTTCTACAGATTACATCACTTCTTTTGGTGAGACTACAAAAAGTAAGTATTCAAGATCAAGGTACCAGCTTTGGACCAAGTTTGGACCAGCAAGAAAGCTGCTGAATTAGATATTGAATTGGCGGTGTTATTTTTTTAATTAGATATTTCTTGCTGACTGATGGATATGCTGTTGCTTTCAGCTACTTTAGAGTTTTAGAGTTCGCCAAAAACAAACAGCTTTATTTTTGTAACATCCTGCTATTAGATTGCCTTCAAATACTACCACAAGAGAGATTTCGTAACTATATATATGTATGTGTGAGTGTGTGTTTTACAGTTGTATCTTTCCTGAATTTTTAATCATTTTGAAACCAAAGAAATCCAATTTTTTATTACTTTCTTGCTAAGTTTTTTCAAATTCAGCAACTAAGTGCAAGGATTGCAATGTAGTAGTTAGTAGAGCATGGCTGTCGCGTGGGTCCTCGGTTCGCGTCGCACGTTTTTCTTACTTTTTCCTTATGTATATATATATAATATTTTTGATTTAGTTCACTTGTATAGGTGCATTTCTTGAAAAAACGCATTTTTTCACAAATATTTTTTGTGACAGAATGTTAGAGCCTTTTTCTATCTACTCTCATGCTGACAGTGTCATACGGCAAGTTTTCACAATTTTTTGTGATACTTGCATTATTGCCATAGAGTGTTAACCTACTGGTATCTCAAAAGTTAGTGAGATGACGTTGATGGATAAGAATTGAGGTAAAATTAAAATATATTCATATGCAATCAGTACGCGATTCTTGTTTAAGGTTTTCACCATAAAAACACGCTTTCACGAAAAAATAACCTGCATAGCAGCACTCTATCCTCCAGGTAGGTATTATTTACATACAGAATAATATAATTACCATTTCCTATATTTATTATTTTTTCTATGATAATTATCATTTAAATGACAAGAAAAATTAAAACTTGATGTAAGCATTTCTTTATATGTTTAATTTAAAAGACTATGCCTTGAATTTGCAGGAAAGAATTGGCTCAACAAATAAATTATATTTAAATTAATTGTGACATAGAATGAAAAAAGTAAATACCCCCTTACGCATTTGCAATTACAACCAAATATCGCAATTATCGATAATTTGTTCAAAAAGCAATTTGTGGAACCAAAAAAAAAATTGAAAATGTTTCCTTCTGAATGAATTAGCGTAAATTCCATTAATTCATTTTAGAAACTCCAAAATACTGCCAGAAACGCAATTTACAATGGAAGAACACGGTATTTAAAACGTAAATATATCAAGATATTGTTAGAAAGTAAATATAAAAGAATAAAAAATACTTTAAGGGTATTTGCCTTTTTATAATTTTTTGAAGACTCTTCTTGGTAAATGGAAAACAGAAAAATGAAGAAAAAAACACAGGTATCATTTAGAAAGGAAAGTATTGTCATGTTGAGAACAAATAGGTTTGCTTCTTCTGCCGTGATAAACATTACGAATCTTTTCATGTATTCTCTATTAAAAAATTTGTCGTACCCACCAAATCATCCTCCCCATGAAATTGAGAAGATTAAGCCAGAAAATAAATGAAAGAAAAAGTTTTCATAATTCTTTTTGAAAATTTCAAAGCGTGAGCACTTGTGTGATTTTTAATATAGCAAAGAAAGCCAGACATTTTAAAGATATTACATTTGAATGAATCCAAATTATGAATCAGAATTTCAATTTAAGTCCTGAGATCAACATGCCCCGGCGATGTATTTTATGATCTACTAGTACAAATAATATTATAAACATGCCTGGTAAACGTGACGAACTTCTAAAATTTTAAATCAGTTTCTTTCCTGTAGTCCAAACCTTAAAGTTATGGTATCTCAATTTCTATAGAACTTTGTTATTATATTTTATATACACATGAATATTCTACAATCAAATTTACTTTTCCCATAAAAGTCTTTCGAAGCAGATTTGGAACTTCAAATGGCAGATTAATGTCCATTTTCACTTTTCACAAGCTCTTATTTTACCGGTATTTTATTTTCAGAAGTTGAACTACAGCGTTTGGAAGCTTTTAAGTATTTCATTCTATTTACAATGTTTTAAGTCTCTGGCTTATGTATTTACAACTTCAAAATGCCACTTTACACACCATATATAGCTTATAACATTAAAAAGTTTTTTTTCCATGTGTTTTGAAATAGGTTTTGAAAAGGAGTGTTAAAAGTAAGTTTATAATCCTGGAGTATATGAGAAGGTTTATATATAAAAGAAGGAGAGGGTTTGCTTAAACAAATATTTATAGGTTTTACTCGATTTTAGAAACATTTTGGCAAGAATACACCTTTTGAAATACTTTAAAGAAGTTAAAAGAGATTTGAGTTTGAGTACTAAAATTTGTTGGTTATAAGGAAAAACATCCCAGATATTGGGAAGATTATATCAGAGCTATTGATTTAAATAAAAGATTTTTTTTGATACTTAAACTAATTTGCAGAAACATTTTATCAAAATGCTTGAAACGAATAGAAAAAATGTCTTTTATGGATAATTCGACGAAAAAAAATTTGTTTTTGAAAAAGGCTTAAGTTGAAAGTTTAATTCCTATTCAAAACATAATGTAATAAATTTCGTTGAATTATTTTTATTAATAATATGCTTAGTTCTAGTATGTAATTCTTAAACTTTCAAAATTTTATTCCACTTTTTAAAATTAAAAAAGAGGTACCGAAAACTTGGGCAAGATAATGTTTTACTCTTAAATGGTCTGTCCGTGTTTATTATTTATTCTTCATTCTAAGGCAAAAATAACGCTTGCATAGACAAGAAAACTTTATATCACACAACATTCATGTATAAATTTAATAACTAAAACAATGATTATAATGTTATTTATTTATTTATTTATATGTTTTTAAATTAAAAAAGATATTGCTTTAAAGAAGAAAATCTCAAATATACCATCTTCCTACTAAGCTTAAACAACATATACGATGTAATGATTTTTGTTATAAATTTCCAACAAGTTAAATCAAATGATTGTTTTGCTATTGCTAAAGCAAGTCAATTTCCATTCAGAGATAAATAAAACCCAATTATTGTAGCTGTCATTTCAATAAATATTTCTATTTCACTATATATACTTCCGATCTTTAAAACAAGATGTTTTACTAGAGGATTTGTTTGAACCCATTAATAGTTCTTCAGAACTTTTCTTTAAGAATTTCAATGTGTGTCTAACAAATTTGGGTGTATAGTTGCCTATGGACATGCATTTGTAAATTCATTGATACAAAAAATGACGTCAAAGATATCGAATAACAATACTTCAGAAATCATAGTCCAATATGAAAAAATGCTTCTTTTATAGTTTATTGTCGCTCGAGAATTCCGTTTTCTTAATTTGAAACAAGATGACACAAAGCAACGAGTCCAAAGATGAAAAGGATTTGTTTCTACTTTTCTAATTATTGAGTAAGAGATTCCTGGGTGTATTATAGTTTTAAATACTTTTCATTAATGACTTTTAGTTGGATTTTTACTTATGCGAATTGTAATACCAATGAAAATAATTTTGTTTGCATCTATATCTGAAAAATAATTGCCAGTAGCTTTTAAAAATGGGCTAATGAAGTTTTAATAATGGACAGTGAAACAAACAAAACTGAACACAAAAATAAAATTTTATTTTATTTTCAACTCCTCTCCGTAGTTCATGTTTATATTCCACTAAAATATTGTTACATTTTGAGCATTAAAATTAATATTTCAAAAAGTCAGAGAAAAAAGGAGATTTTAATTACTTTCCTTAAAATTATATTATAATTAGATTTAAATATTTTAATGTTCTTGGTCTTTATTTTTAAAGATAAAAAATGAAAACGAGAATAAAGGATTTTCTTAAACAATAAAAGATTAAACATTTTATATTTTGAAATTTTTTATATAATTAAGAGTCAATTCTTGTTCCAAAAACCCAAATTCTTATGGAATTCATTAAGCGTGTATTAAAATATATCTAAAAATTTGCCATTTAATTGTAATTACAAATTCATACACATTTTTATAACAAATAAATTTATATTGGGTAATAAGAAAAAAAAATAATAGAAAAAATGAAAAGTTAAGTCACCTGGAATATTTTGAAATCTTAAAAAATGACACATATTTTAATTTTTAAAAATATTTCGTTTAAAAAGTTTTTAAAACGCATTTAATGTATTTATATTTAAATACCTATTCGTAAAATATTTTTTATAACTCTCGGGAAAAAAAATAAAGCTTCTGAAATTCTGACTCAAATAAAGCTTCTGAAATTCCAAAACTTTTTCCTATTAAGATCCGAATTAGAGGGAACGTTCTAAAAAATTACTATAACAACACGCTTTAGTAGAAAAAGCTCTATATAACCGAAAATAAGAGAAAATTAGTTTTCTCTTTCGAATGTTAAAATTGGAACGTTGTGTTCTGCTCTCAACTCTTGAGTATTATTATATTTTCGAGTTATTTATTTTCTGACTACTTTTATTGTGATTTTTAATCTGCTGTTTTTGCATACCTAATTTTAATTGTACTCAGAGTACTCAGTGTTTTAAAAAAATATATTCACAAATTCGAACGATCTCTTGTTAGGATAATAAACGGAAAACAATTGTATTTCTTATGATATATTAAATTTTATATTATTACATTTATTTTTACTTTAAACTCTTTTTTATTCATTATAATTATTTATTTAATCCTTTTTTGAAATATTTATTACAAAATATGAATCTAAGCAGTGTTTTGAAGCTTCCAGTTGATCAATAGTGTTGAATGTACTATTTTCTGTGCCCATCGCATTTGATCTTTTTACATGCAAAAGTGTATTTTTGAGAAATTCATTCACAAATACATGATTGTAACTCAGACAGATTGTCTTTTTTCGAACTCTTAATGAAAGTCAATAATGACCAATGCACTGTTTACATAACCTTTTATTGAATGAAAGACATCATTGAGTAATTAATATTAATATTCGAAAATACATATTTATATACAGAGCGACACAAGAAAGTTGTATGCGCGGAAATTTCTACCACATTTTATTTGACAAGGAAATCGGTCGAAAATAAAAATACTATACAAACACTTGAATTTTCTATTTTATATTTTTGATATCCCCCAACTGAAGCCTCCAGTTGATCAGTCATGTTAATTCTATTTTCAGTCGTCTTATAATCAGTCATCTATTTTCCCATTGTGCACATTGCCATTGACCTTTTTACAAGCAATAGTTTATTTTTGAGAAATGCATATACAAATACATGTTTGTAACTCAGAAATATTGTTTTTTTTTTTTCGAACTCCAAATGAAATTCAATGAAGACCAATGTACGATTTTCATAATCTTTTATCGAATGAAAGACATCATACCATAATTAAACTTAAAATTCGAAATTACATAATTTGAATACAGACCGACACTAGAAGGATGTATGCATGGATATTTCTGCCACATTTTATTTTGCAAAGAAATCTATCAAAAATGAAAATAGAACAACAAACATATGCATTTTCAATTTTATATTATTGATATTCAATAATTGAAATTATCTTTCAGTGTCTTATTTTTTTCAATGGAAAGAATTCAGTTGATGTAGCAAACATTGGAATAGATTTGCACGTTTCCAAACAAGATTATTCAGCTTTATACCCTTAAGAGGTTTAAGAAAAATTTTGCATAAAAGGATAATCACTTTGAGATCTTTTAACCCAATTTATTCAAAGAGAGAATTAGAGCTAGACACATAAAAACTTCCTTTAGAAAGACAAACTTTTTCAATGCTTTAGATTGGATACTGTCTGATTAAGGGGATTTGCTGTTAGCAAACCACTGCTCGGTGATTTTATCGTACCTTACAGACACGGGGCCCATAAAACATTCTTATCGGATGCAGAACCTTTTATATTCACAGTCACCTCGCCAGATACAAGAAACACTTTATCTGGAAGCCATAAATATTTTCTCTTCTAAAAAAGGCAGCATAATTCGATCTGGTGGGAAATCAAGTGTTTATTTGTGAAACGGAACATAAGAGACAAAGACAATCGAGGATGGTAAATACAGGTCCAATTATTATATTAATCTGTCCATGCATTGCCAACTGTGAGAAAGATTCACTTAAACCGTTTTCAGTTTGAATGCATGCGAGAAAAGGTAAATGTTTTGCTTGATATTTAACACGGAAATATGGATAAATTAGATTTCGGGTCAGTGAAAAATTAAGGAAAAGGAATTATTGTGATCTTGAAAAGCTGGGATATGGTTGAGATAGTGTTATGGATATGGAAAATGGGATACGATTATGGATATAGAAAGTTAGGATATGGTTATGGATGTGGAAAGTAGGGATATAGTTATGGGTATGAAAAATAGGGATATGGTAATGGATTCGGAATGTTGTTTCACAATGGATATAAACAAAAATTATCATGAAACGTAAATTTCAAAACTTTTCACAGAAAACGAGACAGCCTTTGATTATACATATAGAGGTTGATTTTAAAAAAATCGTTTTCATACACGAGAGCATAAATATCATATTAATCACAGAAAAAGAATAAAATTGTGGCTAAAATTATTTTGAACTGTGCCTTGAAGAATCATATGAAAGAAGAATAGTTAATTTCTAACACATACGGATGCAATAACAAGATGTCAAAATTTTCGAATGGCAGAACTAACTTTTTTCATTACAATGTTTCATCCATAACAAAAAGTAATAAATAGCATTGGAGTGATTATCTGTAGCACGAAAATTGCCAGCTCTAGACATACTAAAAAGAAAACATGAAACAATAGTGGTGTGCATGCTATATACATGATCAACATATTTCCATTGATACACTACGTGATTTTCGAGAAAACATTTGCCACATACAAATTGTCTTCGTGGATTTAATAGGTCAAGTAAAAAACGTGTAAAACACAATTAAATGTTTCACGTACTCTCGTTTCTCTTCTATTATTAGTTGTTTTCTCTGTTCTTGATCTGTGAAACCTTGCTGACATTTTTGCTATAGGTGTCGTTACAACGTTGTTTATTATTTTATTTTCCTAGAGAACACATTTTAATAAAAAGAATGTTCGTGTTACTATTAGAAAGCTTTGAAGAGTTGTCAATGTAACTCTAACTGTTTCAGAATAACTTGTATCATTTATATGATTCTTGAGTTCACACCGCAAAATTCCTTAGACTAAAATTTATTTCCTTCCTGAAAACGATGTGATAATGCAGTCTCATATACAGAAATAGTATTTTAATCACTCTGTATAACATAAGTGGATACATCTCCAATCAAACAGGGTTTACCATTACGGAGACGTTATACAGATCATTACCTAATAGCTTCATGAAATGTTAAAATATTATTTGTTGTTATTCTCGGACAGAAATCAGAGCAATTTACCCAATTGATTACATTACAATTAAGTGTAGAAAAAAATCTATTCATTTTTGGAATATTGATGAGGGTTTTGTTATTTGGTAAGAAGGTTATTTTATTTGCTTTTATATCTGAAAAAGAAGGAATAGATCCAACAAATCTTTTAGAAGAGTTCATGTTAATAAAAAGAGCATTATATGAAAATTTCATAAAATATTTGAATCTTTTTTGTGTGTGTGATTGTGTTTGAAATTATTTAAGAAAACTATTTGAAGTTTTAAAAATGTGCATTTTAAGAATATTGTCAAGTTTTGTCATCATTGTCGAATTGTACTTAATAGCAATCAAAACTTAATTTTTTTTTTTATTTTTTTTTTTTTTTAGTTTTTAGACATTTACTTTCAGACATTCTTCTGTGGCAGAAAACGCATATTTTTTGTCAATTTTCGCGCTTTATTCATATAAAAATATTTGAAATAATCCATCCAAACAATCTGATTTACATTAATAAACCCTGCTCTTCTGAAATACGTGATCTTCACAAAAGCGCATTTGGCAATTTCTTTCCACCTGATGAAGCTTAAACAACTGTTGAAAAGTTACGACGATGTTATAGCAAAAGCTCAGCAGTTAAAATTAATGGCACGTAAAATATTAAGCGCGCTGAAAGATATTTATTTGGATTTGTTTTCAATTATTTGTTTTTAGTGGGGCTAAACATTAGTTCTAAAGGATGTGTTTTTTTAAACATTGCAGGATGAAAAATAATGCTTGCACTGATAAGCTGATTAATTGTGCTCCATTTTTTAAGGAGGAGAAATGCTCAAGCAATTTTGATAGTTAAATATTAAGACGATTAATGATAATGGTAAACATTAACTCTCTCTTCTTTAGCGTTTTTTGCTAAATTTTTTCAGTTTTCTTGTACTCTAAAAGCATTGCATATAATTAATAATACATTCGCGTAGCCGTTTCATAATCTTAATTTCTCTTAAAGATTTTGCCAATTATATTAAAAAAAAACAGAATAAAATGATTTGATTTAATTAAAGAATGAATTGCAAATATTAAAAAGTATGGCGAGGTTTCACTGTTATTTTTCTGTGTTGAATGGGATTAATTTAATTACAAACATGTGTATATTATAATAAATCTTATTGTAAAATAAGTGCAAATCACTTATTATTTTTTTTTCGTTAAAATACTTTGGTATTATTATTTGGTGCATAACATATTTTGGGACATTTTTCTATATACTAATTACGTTTTCATTTCTACAAATGTGAAAGGAAATTTCATTTCGAATAGAAATATATTCATATATCTGCTTTGAAACCTAATATATTGCATTTATTGTAAAGCGCATGTTTTTCCTTTTTTCAGCTAAAGTTTCATACTGATTACTCATTTAAATTAAACTATATGGATTTGAGAATGTTTTTAAAAAGTGCAAACAATGAATGAGGTATTAGAAGGAAAAAAAATTAAGCTAAGCGGTACAGAATTTTTTTATTATCTTATATCTATCCTTGGTAAACAGCTTTCTCGCCCTTCATAGTTATAAATGGTTTATAAATTGTTTGTTTATCAACAACGAAAAATGAATGATTTCTACAGTCACTATGGAATACATTAGAAGCACACAGTTATCACTAGGAAAATTTCCCTTCCTTTTCTTAAGTGCATTGATAGAATATTTCTTGCTTCTGCTTCATTTGTTAAAGATACTCACCTAGATGATCTTAGAGGACATACAGGTATTCTGAGATATTTCTCAGAATATCCCAGCATGCATAAGCCTAATGCAATCAGTTAGGCAAATATCAATTTTGCAAATAGACACCATGACAAAGCGGGGTATCATTGCGATTTTCTAATGAAGCAAAGAAATTTTATCTTTGAATAAAAATATTCGCAGTATTCTTAGGTATCTAAACTCGAATGATTTTAAGAAGGAGAGGGTTAAAATATATATGTCCGGGCATCAGTTCAGTGTTTTCTGTATATATTTCAATTGCTAGAATTCTTCTAAGGATCGGCTCTAATGGCCACAGAACATACTATGGGTATTTATTGAATCACACCTAATGAAAGAGGAAGGAAATTTAGATGTAATAACCAAGAGTACCGGGTGCCCAACATAGCAAATTTGAACGGATGTTTGAGAAATTTCAGTAATAAAATTTAAATACATTATTCTAAGGAAATATCTTGACTTGAATGAGACAGAACAAGCATAAAATTATTGAGAACTTAATCATTTTAGAAAAAAGAATATATATTGCCTAATAAAAGCAGTAATGAATAACCTATTTTAGATTTAACATTCACAAAAGGAAGAAGCATTTTACTTCTTAACCCTTAGTAGCCTGATTTACGAAAGTGATTTATTTTTAATATTACTATGTTTGCTTGAGGGTCTAGATGAAGGGAAAAATAGCTAAAGAATTAGTAGGTATGTTTTATGTAGGGCGGAATGCCTGAAGTATCAAAATTGATACTCACAAAAATAGCATTAGTTTCTTCAAGTAAAACATGCACTCGCAAAAAATAATTATATCATAGCGAAAATAATATATTCACTTACCTCAAAAGTATTTATATTCTTCAGAAAAAGAAAATATATCAAATTTGTATTCAACAAAACTTTTAGTAAAATGTGTTTACTTGTTCACTTTGCCGCGCAAGTAATATGTCATAGATAAAATAAAACAATAATGACATTTGATTTTTTTTAAAATTTCGTTGGAAAGAATATTATACAACAATAAAATACGTATAGCCAACCTATAAAAAAAACTAATAGTAATGTGAACATTCGGTTTAAAAGATTGGTATCAAAATTGAAACTCTAAGTTATTAAGGGTTAATAAATAAAATCAAGCAACTGATAATTATGTCTGATATAATAATGACCGATGCGAGGAAGGTTAGATTTACTGAGTGATTACAAATATTCGTTAACTCCTGACATTAACATGGCTTTTAAAAAAGTGTGTTACAATACAGCTGCATTTTGAATGCTAAATACAAAAGAGATAAGAGAGAAATTACATAACATTAATGGCGAACATTCTTGAACAGGGTGTAGAAAAATACAATGAAAAAGTGGAATAAACAAAAAGGAAGCGATAACATAAAGACAAATCATTGGGAATTCAGCTGTTCGGAATTTATTTTTAGAGCTACGTAACTACGAGGGAGGAACTAATAGGAACATTTAGATGCAAAAGGACTGAAGATGAAAAAATAAGTTTTCCAGATCAAGATAACAAACGGCCATTTCAGCTAAGAAGATGAAAACATTCTGGGAAAGTGTGAAACTATGATAGACTAATATTAATATTTAATTGGAAACAAAATGAGCATATGAAATAAAAATTTCAACCAAATCTAAAAAGAAGTTTTAGGAAAAAGTCTTAGTCTTAACAGTCTTTCACAGTCTTAATTTTAACTTTAAAAAATCATGACTGTCGTTAATCAGTCTTTAGACAGAAAGACTGGCTGACTTATTTTAGCTGCTGGGTTTGTGCGCTACTGATCAATCATAGAATTTGTTCAACGTTGAAACTACAGTCCTGAAGAAAGTGACCATAGTTATATAGATTCATTATTTAATTCGACAGTACGAGATTGAAAAAATAAGAGTGAAAAGAAAACAAGAACTGTTTGGAGTTGCTGTAGACCGCATATGGGAAAAATATAAATTCAAAGCCTAAAAGAGATTATGATAATTTGAAGAAAAGAGAGCAAGAAAGCAAAACAGAGATTCAGAGAAGGACTAGAAAACGAAGGACGTGACTTATAAGAAAATGAGGAAATCCATACCATAGAATATTAATGAATGCAAGTGTTTTGTCTAAGTTATTCGTACACTTTTCACAAATGTTGTTTTAAGCAATCCAGAGAATTCTAGAAAAATCATTTTAATTTTTGTATTGATATTAATCATGTTTTAAATTCGCCAAAAATTTGAGTATTTAAATTATCTGATACGAGATCAGCTGATCCATATAACAGGAATTCTTCTTGATGTTGTTTTTACCCTTGCCACTTTACAAGCCCGCAGACAGATAATTGTTAGCTATTTCAGCCTAAATTAGAGCTCCTTGTTTTTTCAGTAGCACCAACTAGGGACAGGAGTACGACTTATCTACTTCATGTTTCTCATTCACTTGCACAGCCACTTTTCAGTGTGGGGTACAACATAGATAGAACACAGAATAGAAATTATGACGGAATCTGGACTCGAACCCGTGACGCCCAGATGATAGGGAAGCTACGCTACCCCTATGCCAGGACGTGGGAGCAGAAATTTTTGAAATCATTTATTTGAAAGTTTTACATAAATATTTTTTTAGATTGCTGGTATTGTTTAATTTCCAGAATAGTTTTACAATAAAGGTAGATATACAATTATATGGCAATCGATACAAATTGGTTAGCAGATCTTCCTTTTCTCACAAAAACGGACGCATGTTCAATGTTATAATTTAAGCATAGAGGATATCATTTGCGATTTCGTGTGTTGTGAAGAAATCATGCGCATCGATAGCATGTAGTGGCTTTATATTTATTTCGATGTGAATAGCTTTTTGTCCATGGCAATGAAGCGATTTGATTTTATAAATATTTCATAGTTATAATTTTTTAAAATTTATTAAATAAAATGTGTTATCGACTTTTCTACTGCTAGTTTTTAAAATGCTGAATCCGTAATATATTAAAACTAAGAGATTAATATACTTGTGTGAATTCATCTTTATTTTAGTCAAAAGGAAGTTAATTTTGATTGATCTGTTTTCAGCATACATCGAAAGGAAGAATTTTTTGCTATTCGTCTGAAGTTATTTATTGATATGTGATCTTTCATCTTATACACTAGGGTAATTGAGTTATTGTTTAGTAAAAAAAGTGTAATTTTCTTGAAATTTTTTATAGATTTCTTAAACGGTCAGATTGTAGTAAGATGTAATTTTTAATTAGATAACTTTTGAAAGAGTTTCGCTTGGGCAACATCTTTAAATTAATTCAGAATTTTGGAAATTTTTTATTAATAGGCATATGCTCTGATAGAATTATTATTATTATATATCTGATAATATCATTAAAATTCATTAATAAAGAACAAAACACTCGACTGTTTTTCGAAAAAAATATATTTAACTACGTTTTGATCTTTAATAGTTAACATTGATCATTCTTTCACGTTTGACAGCACTTGTTCCAGAGATATTTGAGATAACACAAAAATCTACATCTGTATAAAAAATTTGCAAACAATTAACAATATTTAAACATAGAGAAAAAATCTCAATAGAAAGCGCTGATATTGTAAATGATGTTATAAAAATTTATTCGATAAAATGATTGATTAATTAAAACAAAAAATATCAACAAGTATCATTCGTAATGCCACACACTTATTAAATGATACAAAAAATACAAATATACAAGAAATTAACTAAAATACTTAAGATCATTTCATTTTAATAAAACATTTTTTTATTCTGTCAACTCTCCAGAAACCTTAAAAGAAGTAATTTAGCAGGTGACAAACCAACAGATCTCTTCTCTAGCAATTCCGGCTTCCATCTGACGGTGGTGATTAGAACATTCCAGTCTCTGATGAAGTCCGTGCAGCAGGCGACTTATTAATCCGAGTAATTACTTCAAAGATGTCGAATGGCAACACCTCGCTAACGACGGCTCACTCTCAAACAATGTGTCCTTTGTAATTTTCTGTCACTCGAGCATTTGATGTTCTTAATTAAAAACGAGATGGCTCGAAGCATTTTCACTCTGCCTGCTGGAAATGCATAATTGCATGGAAGAAGGACGCTTCCGCCTGTATCTGTGTAACAAACATCCACGATACTCTCTTCAGATGAAAACAGGCAATTTCCTTAATGATATGGAAGACACAAATTCATGGTTCTATTCCTAGTATTTTTGTTCCATCAAGCTGTATTCACATTTGGGTAGTGAATTTAATTAATGTCTTATGTATATTTTATAAATGTCATATCAAGCTAATAATTGTACGGTAAAAACAACTAATATTTTAGGTATAATAAAATGTTACTTTTCACATGGGTCGAGATGACACATTTTATTTTTGTGTACAAATATTGTTTCAAACGTTTGTATACATGACAGACACTATTTTTGGTAAACTCACTTTTATTCGTGTGAAAATATAGAATAAAATAGTGTTCACGGCATCTAAAGGAGAGAAGCTTTGTATGAATATTTTTCAACTAAGACATTCACACTCACTTTTATTTTTGTATTCAATTATTTTATCTGAATTGTATTGAATGTACAATGAATTCAAAATTCTTCTTGTAAGACTCCATTATTGAAATAAAAAAATGTTATTTTTGTATCTGTTTACTCTTACGGCCCCACGACAAATCACCAAGAAAATATGGAAAATGCGCCAAATTGTCAATGGTAACTCGGATTAGCAATTTTGATGAAATTGAAATTGCCACATAAAGCCATTAATTTGGTTTTCTTGGTGTAAACCTCTGGATCTTCTGAAATAAAACCAGGAAGGCAAACATTTTAAAGAAATTTTTGTATAACTTTTATTAATAGTATAATGGAACTTGTCAATGTTGGCGGAATCTGAAAATTACCAATTATGCACACTATAATAGTTTTCTCTGCTTAATATGAAAATCTTTCACTAGATGATTGCTGAAAAAACATTGTAAGCAAATCAACGTTTCTTTATGTAAGAATGAAAGTGTGTATCTAGAGTGCCGTCTGATGTTTAAAATTAGTAATCTTGCTCATCGTTTTTCATGAGCAAAGTAAGCAACAAGCATTTAACATGGCATTATTGAATTAATATTAGATTAAACCAAATTAATTATTATTCTCAGATAGAACTATTCATTTTTTTTAATTTCAGTTCTTCGGATGAAACTGGTTTTATTTATTTATAAATGTGTGTGAGTATACACATCTAATTTTGAAAAAATAATCAACGTGCTTATTGTTTATTAACTGACATTCGATTTTGATTTTCAGGTAATTTTTGTAATAAATACGACCTAGCAATAAATCATCAAAAAATTTTTTCTCATGTGCAGTTTCGTAACTATGGTTTATTAATAAAGTAAGTACATTTCAGAAAGACTTTTCGCGATTTTTCCCCCTAAAGTTTTAGTTTACTTCTTTTAAAATAAACATCTTTCAAATTTGATTAAAAGAAAATCAATAACCATATTTCATTTTCATCTATATCTATACTTATAATAAAGCTCAATGTGTGTGTGCTTGTGTGTGTGTGTTGGCGCTCTACAGGCCAGACCGTTGGACCTACAGCTACCAAATTTGGTACATGTATACATTGGAGGTCCGGAATGTGCACCTCGGAGCCCTTTTTTCGAATTTTTAATCATAATTTGAATTAATTAAAATTTAAGCGAAATTTCGACGTTTTTCCGCCATAACTTCCGAAAATATTATTGCACAAGCATGATTTTTATATCAATTTAAAGATAAAAAAATTAGCTTTCTAACGGTATCAGTGTTTTAATGTATAATTTAAGCTACTATTTTTATCGAATTTTTAAAGAAATATTTTAACAATTTTTTTATTACGTGACTGGATAAAATAAAAGAAAACAATGCCGGAAGTTCAAATTAAAAAAACCTATCATCGCAAAATAAATCTACAGAAATGCAACTGTCAGCACGTGACTGGATAAAATAAAATAAATATAAAATGTGACATTTTCTTTAAAAAATAAATGCAAAACAAAGCAATATCTATATCATTAATTCAATAAATCTTCTTTATTTACGGTAAACCTGATTGAATTTAGACAGGATATGCATTGAAATCCCGACTTAATGGCATATTTATGTAATCGTTTGCAATATCTGTGTCATTAATTTAATACTTTTTTCCCTTTCTCGCTTTCTTTAAAAAACATATTTAATATTTTGGCAACATCATCGAAATTTTTTTTTTTAATATTTTGGAAACATACCCGATGGTTCAAACTGACTGATTTATAAAATTAAAGAATATTATTAGGAAAAGGTGTACTTTTAGAACTTTCTGTCCATCATCTTAAAGAAAATATTAATTTCAGGCCAATACATGCCCGGAATTACTTCAAGGCTAATGAATATGTGATTTAATTGAAAATTTTAGAACGCTTTACTCATGGTGAACCAGCTGGTCGCCAAAGGCGGCTAGTATTAAATAGATGAGATAAGAGTAAGCAGATTACATTAGAAACAAAGGAATTTTAAAAAAGACGCAGAGCTTGAAAATCTCTTTGTTGTCTCCAACTATCATTACTTTTCTCCGCTACAACTATCAAAAGGATTTCTGCTTTTTTAGGATTTCAAAATTTCTTGCGAAATAAATCAGTATATTATTTCTTATCCATCAACATTAATTTAAAAAAGGGCTACATTTTTTGAAAGGTTAATAGCTTTACTAATAACAAACTTCGTTTAACAAATCATCGAAAATAAATCCAAATAAACACCTTTCAGCTACTCTTTAATATTTCCCGCTCCATTAATTTCAAAAGGGAAATTCTTGCTGTGGTAGCGAGACATTTTATACTTGTTTTCACTTCAATAATCGCAAACTATCAACCTAATTTGATTTCATTGTTCCCCTCAAAATCCCTGTTTACCATCTCAGCGAGGTTTATCCACTGGAATTAAATAGTTTTTAAAGATTGTTTGAATTATAAAACACATTATGTACATATATTATTTTTGAAAATTAGTGATGATCATAATGCGGGTTTTGAAAAAAGAATTTTGAAACTGAAACACTCAAGGCAAAATAAGGATTTTGCATTTATATAATAATTAAAACATTGAAAAATTCTTAAATATGAATAGAAAATGCATGCATTTTTGATAAGAACTCTAAAGAATTTATAAGCATCTAATTTATTTAATTATTTAATTTGATTTGATTTGATAGCCGAAACCCTACTAAACATTTAAATGATCGCAGTTGGTGCTTGGCATAGGAATAGAGTGTCATCGCATGATCTGGGCGTACAGAATTCGAGTCCCCTTTCTTGTAAGTTTTTTGTACTTATTATGTGTTCTCTATGCGAGGTGTGTGAGTTGTCGCCATTATAAAAAGGGGCTGTTCAAACGAATGTGACGCATGAGTAGCTAAGTCGTACTTTTGACCCAGATGGTGCTTCTTAAAAAAAGAGAGGCTTACACATATTAAAATAGCTTAAATCCTCAGTGGACTTGTCAATGACAAATGCTAGTAGACACAACTCAACAACAAAGAATTGCTCATGTGTATAGGCTAATTAGTTTTAAAAATGCAGTCAAAAGGGGAAAATGACTGTTGATTTTTCACTTAGAAATTTGAAGATTAGTGGAATTTAATTGTTGGTTTTCGAAAAGTTTAACGAAGGTCTATTTACATTAAAGTCTTTCTTTTCTCCATACTACAAAATCGGAGCTTGCACGCAGGGTTAAACAAAAATGGCTGTCGATAATGATGATGTCATGTCCGTATTAACAGGGAAAGGGACTGCAGTGACTCCTGAGGGTAAAGACCACTGAACACCTGAAGACAGCCTTCTATCACAAATGATGAGGAACCACATTCGCAAATTCGCTTCCACAACACCTTTTTACGGGTGTTGTCATACTCAATCATACATATAGTAGAAGACAAGTGAAGAACAACCATGTCCGAACAAAGATTGCAACCCGGGGTACCCAGATCACGCACATTACCAGACCTAGACAAGCTACCCCTAAGCGAACAAAAGTGGTTCAACATATAATATGATACATATATATTTTCCAGGTAAACACATATAATAAAGTAAATCAAGTAACTCAACGAATTGCTATTGTAATGATTTGATCCTGGCCAATCAAATAAAAGAGTAGAATTGTCGACAATCCTTTATTAACAGTGAGATATATACATAAGAAAATTTGTTCTAATCTGGTTTAAATATTGAAGGTTTATAGGGAAATGAGTTCATGGAAGGAGTTCTCCATCAATTCGGGGGAAAAAAATTAAAAAAAACCAGAAGACGCTAACAGGTTGTTATTCAAAACGGCTACTCCTAGCTAGAGTGTAAATATACCCACAGTTTATAATCCAAAAAGTCTGTTCTCTTCTTCAAAGAAAGGCCCGCTCTCTAACTCCTATTTCTCAAACTCCATTCGTACACTTGAGCTGTGCATTGGCCAATCGCTCAACAAAAATTTCACTCATTTGCGGTACCAGCCTGATCGGAATTTTGTTTATGTACTTAAAAATTATTCAAGTTAAACGAGCTATGAAACTGCGATAAAAAATCTTTTAAGATTTTTTTCTTACGTTTGATGCCAACTTTCGAAATCTGGGATAGCTGTAATTCCGCTATTTCAAACTTTTCTTACATGAATTTTCTTAATCAATTTAATTATATGGGATTTTTGTTTAGTTTTTTATTAATATATGCTGGAACAATTATTAAAAGTTAAATTTCGTATGTTCAGTAAGAAAATATGTAAACAAGAAAGGAAGAAGCCATTTCATTTCTGTAAAGTTATTTTTACCATATTATCATGAGAGTTCTCAAGAACACACAGGAAATAGAATTGAACGAATTTATTCCCAATTCAGAACTGAGAAAACGTTAACGGAGAGATCTTCTGCTTTTATACCAACAGTCAAATTCGGTAGCATCATATAGAATACATTTGTCATTTCGGAGTATGGTAATTAAAATCATCCCAAGAGGAAATATTTGCTGTGGACATAACGATGACAGGGAGAAAAACTGAAATCTGAAAATTTTTAGACTCTTGCCAGGAAATTCAATATATAGAGACAAACAAATAGGAATGAAGTTCTCGAAACTTTTTCGCATATTCAGTAATAAAACTGTCAACCACCTTTCCTTGCCAAGCATAAAATATGGTCATAGGGTGAACTGAATTTTATTTTCAAAATTCTACACTTGATAACTCTATGATTCGTAGTAGAATTTTTTTAAATGAATATGCGTCTTCGGTTGCCTTTTTTTAATAAATAAAACTCAGAATTCGACAAAGCAGTAAATTTTAACTGCAGGATTATATATCAAATTATTTTTATATAAATAGTAGTGCTTTGAGCTATTTCGTTTATATGGAATTGAACATGCAAATCAAAAGAAGAAGAATTCTTCATGAATTTGGGTTGAATATAATTATTCATATTTTGGTTTCTAATTATGTACCAAATTTCATTATTCTATGTCCTTGGTTAAAAGTAGCGCATTCATATGCATGCCAAAATAGAGATTGAGATATATAATTAGCCTAAGAGAAGCATGTGAAAATCCAATACATAATTCTTTAAATCTTAAATCCATGTATAAACTTTATCTATCTAAATTTTATAGTATGTGGTTACTAACTTTGTTTGTACTTGAAGAACCACACGGACGAATATTTCGCGAAATGATACCATTCGAAATTTGTTAGAAATTTACAAATTTTTATGTAAAAATCACGTATTAAATTCCATCTCTTTAGCTCATGTTTTAATAGTCGTGTTCACAGACAGATATATTCCAAATGGAATTTTATGGAACTAACGTTAGTCGCTTCCAAAAATTATTCTTTCCCGTTTCCCTACATAAAAGTTTTAATTTGGTATATGGCTACGAATGCTTTACATAACTTTGATGAACAACAATTATCAAGTGAACATCTCGCCATGGATCTAACATTTTCACTGAAATTATAGTGCCATTATGTATTTTGAATGCCTGTTTGCCGATTGATTGTCACCAAAACTAAATAAAGTTGTAGTCATAAGATCACACTTTCAGTTTCTTTATTTAAAGTCACGAATTTTATTAATTACTTAAATTGTATTCATATTCATTTATATTTGTAAGTATACTTCACATGAGTATTTCATATATCAAAATTTATCAACAAGCATCTCTGCTTCTGGTAACTAACAAGATCACCTTCCGAATATCCAACTAAATAAACCTAATCTAAATTTCCTTTTTTTAACATTTCATAGAAATTTGTCAATTTGATCTAAAGTTCAACGTGTTTTCGTTTAACTTTACAAACACATTTTATTTACATTAACATACGAACAGAAAAATAATAATGCTGCAAACTTTTTTTTCGAATTCAGTGAGATCTGATGCATTAGAATTTCTGAAACCACGAATTTGGTTTTTTTTTCTGCTCATTACAATACTTTCTCTTTAATACTTTACAACCATGAATTATATTAAAAAGAGATTCAAATAACTGGGCATCATTAAAATCTTTAAGAATTAAATCATTAGGTGGCTCCAACTTAAAAAAAAAACGATCAAACTACCTAAAGATCTGCTACCCTGACTGAGAAAGTCACGTTGACTGATAAAGTCTGTTGTATACTGTAGTGCCAAAGAAGAATTCTTAATCTATATTTTGCACACAAGAAAATAAAAGTTATTGTTGCAGAGTCCAGGCCATGTAACGTGACAAATCAAAATGATAGATTATGTTATTTTTAAGAATTGTTCACGTTTTAATTTCGAAAGATTTCAAGAGATTCATTTTTCTTTATAATTTAAGCTATTATCTTGAAAATAATTTATTTATCATAAAATAAATGGTGATGCTATTCTTTTTCTCTTGCCTTCTTTTTATTGTTCCATTGAATCATAAGCCTAACTAACATATAAAAAATATTTAACTAAAATTCTTTTAAGAAATAACTGTAATGCATGGATTGTCGTCTTTACAGTAAAAATATTCACTTAGAATGAAAAGTAAGAGCACCATTTCATTTATAACATAAAATGTCACCTCTACGAAAGAAAGGAAAAATTGGATTATATGAAAAGTCATTATGAAAAAAAAAATGGAGGAAAAGGAATAAAAATATTTTAAATTATTATCCAAAAGTTACGAATATAGAGTAAGAAACTGCTAAAACAGTTCGACTATTAAATCAGAAGAACAGCATTGATAAAAGGCCTTTCGGGAAGTTGGAAATGATGCATAGAAATTACATCAAATTGAAATTGTTTCATAACCAAAAGAAAAAATATAATTAAGGGCTTTACGTTAAGACGACATAAAAGAAAAATATGAGCTGTATTTTTATCCTGTGATATAAATATATCAAAAAAAGAAAGTGCTAATGAGAATTTTTCTTAAGCTTTTAGATACAGTATACATAAAAGAGGAATAAATTTTGTTCATATAAAATTTAAAATAAGAAAATATTGAAACGCACGATAGACAGGATTTGTGCAGAAACAAATTTTTATGCTTAATTTTGATGTAAATGATGAGAAAGCCGCCACAATATTGCAACCGTCTGAAATTCGAACACGAGATTTTGTGTAATATGCATGTCTCAGAACACCCTAAACCCGAAAAGTACGTCTTCAGAATTATGTATACTTGAATGTCAATTCCTCTATTAGTTCGCAAACAACATCGTCAACACATAAACATTTTGACCTTAATTGAAGGAAATTTGGTTTCTGGAGCATTCCCAATTTTCCCCCAAGTCCTGAATTTGGTGAAAAGATAAGGAAGAATAAAAATATTTTTAGAAAATATGCATAAGAGTTTATGGAAACAGCTCCCCAAAACTGTTCACTTGTAATGAAATCCTTTTTATTTAGATTAATTCCCGGTCATTTGCAATATCTTATAAATGAATATTTTAAAATGTTATAATTCTTTGAAATGATAATCTTCCAAATATAATAATACCAAAAAAATTATTTCAAGATCAACAATAAGAAAAGCCAATGGTTTCTAATTTTAAAAACTACTTTCTACTTGCTATATATGATAATGTCCACTGGCGAACGTTGCATCGTACAGGTGATATCACCGTACCATAATCTTAAATCTATTGGATGATTATCGAGTAGCAGGAGAACTGCTTGTTGAGTTGACATTGCAATATTGATTTCAAATGGAATGACGAAAATGACACATAATGAATCTTCCGTCGATGGATTGACACAGAAATTGATATATTTTAATTCCTACCGTACATGTTCACATGTTAGATCAGTTACGCCATTAAAAAGTCGCCAAATTGTACTCTCTCAACAGAAAAATATCGAATGTTATGTAATAATACTGAATTTTTAGCCCATCAAAATTCAGTAGAATCCATAAGATTCAGATCGATTGTTGTCCAATACACAAAGAAAAACTCAATATGTCAATTTGTAACGATTATCAGATTCTGTGATAATTTTTGTTTGGAGAACTTAAGTTTTACAGGTTTGACAACTTAACCTCATCGTAATCCTAGGTGAAGTGAATAGCTACGACTAATGATTGATTGGTGATGTATTTTGAAAGCTATTCTCCGGATGGATTTTGCAATTTTTTTTACGTTCTATCAAAGAGGGTGAAACTTAGGCTGCCTTTTGCCTTTCAAGCTCCTAAGTATAAAAAAAGCGACTTATTTTTTTGTTTAAACAATTTCATGTGTCCCTAACAAGTTCAAGCAGATTACTAGCAAATCTGATAATCATAACTCTCTGGCATAGCTTCTGTAATTATAAGGTATCGTTAAAGCAACATAATACAACTCACTGTTTTCACATTTTAAAACTTAATTGAATCCTATGAATGATAAAATACATTTTGGAATTTTATTGAATAAAATTTTAATGATATACAAATTTGTGTGGGCAATACGAGATCCTTCAACAATGTCATTTTGTGAAATTGGCTTTACCTCCACAAACTTGACAACTTTATCGCCACCACTGCCGAAGTATTAATGTAGTATTTCAAAGTCTATTTTCAGAACGAGCATTGGATAAACAATAAAATTTCAATTTTCACCATTTACAAAGAATGACTTGTCAATTGTCTTTCGTTCCTGAATTTTTTTGTGCCACAGTAGTAACAGAACTTGTAACGATAGCTTTGCGTGCATCAGACCAGTTCAGACATGCAGCTGGAAGGTGTCAAAACATTGACTGTCACTCTATGGATTTTATATGAACTAAATGGGGATGGATATTATATGAACTATATTAACCCTTTGAGACTCAACTGACTGAATGACTGACAAACATTTCGTAATTTCAAAAATACAGTTTTACTATCCGTCGGTTTGGCGGAATCATTCAAACGAAGAATGTTCTGATTTTTGTAGCCGAAATTAAATAATACCAAAAATTTTGTCGAATCAACTGGTCATCTGAGGCGAATAATCTTTAAATATTAAGTAGAGCTACAGAAAAAGCATTACAATGTATATATATACTGAATTTTGTAGACATTAACCTTCTATAGAACACTAATACACACACGTTCATCTCTATTAGTAAAACCTTTATCTAAATACCTGCTACCAAGGCAGAATTAAAATATATACATACTACATTAAAATATTTTTACTAATTTGGTAATTTATACTTCTTTAGAAAATTAACAGATTGTGTCAATTTTTGCTTTATTACTTAACTAGCCGCCTTTGGCGACCAGCTGGTTCGCCATGAGTAATGCGTTCTAAAATTTTCAATTAAATCACATATTCATTAGCCTTGAAGTGATTCCGGGCATTTATTTGCCTGAAATTAATATTTTCTTTAAGATGATGGACGGGAAGTTCTAAAAGAACCCTTTTTCTTGATAATATTCTTTAAATTTATAAATCAGTCAGTTTTAATTATCGGTTATGCTTGCAAAATATTAAAAATGTATTTTTCGGTGATGTTGCCAAAATATTAAATATGTTTTTTTAAAGAAAGCGAAAAAAAAATTATTAAATTAATGATACAGATATTGCAAACGATTATAGAAATATGCCATTAGGTCGGGAGTTCAATGCATATCGTGTCTAAATTCAATCAGATTTACCGTAAATAAAGAAGATTTATTGAATTAATCATTTAGATATTGCAAACGATTATAGAATCCTTTGCCTTGCATTTATTTTTTTAGAAAGTATCACTTTTCATATTTATGTTATTTTATCCAGTCCCGTGCTGAAAGTATCATTTCTTTAGACTTGATTTACGATGATAGTTTTTTTTTTTTATTATTATTTGAACTTCCGTCATTGTTTTCTTTTCTTTTATCCGATCACGTGATCAAAAAAATATAGTTAAAATATTTCTTTAAAAATTCGTTAAAAATAGAGGTTTAAGTTATACATTAAAACACTGATACCATTAGAAAGCTAATTTTTTAATCTTTAAATTGATGTAAAAATCATGTTTGTGCGATAATATTTTCGGAAGTTATAGCGGAAAAACGTTGAAATTTCGCTTAAATTTTAATTAATTCAAATTCTAATTAAAAATTTGAAAAAAGGGCTCCGAGGTGCACATTTCCGACCTCCAAGGTATACATATACCAAATTTGGTAGCTGTAGGTCCAACGGTCTGGCCTGTAGAGCGCCAACACACACACACACACATTGAGCTTTATTATAAGTATAGATAACGAAGCAAAGGATTACTTCTAGCTTCTATATAAAGAAAATATCCTGTAAAATCTCTTTTCATCATATTTATAATTTAAAGGTATTATCTCATGCACGAAAACACATTTAAAATTTAGAGAAAGAGGATTATTGTTGGAGAAAATACTTCTACAACTAAAGAGATTAAAATTCTCTAATCAGAATGCATTTCAATAACTTCAAAAGCTTTCGAAGTTTCTTATGTAGTTAATAAGACTTAGAACAAAGCCTTTATTTTATACTGAAGATTATTATTAGATTGGTAAACTTTTAAAAAGTAATTAAGATATAGGTGAAAGAGGAAATTTGTTTCCCAATTATTAAACTGCAAAAAAAGTTAATCTGTCCATTATTGTAAACTTTATTAATTCCGTTTTCACTGCAATTATAGATTAAAATGTTAAGGGTAATGTTTTTCTTTAATTATCAGTTATTAAACTATTCATCTCTAATTTAAAGAACTGTAACTAAACATAGAAGTCTGAAATAATCAAAATCTCATGATTTATTGAATATTGTAACATTTTGATTTAGTAATCCTATTATTTCACAAAGTTTGTGAATTTTTTTAATTTTCAATCTAATTTCAACAAGGAAAAGATTTGATAAGTTTATTTTATTTTTATGTGCACAGCTGAAGTAGTGATATTTAGTGTTATGTACTATTTACTTCGCTTGATGCTTTTAACAGTTGCATGTGCTTTTTCATCATTCATAAAATTGTACAAAACATGATAACTTCGTAATTGTGAAAGTTAAGACTCAAATTAATCAACAAAATTTGTAACCCTAGTAGTATACAAATGTATATTGTTATATGATATTAAACAATATTCGTAATAATGTATAATATAGTTGAATATCGAGCAATCCAATATATCGCACATTCTTCTGCAGCCAGTTGTGCTACCTGATAAATGCAGAATGAATATAGAGATTCGTACTTCTAAATCGAAACTTCATATTATGATTTTTTACATCATTGTATTTTATTATAATTCATAGATCTTCATTTTAGTTTTATACTTTCCTTATGATTATAACAACAAGGAATTCAAAAAAGGATAGTTTATGAGTAAAAACATAAACAAAACTAGTGAAAGAGTGTGTGGCTCTGGATAATGTGTCTATCAAAATGACTTCATATTTCATAAAATATTTGTCCAGAAATTTCCAAAGCATTCAGTCTTAAATCAAGACATAGTTTTAAACAAAAATTCAAAAATTTGCCTTTTTATAGATTTTAAGAATATAGTCATTATAACAGTTATATGGAAGTATATAAACAGTATTACATTAAAGGTGGTTCCATGTATTTATGTTAACACAAAAGGAGCCCTCCACATTTGCATATAATTTATTAATTCTAACATATAAACACCTCCATTAAATCAACCGAATACTGATTTAAGTTTAATTATACGCAAAAATCTGATTAAATAAATATAGGATGCTTCAAGATCTATTAAAGGATTTCGTCATATGGATACCATTATTCATTTAAACCAGTCGTCTAAATAGAATCTGCAAATAAAATAAAATAGTCAAATTAACAGCAGAAAAAAATATCCAAAAGGGTTTTAATTTTTTCTCTCTATGATTTCAATTGCGTTCATTTAATGTCAGCAGAATCCTAAGTATATTTTTTTACTGATTTTATTGAACTGTAGCTACTTTGAAAACTTCTAAACTATCTGAAAATATTCAGCAATTGACTTTACCGTTTTTGTTTGAATTAAAAGAGAAATAAGTCAACACATGCGAAACATATATATATTCTATAATTCTAAAGTTTAAAAAATTATTTCTTTTATTTCATGCCAGTTTATTAAGGATGTTAATTCTTTTATGTCAGTATATTAAATATATTTTAAATATGGATTATAGTACAGTTACAATATTTTAGATATTCAATAAATTACGCTATAATAGAAAAGGAAAATTCAAAATAAATGAATACTTCTGCCAATAAAAGGAAATGTGAGAAAAAGGGGGAAAAGTAGCTAAATACTTTTAACAAAAATGCAATTTTATAATAATTCATAATACATCAAATTTCTGCTATTAGTAAAAGAGTACAGAATTAAGCATTTATGTTTTTTTTTCTGGAAATATCGAAGTAATCTTCTTATGAATCAACTTCAATAAGCTTTCTTGTTCAAATACTTCAAATTAAAAAGTGTCTTTACTATGGAGATGGTGATAAGAATGCCCTTTTATACTTAAGGTATCCGGCTACGTTCGAAGGAAAAATTTTGAAAAATTGGATTTTAAAACAACTATTTAGGGTTTTTAGATGTATTGTCAATTATAAATACTATAAATACAAAAATATGTTTGGAAATATAATATATTTTGAGAAAAAGGAAAATTTGTTGTAAATTTCAATGAAATTTAACCAAAACGGTTATCACTCTATACAAAATTGTAATGCAGTAATCTAATTTTTCTTTGTACACAAGTTATAGAATATAAGGATGAATGAAATAAATCGAAATTGAAGAAAAATTTTGCGATGCAAAGAAGTTATGGCTAAAAATATAAGCATGTATACTTTTGTTTCCACAAATTCAAGTCTTAATTTCCCTAAAAAACCTATAAATGAAAAATTAGTTTCCCAACAATAAAACTTTTTGGTTCATATGAGTATGGGTAAAAGGTATGTTTAAAAATATACGTCTATATGCATTTTTTCTGCGAATTCACAACTTATTTTTTCTAAAAACACGTATAAATAAAAAAGTATATCATCAACAATACAATCTTTGGTCCATTTCATTGCCAATATTATTTGGAGCATTCCTTGATATTTTATGTAAATACTTCTACTAGTTTTGGGAATATCATGTTAAAGAGGAAGAATTTTTATAAAAATTAAAGTTTTGAGAAAAGTGATTAGAAAGACAAGCTGAAAAAGAGACTTTGTTGAAAATTCCCCAGGATAGTAGGTCAGGTCTTCCTTTTCTTAGAAAAGATAAATTGTTTTGGAAAGAGAAAATCTTTAAGAATAAAAAAATAACAATTAAAAAAAAATTCTAATGTGGTCGATAACTAGTAATTTTAACGTAGTCGGACACTTTAATGATTCTTGCTGCTAAGGGCTAAAAAGAGGTGTTTTCATCCACTTGTGAATTAAAGGTAACAGATAGGACACCTCTGGTTGTAGTGATTTAGATTATCTGATTTATCACAGACATACATATCAAATTTCTATATAATAAATATCTTTAAAATGCACTATTAGATATGTACCATTCGTTCTCTCTGTAGAACAAGTTGTGGTAGTAAATTTATAAGCTATATTAAAATCTCGAACACGAGAGTACAGTTTTGGCTTGCTGTCATGTTAAATGTCTACGGACCCAATGGTACTGAGTTCGTATCTCAAGAATGCACATTGGTTACTCTGGCTTTGAACTAACAACCACAATCTTAATGGTCGTTTTACTGGAAGCAAAAGTCGCCATAACGCTTAGAGCGATTAAAACTTTCGTCGCCCACTAAAAAACACTTGGTGCAATAACATAATTTGTCTCGCCTCAAACTCACTGAAGAGGGAGTAATGTGGTGGTAAGTTCACAAACCAGATACCGACTTTCGAGCACGAGTGTACGCTTTTGTTTAGCAGTTATATAAGACAGCTGCGAATCCAATGGTCCCGAGATCAAACCTGAAGAATGCACATGGTTAACAAATGCGACATCTGGCTTGTACTAAACAAACACTTTCTATTGTCCATAAACAGTAATCCTTTAGTTTCTAAAAATCTTGACTTTCTGGAAATGTCGGGCTTATTGTAATTGTCTATATTCCCATGATCTTCTTTCAAAAATAAGGAAAATTTCTTATCCTGTTGATAAATATCAATATCATTAGTGTTCCAAAGACACTGATATTTTTTAAAAAATATTCTTAACCTTTTTGGTTTTTCAAGATTAGGAACTCAAACGGAAAATATACTTGCAGCAGGAATTTATTAGTAGTGAAGGGGAATGATTTTTTTGAACATGTATTCAGCCAACGCAATTTATTTAAGCATTGAAAGAGTTTGATGCTGAATAAGATATTCCAGATATTTTACAATAGCGTTAATTATGAAACTTTCCTTGTTTCTTTTCAATAGAAATTTTTTATTTTCTTCACCCAACTACAGTCTTAATATTAATTTTTTTCTCCATAACTATATTTCTGTATATAATTTAAACCTCAAGAAGTACATTAAAATCCCTCTTCATATATATTCATTTTATTCTCACTTCCTTCGCAAAGAATAAGCGCTCGAATAAATGCTTTTCATGTGTTACATATGTTAATTTTGTTTTCTTTTTCAGTTTAAAACCTTTGTCATTATGATTTTCTTATATAAAAGCCTTTAAGGCTTTTATTGGGGTTTTTTTTAGTTTCATTTATTCATCCCCTTTTCATGAGGCAGGTGAGTCCTTAATCCAGGTATATGCCGACTAAAAATAAATGGATATTACAGGTTTTACGAAAGATTTTTCTGAATGGTATCCTCTTTGGAAATACTTTGAAGAAGTTGCGAAAGATTTGCATTTGAATATAAGGAAAAGGGATTTAGATTGTGTTAGGTTTAATGAAGCAAGAAATAAATAATCTGTTTTGAAAAAGATGCTTATCTGCAGCAAAAAGGGATTCATTTTTTAATAACAACAAGATAAGCAAATACCTTAAGGATAATTCAGAGACTCTTAAACTGTTCCTAAAAATATTAATTGTTTTAGATAAAGTATTTCGTTTTCTTCAGGGAATCTAATTTAGTGAAGAACATATTTTTGATTTAATTTGTCGATAGAAACATCGAATGATTCCTTAGCACCACAATTAAATTAATTTTCAAAAGTGTTTGCTAATGACCAAGTCCCAAATTTAGTGAATCTATTGATGTCTTAGATAATAAATGGATTGTATATATTATAATTTATACAAAATTTGTTTTACATTAAAAATATTAATAACTAAAATGTTTAAATTCCAACAATGCTGAGTAATCAGTAAAACAATGGTTTCTAAGTACTCAGTTACTTGTTTAATAATCTATATAAATAAAAATGAATCTTTGTATGTCTCTTCTGCACTGCCGTAGCTCTCATTCGATTTCATTAAAACTTGGACAACATATTGCTTGCACTTACGCGAAGCTTATAGGCATAATATAATCATCTAAAGTATAAAAAATATTTTCAGATTCATTTAGATAGTCTATTAACCATGTATTAACCTTCAAATAACTCGCCAAGGAGACACAAGAGATTCAGTAAAGATGCTAATTTCAAGCAAGATGTTATATTTCGTAGCTATTGTACGTAAAGACAATGTATGTATTTCTCTGAGATAATAGCTTTATTAGAGAGGGTGCGAGAAAGTTTTAAGGTAACCAATCCCACAGCTTTGAAATTTTAAATGAACATTTAATGAAATTTTACCGTTTTTTGAAGTAACTTCCAAAAATATTATAGTACAAATAATTTTGCACCATCTTAGTTTCCAAAAAAATATCTTTCCAAGTATATTAATGATTTCTTGGTATAAATATATTTTCTATGTTCAATCAGTTTTAAAGGAAAATATTTTAATCACATTTTTTAACATTAAGCTTGAGAATTCTGAACGAATATAAAACGAATCATGAGATACAATAAATAGTTTCTTTCATTATCATTCTGAAAGAACATTACACTTCACAATTCTAAAGGAATACACAAATCTAATTTATAAAAATTTAATATTTGTTTGTAGAATAGAATTAATAAAAATAAAATAAGTACTATTTTTTTTTCTCCTTTGTCTTCAACTTCAATGAGTATATTCATTGCCAACAGGAAAATAAATATCATTCTCAATGGATCTCATTCTTAAGATAACTATTTAAAATTCTAAACGATATTACCAAGATTATTTCTACTGCAACAGCAACGCGGGTACCAGTTTCAATTAATTATAAACCGGATTATTGTACATTTGATAAAAATTATATCCTGAGGAACAAATCGATTCTAGATCGACTACTACCAAAATCAACGAGTTCGTATACAATTTCCTATTTCAATATTAAGTCAAGAGAAGAAATGTAATTATATAAAAGAAGTAATTATTTTAAAAAAATATATCTATATGCATAATAATTACCCAAATGATTTTGTGAAATTACATGTATGTGAATTAACCATCATTTCATTCGTATCAGAAGCAATTCAGAATAATTATAGTTTTCAAAAGGTATAGTATTACTTACAGTAGTAAAGAAAGAGTTTCTAATGGCAATTACAGCAGGATATATATAAATGAATTCCTATTAAAATGTATAGAATTTCATAAAATATTATAACCTATAAAGAATATAGGGCCTTTAATTTGATTGAAAAATATTTCATTGATGGCATTATTTTTGAAAACACTGTCAAACAGATAAATGAAACATTATAACAAATTATTGTAGCAATGAAAGCATAAAGGTTCAAAGAAAAATATCTTGGAAAGCCATGACAAAAATTGTTTATGTAGTTTATAATTTTGCAGCAATGTGTTTTTTATCATTTTTTGGCCATTTACCATTTTAACCTATATTGCTGTAAGTAGATTTATTTAATTAAATAGAATAACAATTTCTTATTCTTAAATATGTTTGTTATAAGAATAACATATTAACACGAGTTCATATATCCCTGTTTAAACATCCTTTTTATCTGGAATTTATAATTGGCAACGGGACACTATTAGTTTATCATAACTGGATAGTGTATGTTTAACTATTATAAGAGCAAAAGTCAAACCTTTGCTTATTTTTAATAAAATGTTCTTTATCCAAGAACTATAAAAGAATTCATTTCTAATAAAGATTTGTTTCATTCCATTAACACTCCTGTTGATTTCTTCGAAAAGAATTCTAACTTTCATCTGGCGAATGTGATTAACTTATTCCCGATGAACTCTTCGAGCAGCTTATTAATCCTAATAACTGGTTCAAAGATGTCAAATGGCAACATTTGCCAACAACAATATTCATTAATAACAGCACGCTTCTCAATAGTGTGTAGAACAATTTTCTGTCACAGGATCTGTAGGTATTTTTAAATGAAATCAGAAATTATTTGTAACATCTAGGTGTCTGGGGAAGTATAATTGCAATGAATAGAAATGATTCCTTTAGGTATCCGACTATGTTAAAAAATACAGGTTATAGACTACATTGGTGATTTTTTTATTGTTATTTCTTGCAGTTCAGAATTTCCTGTTTCCAAAACAGTTTATCTTTTCTAGGACAAGGAAGATCTGTATTATTCTCCAAGGGAATTTTAATCAAAACATATTATTCAGCTAAAATTTGTCACCAATTTTCTCCAAACTTTAATTTCCATAAAAAAAACTCCACCATTAATATGATATCCCAAACACTAACAGAGGTATTTACATAAAAATTTCAGCCTGTGTTTTTATTGATATAGAAAATGAAACTAACCAAATATTTTATTGTTGGGGAAATACTTTTTCGTTTATAGATGTGTTTAGAAAAAATAAGTTGTGAATTCAAGGGAAAAAAATGTACTTATACATTTATTTTTAACTATAACTTTTTTGAATTTCAACATATTTCTTAAATTTTGGTTCATTTCATTTATTATTGTATTCTATAATTTGTGTACAAAGAAAAATAGGATTGCTACATTACAATTTTGTGTAGAGTGTTAACCGTTTTGGCTAAATTTCATTAAAATTTACTACAATTTTTTCTATTTCTCAAAATATTTGATAATTTCCCATAATCTTGTTGTTTTTAGAGTATTTTGTATTATAATTGACAATATACCTGAAATCAATTATTTTAAACAGTTTTTAAAAATTAAAATTTTTAATTTTTTTTTTCCTTTGAACGTAATCGGATACTTCAGTATATGTGTAAAAAAATATCTACACTTGTGACTTCGATTAAAAATAATTTCTTTTGGATGTGACTGAAGTCAATTACATATTCTGGGAATTGTTAATAGAAGAAAAAATTTGGTTTTATAATATTGTTGAAATGAATGAAAATAAGTATAAATGAAGGGTTTGCTGCAAAAAGGATGTAACTTCAATTACTCAAATTTGCATATAGTTATAAAAGATGTCTGAACATTCTAAATTCCAAGGAGACAGACAGTTCCCTCTCTTAAGTAATGCTAAAACTAAGATTGGAGCTACATTTTGGGCACCAAATGAACAAGTGATCATTTACCACATGCAACTCTAAATTTCTCCAAGTTGGAGCTACAACCTTTTTGCAGTAACCCCTTCAGTTCCTCTTCTATCATTGTGAAGAAAATCATTTATCATATTAATGTAATATTTGTTTTTTTCATGAATTCAATTTGACCCAAAGTAAAGTGGGTTAATAATTCGAAATAAACTAGTCGGACAGTATTTTTTTAAGTTTTCGAAATTACCTGTTCCTTGTAATTTTTAATTCTTCTCATAAAGAAAAATACAAAAAAAAAAAATCAAAATATAATTTTGTTAAAATTATTTAATGTAACTATAGCAGTATTTGAAATTATTGTAATGAATATTTGTATTTTGAACTCCTTGAATTTGAATATTACATTTTGATACTTTTATTTGTCTGTCTGTGAATAAGATAATTCGAACAAAGGAAAGTATATGGAATGATAAATACGTGTTCTTAATATACTATTTAAGGTTCTTGTCAAATTGACGAAATCACTGAAAGAAATTTGTATCTCTCTTTCTGTCCAAGCGCATGGGATCATTATCCAAAAATTGATAGAACAACGATCAAGTTAGGTAAAATTCGGCACCTAAGTTCATCATGAAAAATATAAATTCAAATGCATTATGTTTTAGATCTATCGAGAGAGGTTGGATCTTTTTCTTGTTTATTAATATGTATACGAATACATGTGTAAGTAATCGATAGAAATAGATTTAATAATAGTAATAGTAATTGATAGATCATTCGATAGAGATATGATCTATTTTCTTGTTTATTAATATGTATACGAATGCATGAGAATGAAATTTATATAATAATTTTTGATAAAAAATGAAAAAATAATTACCCAAAAACTTAAGAGGCGATTCTCATTTCAGTTCTTAAAACGCTTTCTATATTGAATTATAGCAATAGATGTGCCCTGTCTTGTGAATTTTCTATGATATTAGTGGATTTTCTCGAAGATCACAGTTCCTCACCTCTATCAACATTACACACAAAAGAATCATCAATATAATTTACATATTTTTCTAAATGTATGTTTCTAAATGTTATTCATGTAAATGTTTTGTTACCAGCATTTTTTTACTGCACGGAAACCTGTACAAAATGATACGTTTAAGAATATGTAATTAAACAATTTTTTAAATTTTGCAACAATCTTTTTTGAAAATTGATCCTATTTCTTTAAAAATTGGATATATATATATATATAACCATTTTTTCAAATCGTCACCATACATAACTTAATCAAATCAATAATGGATTCCTTTATTAATTAATAATTCGTTAATCAAATTTCCGCTCTTAAATTTTTAAAACTTTAGCGACTTCTAGAAATTAAATTCAATAAATACATCCCACTTTTTTGATTAATTATATAATCAAAATATTAATAATTCCTAAATCATAAATTTAGGAAATCTTCAATTATTTTGAAGGGAAAAGAGAATTAAACATTAGCGAAAGAAATAAAAAATCCATCTTTTACTTTACCATTACCATAAATCTCCTTTTCTCTTTAACTAACAAAAATTAACAATATTTTTTATGCTTGCAATCATCAAGCACGATTAATCAATTAATCAACACGTACCACTCATCCTCGATAAGCTCGTTTGTAAAAAGATCCAAATTTTTTAAAAGGTAAACAGCTCCACTAAAAACAAATTATCGAAAATAAATCCAAATAAATGCCTTTCAGCGAGCGTTTAATATTTTACGTCTCATTAATTACCATTGCAGAATTTTTACTGAGCAGTGCGACATCCTTTTATAGTTGTTTACACTTCACAAACTGAAACAAATTACCTAATTTATTTTAGCTATGTCTAAGGAAAGCGCAATATATCACACCAGCACTACGTTTTCAATGAAATTGGATTTTTCGAAAAAAAAAATTAATAAAATTGTGATTTAAAGGCATGGCCATATACACATCTAAGGAACAGTTACGTTTTTTGAAATAATTAAGTATAAACAATGATTTAGGAAATGAAACTAAGTTCATATTTAGAAGGGAGGATGCGCATTTATAATTAGGCAAATTGGGGCAGATATTGGAGAATTAAAAACTTAAAAATAAAAAAAAATAAAGAAAGATTCGAATTTGAGGATATCGAAACAACTCCACAAAAATTGATCTTCACGTCAGAAGGATGCATGTATGAGTACCTTAGTAAGATGTGTGATGATCACGGACACTAATGCACATTTGGCATCAGTTCTCTAAAATATGAAGTTCTTGAGGAATATTGTACCACTTATCTCACAAGGTCATTTTGAGCTCTTCCACTGTTCAGGAAGGATGGTTCTTTATGAAACACATTTGCCAAGAGCATCCCAATTATGTTCAATAGGATTTAGATCGGGAAAGTAAGCAGGTCATTTAATATGGACAATATTTTCATTTTGCAGTGTGTCCAATACATCAGCTATGTGGCCGCGCATTATCGTTTAATTCACTGGAAATTTTAACCGGCTTCATAATATTTTGCAAGTTTTCTTCAAAGCATTCTAGAATATTTTAATTTACACATTTTACAATTACATGCCCCTGAAACATAAAAATTACTTCACATACTAATTTATAATTACTCTCCTGTAATATGTCTCATTTCTCGTCTAAAATTTCATTTAAGAACTCTAATTTCCCTTTTTAATTCCTCATATAAGCTACATAAACATTAAATATAATCTAAATTTTTAAAATTTCAACATGATCTTAAAATTAAGTAATTTAAGTCTGATTAAGATAATGGATTATATGAAAAATATTATATAAAATTAGACAAAAAAATGTATATTCAAATGAAATGGTTTAAGAATAGATTTAGTGCAAAGATATTTTCCCCAAGAATTATTGCGGAACCAAACTGCAAAATTTCTCGGAATTCTTAATTAATTAATTCAATATTCAAAAATATTAAGAGGGCAAATTCAACCCACGAAATTTCATACCATTCAGATCCATGCACTCATTCTCTTTCCTTATTAATTGACACAAAGATTTTTAACATAATAATATGCTCCTTAAAGCTCTATGAATATAACGTCGAGATTATAGAATCATTTTTCAAAATAGTCTGTATTTCAAAAAAAAAAGAATGTTTTGAAATTTTAGTTAAATTTTCCATAAATTACGCTTGAAAATATGTATTATTCAATATGTATTATATAGAATAATATATTACTAATTGTATATATTATTAATTATATATATTATTAAAAATTATAAATAGAAATAATATGTTATAGTCTTACTGATTATATAGACTAATACGTATAGTATTACATTAAGTAATAAATATAGTTAATGTAAGTTAATGCTCGACACTAATGCATTAGTTTATAGTATTATGTGTATGTATACATAATGTTAGTCATGCCAAGTTAAAAAGAGCAAAACCTGAAAAGATAATTTGTTAATCTTGGAGATTCGTTTATTTTTTATTCTTTTAGTTCCATTATTCCATGTTAACAATCTACTTACGGACAAAATAAATTTCAATTGTTTTATTTTCATACACTCATGACAAATCTTTTCTACGTTTTCAATGCTGGATCTTGTGTCAAGAAAAGCCTTCTTTCATTCTAGCCGTAGCCGGTCATTGCAGTTTTCTTCACAAATTATTTTTATGACTTTTAGATAAGGTTATCCCTATTCTTGCAGACGGTAGTAAATATAAAAGAATCTATGCTTGATAAAAACATTTTATGGGGCTTGTGTCGATAAAGTATGATTGAATCTACGGATTGTGGGTTTTTAATGAAATTCATATATATTTTATTTGAGCTAGGGTATTGGCAATATTGTGTTTTAATTTAATGTTTTGAACAAAAATATTACGTTTTAATTTAATGTTTCTAATGAAAATATTATGTTGTGATTTAATGTTTAAATGTGCTCTCTTCTACTTTTAAAGAATTTTAATAATAAATTTGTTTAGTCAAAAAATTTTAAACATTTATAAATTCCAAAGGATCGCTTATTTTATCATCGTTTTAAGATAGAAATTGTGACATGAGAAACGATAATAATTTATCCTTATAATGAGGAAAAAATCCGAGGAGATAATCAATATACTCCACATTTTACAATTGAATATATTTTGGCTACTTTTTCATTATACTAACGCAAACAATAAAGTCTCCAATAATGATGTAACCAACGCCAAGTGGGAGAATGTGTGATGTAGACAAAAAATTTGCTTGGAAGGAATTCGCCGTTTTAATAGAAAAGTAAATGGCAAAACAATTGAAAACTGCATACAAATTATAATGCAACTGATGAATGAGGTCCTATATTATCACAGTTAAGTATAATATATGTTTATATATTTTCTGCTTTTATATATTATTAATAATTATTTAAAAAGTGAGTAATCAACGAAGTAATTACTACTTAATAACAGAACAAAAGGAAACAATAATTTGGAAGTAACTTTTATTAAATTATGATATGCAATTATCGTATTATTTTTCGACATATTTAGCAAAAGTGCATAAGCTTTTATAGTAGCAGGGCACGATTTTTCTGCATGCTCTTCTCAAAGACTGATGCCAACTTCGTTGGCAACCAGTAGTTAAAATGGATCTGGATCTCGTCTTGGAACTGCTTCTCGGTTAAAAAGGACTGTGAGTGCTTGAAAAGATAATGGACACATGGTTCAAGATTCCAGCTCTAGAAAGAGAGTTCAAAAATTTTTCAAAGCGATTCCGCAAGTCTCGAGCAACGTGTGTTTATGTATTACCATGAGAGAGCGAAATTTCGTCTTGAAGCATGTCACAAAGCTTATTCTGTGTTGCTTGACCCAGTTTTCTCAGCAGCTTGCTTTTTGTCCGCTTGTCACCCACCGGTAAAATGCCATGTCGATCATAAGATGCATTATGTCCTTTATTTAAATACCACGCAGTCCGTCTTACGATGAAATCACCCATTGAATTGGGTACGTAAGCTTCACAAATTTGGCAGGAAAATTCAATATATTTCGTGTTCCTTACATTACGAAATCGTATCACCGATCTTATCTCCACTAAATGTTCGATTGTTTTAATCATCCTAAAATATATCATACAAAAGTCGCATAAGTCACCGATTTGAAAATTCTTTTTCTCGTTTGACAATGGCTCAGTTGTAAACAGGGCATACTTGATTTAACGGACAGAAATATTCTGCGATTAAAAAGTAAAACGGAATTTCCTAACAGGATTGCCTACATATAAGTCAATTCCTTATACAAAATTTTAATTAATTTTTTTTTATTTATTAACTTTTTTGCTCCTCAGTTCTCCATTTGTTTATTATTTTTTGCTCACCAGTTCTCCATTTGTATATAATTTTTTGCTCACCAGTTCTCCATTTGTTTATCATTTTTTGCTCCCCAATTTACTAATTTTTAAAAAGAAAATATACGATAAAAATAAAGTACACTTGAACCTTCTCGTATCCATACTACGCTTATTATTCATGCTACTTATTATTATATGTTATACTTACTATACATAACACTTCTTATACGTTACACTTACCATACATAACATTTATTACACATTACAATTACTATACAGGACACATATTGTTCGTTACACTTACAATATATCACTTATTATACGTTACATTTACTATAAGTTGCACTTACTATACATAACACTTATTATACATTTATGTTATTCTTACTATGAAAAACACTTATTATTCGTTATACTTATAACACATAACACTTATTATACGTTACACTTACAAAACATCACGCTTATTATATGTTGCACCTACTTCAGACAGCACTTATTATACGTTATACTTACTATACATAACACTTAGTTACACTTGTTGTACAAAACATTTTGTACGTTACACTTACTATGCACAACACTTATTATACGTTACACTTACTATGCACAACACTTATTATAGGTTACACTTACTATACATAGCACGTACTATACATATAACTTATTGTTCTTTAATTATCCATGTTACTCAAACCCCTGATCACTCATTCCTTAATTTTAAAAATATCAAAATTCCCAAACCTCAAATACACAATAGCATTAGTTCTCCCCACATCTGCAATTTGCCCAATCCATATTTCCCAGCCAAGAGCCAGTGGTGACCTGCAACTTTTCCCTCGCCCATCAAACCCCCAAACCGCCCCAAACCAAACTCTTCCCACATTGAGCTATACATAAATGAATCGAGGCATCATACCCAGGCAGGTATTTATCTCGCTTGATTGGTTTCTGCCTCTTATGGTTTGGCTCCCAAATAAACACTTGCTCTCTCTCGCCAAATCGATCTCTGCCGGCCTTCTTTAGAAACAGAGACATTTTTATGGCTTCCAGATAAAGTGTTTTTTGTTTCTTGTATCCGGACGAGATGACTGTGAATATAAAAGAGGCCGTATTCGATAAGAAACGTTTTATGGGGTTTGTGTCTATAAGGTATGATCGAATTGGATGGCAGTGGTTTTCTAATGGGAGTCACACTTAATAGCTTGTATCGGAATGAGGATGTTGAAAATGCCGCGTTTCTGGAGGAAGTTTTAATGTGTTCGCTACGGAATCGCTTCAGTGGGTAAATGTTTTGAGGAGTAAATTGGTTTAAGAGATCTAAGAAAGATAAGCTGTTGATACAATGTGTCTAGTTTTATTAAAAGCTTTAGAGCATCATGGGGGTATTGAATCGATTTAGGATATTATATACGATTAAAGTTAGAATTTGCTGTAGACTGCAGGTAATGTTATTGAAGGGGTGAGTAAAGATTTTGTAAAAATGAGAAGTAGTTAGATATTGGCATGCCGAGTTATTAAGCAGTTAATTTTATTGTCATCATTGTGAATATTTTATTAAAGTACGATATGACTGGGAGCAGCAAGGTAATTTAGAATAATTTGTAATGTGAACTTAAATTCACAAATATGATCTTACCGTTATGTTGACAGTTGTTCAAGTTTTATGTATGGCATATTTGATATTTTGCTGGTGGTGTTACTTATGGGAATTTGATATTTTGTTCGTGATGTTAGTTATGGCAATTTACAAGCTAGCTGACATTAAGCTGTCAGCGATGTAAGCCTAATTTAGCGGCTCCTGTTTTTTCAGTAGCGCCAATTTGGCCCCAAAGTACGACTTAGCTCCTTCATGCTTCACATTCGCTTGAAAAAGCCCTTTTTACAGGGGCGATCCTACACACTACTCGCAGACGGAATACAGAATTACAACTATGCCAGAACTGGGAATCTACCCTGGAATGCCCAGATCAAAGGGGAATCATGCTACCCCTATGAAAGGACTCTAGAATAATTGATATGCCTTTTTCAATCAGAATTTAGCTCTGCAGCCATCTGTCGAAAAACAATGGACACAGAATCGCACGCCTATTATATAAAAAGCATTTGGTTATAGACGTATTTGGATTCCGTCGAATATTAGTATTGCATAAATAATATTTCTCATACAAGATCTACACCGCCTAATTTTCGGCAACTAAATTTATAAATTATATTTATAAATAAGTTTAATTAATATTTAAATGTAATGCTTGTGATAATTAAGTAAATGGTTATCACAGACTGACTACTCTAAGCCAATAGAAGGCATACTGAAAAACTGGAATGACCGGACCGTCGCAACAGCAGTACTGATGAAAACTTTTCGGGTTCTAAGGACCATCACCGTCATGTGCATTCCTTCCTAAGAAAGTACGTCCTATCATCAATGGGAGATAGCCAATCTCACCTTTTGAATGCCTACAAGGGTGGCGAGAACCAACCATCATGCCCGAAAATTCTAGTCCTCAAATACGTAGTGTCCTTCGTTAGAATAATTGAATGGTTATTGTAAGAAAAAAGCAAGCAGTAGATAAATTGATTTGTTGTATATATAATGTTTCAAATTATATGCGTTTCAAATGCGTTAGCAAATTATAATTTATAATTAATGCTTTAATTTGTTCTTCTGACAATTAATTTAATGATTATAGAAAGAAAAAATTTTTTATCCAACGTCACTAAATATATCAGGTGGTAGTTAAATAATAATATGATGAAGAGAATTATTAGCAATGATTGTAATAGTTGAAGATAATTGAATTTCATTTTCTTTTTTGAACATTATATCTCATTAAGATGTGAGACGCGGCACCATGCATTTTCTCCATTAGATGCTTTTTACTTCAACGTTTTTTATGCGTATGCTAATCTCAAAATATTGCCGAAAAAAATTCACTAACATATAAAAAAGAAGCATTTTAATATTAAAAAGATCGCTATTATTTTATAAAAAAGTAATTACCAAATTTGTAGAACGTAAGTTTTTCTTCATAATAATTCAATCTTTATAACCGAAAATTTTCTTTTTCTTTATTTTCTTCATTCACAATCATAAAGGTTTAAATAATTCAGTGTATTTATACCTATATGTTTATGCCTTTTATATTAAATAAAAACTGACCTGGAATTTTTTACTGTGCATTAGTGTGCATTTTACTGTGCTTAAAACCGTGAGCCTTCAATGTTAAAATGTTAACATCTCCATTCATCTTTCCTTTCACTACTATTTCGACAAATTAAACCCATCCTAATGCATGTGCAAAAACGCGGAGGGTTTTGTACGCGCACACACACACACACACACACACATATATATATATATATATA